>CM077089.1:69288630-69620439 GCA_039513925.1 Platanthera zijinensis | reverse complement strand
TGTGCTGGTATAACAGTTGTAAAAAAGACTAAATAAAAGAAATGGAATCTAGCAGGAATAATAAATTTAATCCTGGGCAATGTCGAGTGGGCAGAGTTTTCACGTCCCTGGTCCTTATTCTCCATTTGTTCCTCCTTCATTCCCAAGCAACCCGGACCGGCCACATCCTTGGCCAGCCGCCACCGCCACCACCTTTGTTGAGGTGGTGGTTATCGCCGGGCAGCGGCACGGCCGTCGGAGGGGTGGTTTCCGGCGAACCACCCCGACCACTCCATTTTTTCAGAAAAACCATAGAAAAATCATCACCACCCGATCTGGCTCATTTAACCCGATTCTCATCCTAAAAGATTCCTAAGATTTATCCATATAACAGGAAGTAGAGGAGGACCTTTCAACCGTGATTTTTGACGGGTTGGTGGTGGTGTGCCACGACCGATTTTGGGAGTTTCGTGTATTTTATAACCGTGCAGTGGGAGGGCTCGATTTCTTTAGCAAAAAGGTGGAAACTTCTGGTCTTTGCCTAGGGAAGCCTTTAAGGTCATCAAATGGGGGAGGGGAAGGGCCTAGACTTCAAAGACATTTATGGCCATGAAAGGGAATTTCGGCCATGGAGAAAATCCTTGAAATTCACCTCCCCTTGGTCCCAATTCGTTTGGAAACTCCTCAAAACTGATAGAGGATATGAATACTAATTAATTGGTGAAGAATGGAGGGGTGATTCACCTTCCCCACCATGAATGGACTTCTCTTTCTCACTTTCTCTCTCCTCAATTAAAGAGCAAATGAAGCTTTCTCTCTCCTAGTCATTGGTGCGTGGAAATCGGCAAGCGCACCGGTTGCACAAGTAATAATATTTGGGAATAAATCTCCGATTGTTAGTCTCTTTAGGAATGCAATTAGCATAGAGCGGCGATAGTTCAAAAAATATTGTTATGAGGGTTATACTTAGAAAAGATTAAAAAGGGGGCTTGTGAGATTGTGGTTTATTGATCTAATAAACTAATTAAGACTATGCGGGTCTACAGAACTGCTTCGCAAAGTGAGGTGAGTGTATCAGCCGTGATGCCGAAATTCGGTTGGGCGAGTGGACGGAAAGCTAGTGGATGTAAGTGTTCTTGTGCGGAGGGCAATCAGGTAAAACAAGTGTATTGAATGGATGTGGAGTGGGCGTGGTGCATACATAACACACAACTCAAAAGCACAAAGGAACTATAATTGTTTAATTAGAGAACAAATACAAATGTAGTTCATTACAAAGTCAATCATTCCATACAATAGAAAAAGCGGAAGAGTAGTAAACCACTAGAGGGTGAAGGTCCACCGCAGGTCGTGTCGGGAATAGCGATTGGTCAATCCACTTCCGAGCTCAGTCCGAGGATGCTTCCGGTACCGACGAGCTGTCACCTCGAAGGCCTTTGAGTCCATTCTCTAGGTCATCTTCTTCTCCAACTCCGGTGGAAAGCTTGGAGTTGAGGTCATCAATGGCCGGGAGCTTTGCCGGAGGGTTTGGAAAGCTTTAGAATCACCAGATATGGACTCCCGATGGAAGGTATGAAGGTGGAGGTGGATGGAGCAGCTAGAAGGTGAAACGGCGGACTAGCGGCAAGTCCCGATCGAGTCCTCCGACCTAATTCGCAGAATGATCCTTAAATATGGAGGCAGAATAAGTAGAGTGCATGATCAGTGGCGCACGACCAGTGGTCATGCGCACTGTTGGTCGATGATGGTGCCCAATTTCTAATTAAACCTGCAACTTGGAAAAAAAACATTAGCAAATATTCGCACGATTAGTGGCACACGACCGGTGGTCATGCGCACTTAATCCACTGATCGTGCGATTACCCGGGCAGAACAAGGAAAACGAAGAGGACAGAGCGCCCGATCACTAGTGCACGACTAGTGGTCGTGCGCAATAGGTGCAGTGCTCATGCGATCATCAAGATAGGAAAGGGGAAAATGAGACTGTAATGCACACGATAAGTGAAGCACGACCAGTTATCGTGCGCAGTGAGTCCAGTGATCGTGCGCAGTGTCCCAGTATCGTCGGGATCTCCCGAGCAGTTCTGGAACACGCACACGACCCATGCACCAGTAGAAGTGGAAGAAAGGCCATTAAAATTGAAAACCACATTCTCAATAAACAACGAGAGAACAAGTAAAACAACAAAAACACAGAAACAACGAAAGAACACAGAAAATGGGCCTAAATTGCACTTTATCATGAAATAGGCAAATAAGCAAATATAAGCGGTAATAGCTTTCAAGTGCAGTGCTAAGACGATAAAACTGGACCAGATGAGTCCAAAAATCAGTGTAATATTGGACTCCATCACACCCCCAGACTTACCCATTTGCGCGTCCCGTACAAATCATTACTCCGTGGACTTTAAAACAGCTAGCTGGCTTAGAAACTTCAAAATAAAGTAGGATGAGAAATCAAATACGTCATGCGCATAGAATATAGAATATAAAAATCTTTTTAATTATACTACGGAACTTAAATTATTCGACAGAGGTAAATAAATATTGTGTCTACTTAAAATTAGAATTCTGGAGAATCGTTCGGTCATGAGTACAGAGAAAGTAGACAGGCCACTAATTTTAGCTTTGTCTAAGACCGGGACTCGTGATCACCTCCAAAGAAATCTATCATTGTCGGGAACCATAAGCTTGCCATTTAACACTCTCTCAACGATGCTAAATAGACTCAAATGTGAATCAGCAGGACTTGTAGGTTTGAATGGGGCTAAGGCTAAGGTGTGGTAGTCAATGATAAACATGGAGGCTACACGCAACCAAAGCAAGCAAACAAGAGCTAAACCAAGAAGCCACAAAGAAATGCATGTGCGACACACCCCCAGACTTGGCTTGAAAACCGGGTATGCACCCAGCCTATCCCGACCAAAAACTAACACACAAGATTGGGATTGCAATAATTTTAGATTTTCCTTGTAATACTTTTAGATTTTCTTTTTCTCTCTTTTTTCAACCTTTTATTTTTCATTTTTCTTCTTTTTCATTCAGCAATCCCCAAATCTGATAATTAACAATTCATGAATTCATCTCCACAACACATGAATCCCAATTATCATAACATATTAAATTTTTTAAATCGAATAAGCTCAAGGATTTGGTTGCGACAAAAGGGTTAGCTTTTAGGCTTTGGTGAATTTAGGTGGAGCTGAAACAAAAGGAGGGTAGGCGCAAATTTGGCTTGCAAGGGCCAGCTGCTAGGACTAGGTACAAAAAGGCTCAAACTAGCCAAAATGATGGCCTACCTCACGCGCACACTCGACTATTCGGGCACTAAAGCTTCGAGAGTAGCTTGGGGCAAGTTCTCAGTCCCCGAAAAAGACGACCCTTCCC
Source organism: Platanthera zijinensis (assembly GCA_039513925.1). Classification (NCBI taxonomy): domain Eukaryota; kingdom Viridiplantae; phylum Streptophyta; class Magnoliopsida; order Asparagales; family Orchidaceae; genus Platanthera; species Platanthera zijinensis. The sequence goes on along the minus strand of CM077089.1, from coordinate 69,617,073 downwards.
CCCGAATCGAGCAATATGAGACTAGTGATGTCTACACTAATCCCTACACTACCGTTCGATTACTCCAGATTCTACAATTTTAAGTAGCACAAACAGAATTTACTTTTGCAGAATAAATTTAAGTCTACGAGCATGAAGAATAAGTAATCCTATATTATTTCTACGCAAATCATGAGTACTCGATTAGGAGCACTGCATGAGTTTTGAACTACTAGATCCCAAAATCCTAAGCCAGCACCACTTTTTAGAGTTTACACAAAAGTAAAACATTTGACTTGAGCCGCGCGCGTGGTAAAGTGCACACTCATGTGGGTGAGTGTGCGTGTTACAGGATTCTATAATAATAACGCACAGAATATAAAACTACTGGCATGCAACTACAGTGCTTGTGTAGTGCGTAGCCTGCTCTCCCCTAAACATAAATGAAAATGCAACTCAAGAATGATAAAGAGACATTTCAAAATGAAATAAGAGCTGAAAGGAAAGATTATATATGCTCATAAATGAGCATAGGAGTAGAGACGTGGAAAATCTGGCGGCAGTTGCCGCTTCGCTAAAATGCTGGTCCTGCAAATTAGGCTATCCACAAAAAAAAGAATACAGGGGACAAAGATAAACAAAATATTATAAAGAAAAATAGAAGCACAAAAGCAGGACCTGGTGGTCCAATCAAGGGTTGTCTCCTGAAAGCCCTTTTGTTTACCGTCCTTAAGGTGGACCAAATACCTGTATTAGCAGTTATAATAAAGAGTTCTTTGCAGTTTGAAGAAAAAGAAGTAAATATAAAAGCTTAAATATGTTCTTTAGATACAAAATCTGGAGAATAACGTGCAGGGGTAGCTACGGAGTGGATGGGTGGTCCTCATTTGTTGTTGTTGCCATTGTCGATCAAGGAGTGTCACTATCGCTTTGCTTGGGGTCGGCGAGCTGCTGGCTTTGAGATTCGCTGGTGGTTGCGCCGCCATCATATAATTTTAGCCGGTGCCCATTGAATTTGAAATTGTCTCCGCTTTTCCCAGATATTTCGATGGTGCCAAAGGGGGAGACTCCGATCACGGTGAAGGGGCCTCTCCACCATGATTTTAGCTTTCATGGAAATAAGCAGAGGCGGGAATTATACATCAGGACTTGGTCTCCTGGTTGGAATTCTTTTGGGACGATGTGACGGTCGTGCCAATTTTTTGTTTTTTCTTTGTATATCCGCACATTTTCGTATGCGAAATGCCAGAGAACCTCTAGTTCGTTCAGTTGAGAGCGACTCTTATCTGCTGCGGCTTCGATTTCCATTTTTAGTAATTTGGTTTCCCATAGAGCTTTGTGTTCTAGCTCAACCGGCAAGTGGAAAGCTTTTCCGTAGACTAGTTGAAAAGTGGTCATACCGATAGGGGTTTTGAAGGCGGTTCTGTAAGCCCATAAGGGGTCGTTGACCTTATTGGCTTTTTCGATGATTCTTTTGAGCTCGCAGTTTGAGAATTCTACTTGACCATAGGTTTAAGGATGGTAGGCAAGCAAGATTTTGTGGTGGACTTCGAACTTCTTCATGAGTTGCAAGAATGACTTATTGCAAAAATGGCACCCGCCATCGCTGATGATGGTGCGCGGGTCGCCGAATCTTGAGAAAATGTTTTTGTGTATGAAATTCAATGCGGTGCTGGCGTCATTTGCGGCGACAGCTTCCGCTTCGACCCACTTAAAAACATAGTCCTCTGCGACAATAATATAGAGTTTTCCATGCGACATTGGGAAGGGTCCCATGAAGTCGATCCCCCAAACGTCGAATGGTTCACAGACGAGCATGTTGTTGAGAGGCATTTCGTCCCTCTTGGTTATATTTTCGGTCCTTTGGCATTCATTGCATTTTTATACGTATGCTTGGGTGTCTCTAAAAAGGGTTGGCCAAAATAGGCCACATTGCAGTTCCTTACATGTCGCTCTGGTGGCGTCGAAATGACCGTCAGCCTCCCGATCGTGGCAGTGTGTTAAGACGGATTGGAATTCAGTCTCGGGTACACAACGCCTGATGATGTCGTCTTTGCAAGTACAGAATAGTAACGGGTCTTCCCAAAAATAGTATTTGGCGTCGGACAGTAGTTTTTGCTTTCGCTGCGATGACAGGTTAGGGGAGACAGATTTGCAAGAGAGGTAGTTGGCCATATCAGCGTACCACGGGATTGTCGGAGTGAGCGAAAAGATGGCGAATAATCTTTTGTCCGGGAAGCAGTGGGCTATCTCGTTACGTTCACAGTTGGGTGCAGCTCCTTCAGTGTCGCTCTCCAATCTTGATAGGTGATCGGCGATGACGTTCTCTACCCCTTTCTTGGCTCGAATCTCGATGTCATATTCTTGTAGTAGAAGAATCCAACGGATTAGCCGGGGCTTGGCGTCTTTCTTCTTGAAAAAATACCTTAGTGCAACATGGTCATTGTAGAAAATGACCTTAGATAACACTAAGTATGTGTAAGACCCCCCTTTTTTTTTTCTTTTTCAACCACCGGGGTCTTAGGCCCAGAACCGCCGCTTTGCGGTGACACCTCCACGTCCTGAAGGGTCATCACCACAAGGCGCCGATTCTGCCGGCCAAATCGATCACAGAAGTAGCACAATTATTGAAGTAATAGTAAACAGTCCACAATAATAAATCACATATATAATAAGAGAGCTCCACGAAGGGAGTGTCCACAGAAACATCAGAGTAATATAATTACGGGCTTATGCCCGTACAAAATATCCTCACTACAATCACTCATGCGGAAGCAAACACTAGAAACTACTCAAGGATCGAGACTCACGGTCCCGGCGTGTGAACTCCCGAGCTAGACTGCCCCATCTCTAGCGCACCGATCTCTGGGGCTGCTCCTCCATGCTGGGCTCCACGATCCCCTAAATGATGCGGTTCGAAAACCGTTAGTCATAAAGACTAAGCCCTATCATCCCCTACCCCTTCCCCCCATGGCTCCTAGGTACCGAGCGGAGAGGAAGAAAGGGAAGGACATGAAGGTGGAGATTAAACATGAAAAACAGATGGCAGCGGAAACTAATCTAGCAAGTTGTATTAGGTGAGCAGTTAATAAGTTGTTGTAATAGGTCTAGCAGTACGAAAAGCCATTAAATGAATTTAAACCTTCACTTATGCGAGAACACATAAGCAAAGGGATCTTTTACAAGGCTCCCATCGTATAAGTGTCCCATACCACTTATACCTTGGGGTGTCGGTTATCAAACAGCAGGGTTATTATATATTGAAAATAACCTTTGATTTATAAACTTGCCCACACAAGCTTATAGACCAAGGTCGTTTTGCAGGTCCCAATGTATAAGCGTCCCATTCCCTTATACTTTAGGTGTCAAGGTTGTTATGAATGATTATGATATGCAACTATATGGTGGGTATGTTATGTCATGCAGTGCAACTCACACACCCGACTCTGTGCACACAGACCTTTAGTTCCCCCTATCGGAGCCGTTACCTCCCAGGATACCTCCGTAGTGGCAAACGAAGCGGTGGGTTGGGCCTCGCCCACCTCCAAAACCAGTAAAGCACACTGGTCTGACCTATCGTATGCCCACAACGCCTGGTGCACGAGGCGGACTCCTGCGTACTCTTGCCGACTGGTCCGCCGGACTTCTGTTGGCGAAGTGCTAACCACCTCGCCGAGTCAACGATATCGGTGTCGGTGCAATCGAACTCCCCGATATCGAAAGACCCACCACCTTAACTTTCCTATCTTATGCACATGTAAGTTTAATCGCAAACAAACAGAACCGAGCCGAAGCTCCCCGGACCAAAACGTCCGTCTCCAAATAGAACCGAGCCGAAGCTCCCTGGACCAACCGTCCGTCTCCAAACCAACCGAGCCGAAGCTCCCCCGGACCATCCGTCCGTTTCCAACCCAACCTTCCGTGTGCCAACAGTGTTGTGAAGAGTGCAGCCCTAGTTACTAAGTTACTCTTGTCGATTTGTTATTACAGTTTACGTTAGCCCAGGACTGCCCCCGGTATACCCCGTGAAGGGCTCTCAAGGGGCACTAGGAACCAAGACGGTGCATTACGGCCCGAAGTTCCCTTTCGCAAGGCACTTATTGTTATTGGTTGTTTTCCCTTAGCCCGATTCCCTTCTCATATTACGATAGACTATCCTAGGGTGATTTTTAAACCTTCCACTCCTCGGAAAAGCGATCTTTGCCAAACCCGAGCACCTCTTAACTCTAACTATCACCACTACTCACTACTCTTTATATCTTCATCAGATCATGTTTTTTATTGCATTTCACAATTTACTAAATGCAGACCGACCTAGGCTACATGTCGAACCGGTTATGCAAGGATCGATTACTCATCCAAATGCCCTAAACTATTTACTGGAGACTTATCTTGGTATAAATAACCTAAATCCAGAAAATGGAAATTTTCCTAATTTATTTGGCATTTAATTAAATTCCTCGAAAATCTCAAGGGCCACCGGTTTGAACATGAACTATCCTAATTATTCATGCAAGATGTCCAGCAAATTTATGATAATTAGTAGGCTATCTCAGAAGGCTAAACCCTAAGTATCATAATTTTTTCTATCATCAAAATGACATGTAAACTATTTTGGAATTAATCTCTAATTTCTATAGTTTATGAATCAAGTACAGCAAATGTTCTTCCGAAAATTCTAAATAAATTATGACATGATGATTAAGGCCTAAAATTAGCACTGGCCAAGTTTCATAATTTTCCAGCAAGTATTTTATCCATAATTAATTTTTAAACATAAAAGCCCTTCCAATCTTTTGTGAATAATGTACTAGATTTACTCATCATAAAATTCTATAAAAATTCAGGGATCAATGTTCTACTAGTCAAGATCTAAATCCAGAATTTTAACGGATTATAATTAATGTAAAGCCTCCAAATAATTGAAACAACAAATTGGGCTAATAGTTCTTTAACACATGAAGTATAATAAAATTAATCATAAAATTCCAGAAAAATTACCATAAGTCTAATACATCCTAAAACTCCCTCCTCCCGAGTTTCATAATTTTTGATTAGCTTTAGTGCTTAAAATAACTAAATTACGTTCCATCCTAATCCTACATCTCAACTTGTGAGGTACCTAACTACCTCCAAATCCATCACTATCTCAACCAGAGGGTTTTCATCATATCATCCCCCTCTCCTCCAAATTTCAAGGGCATACAAGAGCTTTTGCTCCTATGTCCCTTCACAAACCTCAAACTCCCACCCGTTGGAGTTGAGCCAATCTCTCAGGGTAAAATCCACCCTAAGCCACACCATGATACCCAAGAGGGTAGACATAGTCCCAACAAATCAGTGGCCAACTCATCAGCCTCTTTTGAGGAGATTTGTCCACTCCACCCCCAATCGTAACTTTTCCCCAAAGTACCCCTCGCCAAGACCTATCTAGGACTTGATACTTCCCTATTCAAAACTCGACCATTCGAGTTGAAATTTTGTACAGATCTTAATATTGATGCCAGGGACCACCACCCAAAATTTGGGGAAGTTTGGACTTAATTTCATCCCCTAATTAATTTTATATTGTTTATTAAATTTTAACAAAACTTTAGGCAAAAGTTCTCCAAAAATTCTCATTTTTGGACAGCCTCTCGATGTACATATTATAGACCTCCAGTCCAAATTTCAAGTCATTTGGACCTGTTATGAACCGTAGGCAACCAATTCAATTTCTGGTTAGCCTAGGTCTTGATCCCACCAAAATGAGTGCTGTGGTCAAACCACTCACCCAAATGAATAAAATCAATTTTATATTAAAGTAGACCTAGAGGGCTACAACTTTTGTGTCTGGTCATTTTTCCTAAATCGGCCTCTAAGTGCCTCATTTTGCAGCCTTAAAATATACTAAACCGAGTATACTTTTCCTTAAAGATTATTTACATAATTTATAAATATAAAACGATTTACTGTTCATCTTCTTCATGAACCCGAACAGACACAGGAAAAATCATTTTTCCTGTAAGGCATTCCGTGATCCGCTGCCGGCCGTCCGGTCACTTCCCTTGCCAGCCACCACCAACCACCACCTCCGTTGAGGCGATGGCTAGCGGTCGGCGGTGGTTTGGCCGCCGGAGGTGGCGGTTTCCGGCGAACTCAAAATATCTTTTTCATGGTTTTTTCCATGAAAACGAGAGATGGATCCGGCTCCGTTGAGCGCGAACCTCCTTTCTAAGAATCCTAAGATCTACCCATGAAAGAGAAGGAGTAGAGGAGGACCTTGTTCGCGGTTTGGAGGCGAGAAGAGCGTCGGGGTGCCATGGCGCGGTGGTGGCGTTGCTGAACTCCTCTTTACAGCAAGAACAAGGATCTGCTTGGTTTGCTTGAGCGTGTAAACCCTCTCCTCTTGTCCAAGTGGGCTTTTATAAACAGGAAGGTGGGAAGGTGAATGGTTTAAGCCATTATGGCCATGAAGTTCCCCTCAACGTTTCGGTTACGGTGAAGGGGATAAGAATCGGCGGAACTGAACAGGTGTGTCCAGCTGGCGGATTTCTATTGGACCACCTTTTCCTTATTTATTACATAATTACAGAAGGAAAACGGCCGGAAGTTACTCCTGGTGTAACTTCCCACACCAGCATTTAATTCCACGCGTGTTAGAATTATTCGGGTCTGAACCGTCGTTTCGGCCAAAGTCACGGGCGTGACACATAGTCACGGGCGTGACAGGCCCGGGTAGCCCATTCTGGGTTCGACGATCGCCGAACTGAGATCGACGATCGTCGATCGGTAGTCACGGGCGTGACACCTGTGTCACGGGCGTGACAGCGTCGGGCGGTTAAATATGGTCGACGATCGTCGATTTGAGATCGACGGTCGTCGAACGCTGGTCACACCCTAGGTCACGGGCGGACCTCTAGGTCACGGGCGTGACATGCCCGAACGGCAAATTTCTTGGCTCGACGATCGTCGAACTGAGGTCGACGATCGTCGAAGGCTGGTCACGCCCTAGGTCACGGGCGTGACCTCCAGGTCACGGGCGTGACATGCCCGAACGGTAAGTTTGAGCCCGACGATCGTCGAATTGAGGTCGACGATCGTCGAAGGCTGGTCACGCCCTAGGTCACGGGCGTGACACTCATGGTCACGGGCGTGACATGCCCAGACAGCGCGTTCGACGATCGTCTCGTGGAGATCGACGATCGTCGAAGTAGACACGCCCAGGTCACGGGCGTGACGGGCCGGTCACGGGCGTGACCAACCTGTGACCCGCAATATTAGTCGCTTTATTTCCAATCTTGGGCTTCCTAGGGTTCCGTCACGACCAATCTGACTCCTAGGGGTCTAGCCGGAAATGGGATGTTACAGTATGAATGTAATTTTTCGAAAGCGAAGATTACTGCAAATAGCTCCTTTCCGTAGTGGTATAATTCAGTTGGGCATCGTTGAGGGTCCGGCTGGCATAGGAGATAGTATAAAAGATTTTGTTTTTCCTTTGACCGAGCACTGCTCCGACTACAACATCACTTGTGTCGCACATGACTTCGAAGGGTAAAGTCCAATCTGGTGCGACCAAGATTGGAGCGGAGATGAGTCGATCTTTGAGAGTCTCGAAGGCTTGCATACATTTTTTGTCGAAGTAAAACTTAGTGTCCTTGGCCTGCAGATTTGTGAGGGGCTTGACTATTGATGAGAAATTACTTATGAATCTTCTGTAGAAGCAAGCGTGTCCCAAGAAGCTGTGGATACCCTTGGAGGAAGACGGAGGAGGAAGATTTTTGTTGATGCTGACTTTCGGTTGGTTGACTTCGAGTCCCATAAGAGAGACTTTGTGGCCTAAGACGTTGCCCTCGCATACCATGAAATGGCATTTTTCCCAATTCAAGACGATGTTTGTATCTTCGCACTGCTTCAGAGCTTTGGCTAGATTCGCGAGGCAGGAATTGAAGTTGTTCCCGAAAAGGGAAAATTCGTCCATGAAGACTTCGAGAAAGTCTTTGATCATGTCGCCGAAGATTGCGATCATGCATTGTTGGAAGGTTGCTGTGCCGTTTCACAACCCGAATAGCATTCTCATGAATGCGAAGGTCCCGGATGGGCTCGTGAATGTCATTTTTTCTTGGTCGTCGGGGTCAACTGTGATTTGATTGTATCCTTAATACCCGTCTAGGAAACAATAGTATTCCTGACCACCCAATTTTTCCAGCATCTGGTCGATCAAGGGTAGCAGGAAGTGATCTTTGCGTGTAGCCTCATTCAGTTTCCAATAGTCTATAATGAATCTCCACCCGGTGACCACACGAGTGGGTAATAATTCATTATTTTTGTTGGCCACCATGGTAATCCCGCCCTTTTTTTGCACCACTTGTACTAGGCTTTCCCATTTGCTGTCGCTGATTGAGTAAATGATACCCGCGTCAAGCAATTTTATTACTTCTGCCTGTACCACTTCATGCATCTTGGGGTTCAGTCTCCTTTGAGGTTGTTTCGACGGTTTGTATTGATATTCAAGCAGAATCTTGTGCATGAAAAACGCCGGGCTAATCCCTTTTATGTCGGCTAACGATCGTCCAAAAACATGTTTGTATTTCTTTAAGACGTTGACCAGGGAGAGTTCGTTGTCGGCAGAGTGGGATGCAGAGATGATGACCGGGCATGCTGTGCCTTCCTCTAGGAATGCGTATTTCAGGGATTCGGGCAGCGGCTTCAGAGTTGCGGCAGTAGGTGTGATGGTAGATGCGATGAAAGGTTCATTGGTCGGATGCGGGGTTCTCGGGACATTAGTTCGGATAGTTGTGTCGGGTGCATCTTCTTCCCATGCTGGCTCAGCTTGGTCAAGAATCATTTCGCTGTGCATGTCTGGTTCTTTTATCAAATATGCTTCTTCGTAGTTGGTGATTCTGAGATGTTGGGGAGGTTCGTGGATGTTGAAAGAAATTGATTCTTCCACCAGGCTTAGGGTTAGCTCTCCTTAGTCGACATCGATAATGGCACGGGCTGTGGAGAGGAAGGGCTGTCCTAGGATTATATGTACTTTGGGATTAGCCATCATGTCGAGGACGACGAAATCTACTGGGAAGGCGAGGTTGTTGACCATGATAGTGAGGTCTTCGACAATCCCGACCAGTTTTTTTATCGATCTGTCAGCTAATTGCAACCTCAGGTGGGTGGGCTGTAGATTCCCAACTCCTTGCTCATGGATGATGGAGAGCGGAATCAGATTAATCAAAGCTCCCAAATTACATAATGCGCGACCGAATCTGTGGAGGCCGATTCTGTTGGGGATGGTGAAACTGCGTGGATCTCTGCGTTCGGTTGGGGAATACTTGGCGAGGAAAGTTGAGCATTCTTCGGTGAGGTTTATCATTTTCAGACCTTCTAAGGATTTATGCCTCGAAATGAGGTTCTTTAGGAACTTGGAATATCCTGGGATCTGAGTGATAGCATCTGTCAGAGGTATGTTTATTTGGACTCCTTTCATGATCTTGAGGAATTTATGGAATTTCTTTTCAGCCTTTTCGTTTCGCAGTCGGTGGGGAAGTGGCGGCTTCACGACGTTCTTCACGGGTTGTGGTACTGCCATGGGTTCTTGCTCGGTCGGTGAGGACGAAGGTTCCTTTATCGAATCGGCAATGGGCTCACGAAGTGATTGTGCGGGAGGATCGGGAGGCGAGGCCCTCTCTAGGCTTTTTCTTCTTCTCAATTTCATTGCATGTACCGTTTCCTGTTTCTGATTGACTGAATATACTAGCATTTCCGTGAGAATCCCTATGGCGTTTTGTAGGCGCTCTATGGTGGTGGCTTGGTCGTTGAACATCTCCATCATTCTGCACGCATAAGAGAAAAATTGTTCTGTCTTTGACGAGGGATTGCAGTCGGTGACTTCAATATAGACTAATGAATTTATCTCTACGGGAAGGTCGGGAGAAGGCGGAGAGTTCCAATGCCTACTAGTTTGGGCAATGTTGTCTATTACTTACCAGGCGTCCTTGTTGGATTTGTTAGACAGAGTTCTGCCGGCTATGATGTCGAGTAATGGCCTGAATCTGTCTGAGATACCGAAGTAGAAAGTTTGGATTAAGAGGATTTCTGACATTTCCACTCTGCAATGTTCCCTTCGCAGGTACTGGAAACACTCCCATGTATCGAACAAGGTTTCTTCATTTCTTTGGGTAAAGGTGATAAGCTCCTTGTAATTGTCTATTGCTAGCATTTGTTGTCAGAATTTGGCCAAGAATTTCCCTTCGAGTTGTTTCCAGGATGAGGATATTCCCTTTCGGATATCTTGATACCATCGCTTTGCTTCGTCTTTCTAGGAGATGGAGAAGAGTCGGATCTTCTGCTTCTCGCTTTTGGCAGCGTTTAGTGTACAAGTGTTGTAAATTTCTAAGTATCTCTACACGTGGAATAATGCATCTACATTTCCGTCTCAGCTGAATTGGAAGTTTTCGATGATGTATTCAATGAGGTCAGACGAGATCTCGAAACTATTATTACCCGTTTCTGCTCAGTATGTGAGGTTGGTAAGGCTTGCTTTATAAGTCTGCTGCTTAATAGTAGTCATTGAAAGTGGCTTTAATGAAGAGGGGTTAGTAGGCTACTAGATCTCTTGTGGCTCAACCCTGCATTCACTGCGGCTACACAAGGAAACAGCAGTCAAAACACTAACTCTTATAACAAAATTTTCAGTCATCCAAAATTGCTCTATAGTTTCATTCCCCGGCAACGGCGCCAAAAACATGGTGCGTGGATATTGGCAAGCGCACCGGTCGCACAAGTAAAAAAATTTGGGAATAAATCCCCGAGTATCACTCTCTTAAGGAATACAATTAGCATAGAGCAGCGCAGTTCAGAAAATATTGTTATGAGGGTTATACTTAGAAAAGATTAAAAAGGGGGCTTGTGAGATTGTGGTTTATTGGCCTAATAAACTAATTAAGACTATGCAGGTCGAAGGCACCGCTTCGCAAAGTGAGGTGAGTGTATCGGCCGCGATGCCGAACTTCGGTTGTGCGAGTGGACGGAAAGCTAGTGGATGGAAGTGTTCTTGTGCGAAGGGCAATCAGGTGAAACAAGTGTATGGAATAGATTTGGAGTGGGCGAGGCGCATTCAAACACACAACTCAAAAGCACAAAGGAACTACAACAGTTTAATTAGAGATCAAATACAAATGTAGTTCGTTACAAAGTCAATCATTCCATACAATGGAGAAAGGGGAAGAGGAGTAAACCACTAGAGGGTGAAGGTCCACCGTAGGTCGTGGCCGGAATAGCGAGTTGTCAATCCGCTTTCGAGCTCAGCCTGAGGGGGCTTCCAGTACCAACGAGCTGTCACCTCGAAGGCTTTGAGTACGTTCTCTAGGTCGTCTTCTTCTCCAAGTCCAGTGGAAAGCTTGGAGTTGAGGTCATCAATGGACGGGAGCTTCGCCGGAGGGTTTGGAAAGCTTCGGAATCACCGGCTATGGACTCCCGATGGAAGGGATGAAGGTGGTGGATTGAGCAGCTGGAAGGCGAAACGGCAGACTAGCGGTAAGTCCCGATTGAGTCCTCCGCCCTAATTCGCGGAATGATCCTTAAATACGGAGGCAGAATAAGAAGAGCGCACGATCAGTGGCGCACGACCAGTGGTCGTGCACAATGTTGGTCGATGATCGTGCACAAGTTCCAATTAAACTTGCAACTTGGACAAAAAACATCAGCAAATATGCGCATGATCAGTGGCACACGACCGATGGTCATGAACACTTAATCCACTTATTGTGCGATTACCCGGGAAGATTATGGAAAATGATGAGTACAGAGCGCACGATCACTAGCGCACGACCAGTTGTCGTGCGCAATAGGTCCAATGCTCGTGCGATCGTCAAGACAGGAAAGGGGAAAATGAGAGTTTAATGCACACGATCAATGGCGTATGACCATTGGTCGTGTATACTGAGTCCAGTGATCGTGCGCAGTGTCCCTATATCGTCGGGGTCTCCCGAGCGGTTCCGGAACACGCACACGACCCATGTACCAGCAGAAGATGCATAAAGGCTACTAAGAGTGCACACCACATTCTCAAGAAATAGCGAGAGAACAAGTAAAACAACAAAAACAAAAATACAACGAAAGCACACAGAAAATGGGCATAAAGTGCACTTTATCATGAAATAGGCAAATAAGCAAATATGAGCGGTAATATCTCTCAAGTGCAGTGCTAAGACGATAAAACTTGCCCAGATGAGTCCAAAAATCAGTGTAATATTTGGACTCATCAGTCATCATGAACAAATTTTCTCATATCCATAGCCTATTGGCAGCCCATCAAATCCACATGAACAATAAAAATGAGGTTAGCCCAAGTGGGTTAGGGTTTGAGCTTGATTTAGCCCATTTGAACAAACTTGACCTAACACTTGGGTGAAGTTAACCTAGTTCAATTTGACCTTTTGGGTTGACCCCAATGGATCCTTGGTGACCCATTGGCCTCCCCTAAGATCAAGGTAGGGTTGGGTAGGATTTACTTTGAACCTTAGAGGTCACTTGACCCTTAGTGAGGGCACTTTGACCATTTTGGGGCTAGAGTTGACTTGGGTCAACTTAGCCTCTTCGGTTGTCCCCAAAGGGCCCTAACTTTGAACAAGTTAGGGCTAGAGTTGACTTTGGTCAACATGACCATTCGAGTTGACCCCAAGGGTTCCTTGGTGATCCCTTGGCTTCCCTTAAGGCCTAGGAAGGGTTATGTAGGATTAACTTGCACACTGAAGGTCACTTGCCCCTTAGTTAGGGCACTTTGACCATTTTAGGGCTAGGGTTGACTTGGGTCAACTCAGTCTCTAGGGTTGACTCAAATGGATCTTTGGTGACCCATTGACCCCTCTTTAGGTTTATGAAGACTTTGGTAGGGTTGGTTGGTCTCATTAGGGTCATATTGTCCTTAGTTTGGGCACCTTGCCTAATTTAGGCCTAGGATGGTCCTAGGTAACCATGGCCACCCTGGGTTGACTCCAATGGACCCTTAGGGCCTTATAATAGATTGGTGAGGTCATGGTGGTGTCTTGGAGTCATTTTGAAGCATCATGATCATCCTAAACTAGGGTTTAGGTATCTACTATTTGTAGACCGTAATGATCACTCCTATATTCCTAGATCCACTTGTTCTTATTGGGCTTCCTAGGGTTTTGTCGTGACCAAGGCATGGAAAAACCGCTCTTAGGGGTCTATTTGGAAATGGGATGTTATAAATCCCAATAAAAAAATAAAAATTGTTTCCCCGAAATTCAGGTTAGGCCTACTGGGTTTCTTCTGAGGGTAACTACTTGTAACATCCCATAGGAAGTTGAATGCATAGCTTACCTGGAGAGATCCGGGTACCTCCGCTACATTAGATCTGATGGCTCCAAGGTATTCTCCTCCTACCCATGGTTCGTCTACAGGACCTTGACTAGTGGGACCTTCTTATGCCGCAAGACCTGCACCGCTGTGTCTTCTATCCTAACATGCTCATCTTGTTACCAATTGATCAAAATCTGTCGAGCCATCTATGCCAAGAACCTACTATTCCTGCCATAGTAGAGCCTTCCTGAGAAAGTTGACGTGGAATACGTCATGCAAACCCGCTAACTCCGGCGGTAGCTCCAGCCTGTAAGCCAATGGGCTGATCCGCTCCTGGATTCTTTAACACCACAAATTCCATGGACTGAGCTTCTCCCGCCCACGTACCTGCGAGACTCCAAGCACCAGACGTATCTTTAGGAATCATGGTCTCCAACTTGAGACTTTACATGACAATGCCGGGCATCGTAATATTTGGCCTATCTGCTTTGGGCCTCCATCATCCTATCTTTAATTTGTCACACCCAGGTATCTGGGTTCTTCATAAATTTTGAGTCGAGTGCCTTTGGATCCTCATCCTAGATCCATGATAGTGGAATCCTGTACTTCTGCACGATGGTGGAGAGTTTTGTTGAATGTCGGCCGAAAGTCTAGATAAGCCTGATTCAACACGATCACCTTAAGCATACCATGAAAACGGACTTCTACTCCCATACTTCATGAAACACCCACGGGATTTTTCTTCAAAGTCGGGGTAACCCCAGCTACCTTGGCCAGTATATCCTCGATGTTCCATTTATAATTATGCCCGGAATGGGGATGATGAATCTTGTGTATGAAAATACCTAATTATACCCTCGAACTTCCACTCTAACTCATGCAGTGTATGGTAATTGTGCATCTTTCTTCACTCTAAGGAGATACATGTTATGAGATACACCAAACTTCCAGTGATACATCATAGCGATTAAATTTTTTCCTTCTCAAATATCTTGAATCTTGTTACCCATCATATAATTTTTCGTGATCATAATTAATCCTCGTAATTATTACGTTTTATCATCAAGTCATTGTCTTGGTAATACTACAGGTCATCATTCCAAACATATTTTTACAAAATCTTATCTTCGCCCGAATTACGTCGAATTATATCGACTTCAATCTCACTATGTTCGTTATGCCTCATTCTTTAAATTAGATCTAAGGATATCCAAGTCAATACTAATTCACCCAATCAACAAAGAACAAGCCCCCAATAAACAAAAGGTAAGCCTTCAATAAACAAAAAATAAGACCCTACCTACCTTGGGCTAAGTATCTTTGATATTACCATGCTATATTCGTCCCAGCTGGGTGCACAATTCCTAGGGAATCAATCTTCGACTTGGGGTTCCAACCAAAAACTTGTTGATATACTCCATACTCTAAGCCCTCCGAGTCACATTTACAACAACCTTATCCGATTCAACATGTTCCCAATCCCAACTGGGTCTCTTATGAACTTGAATTCCTATCCGACCATCGGTGTTGGTCGTGGTGTTTTCTCTAGGAAATCTTGTTACTAGTATGAGGGTTGAGACTATGCGTCTTCTACCATTCTACTAATTGTTATTAGTCTAATTTCTCCTTAAAGAAGCCCTACCAGTTTGAGTAATGGACCGTAGGGTCACCTGAGTTTATGTCTTAGGTTGCCATTCTCGTGTTAAACTCCTCCTTTATCTCTTTAGGTATCTCCTTACCTTAACAAAGTTCATACCGAAGTTCTGTTTCTGACTAGGGCATACTATAAGTTGTCATGGTTAGTCATGAGTCCTAGTGGGTTTAGTCTAACTCGCGTGCTAGAGAACTATAAAATGAGATCTTTGAGCCGGATGTGCTCCCTACTAGGGCAAGGTTTTCCGTAGGCTACAAAGAAGAATTTCAATTAATGAAGAAATGGACTTTTACATGGGATTTCCCTTATGGGCACACCACTGCTTCCGCTACTAGTTTGTCCACAAACTAAGCTCGAGCGGGGGTGACCCAGAGTTAGTGGACTTCTACTTTTCTGATCGAGGTTTCATCTGATACCACTTATAAGACCACCCCCCCCCCCCCCGCCCCTTTTTTATTTTTTAAACCATCGGGGTCTTAGGCCCAGAACCGTCGCTTTGCGGTGACAACAACACGCCTGGGAAGGTCGTCACTACAAAATACTGATTCTGCCGGCCATATCGATCGCAGAAGTATAGAATAATGTATATAAGTAAGAATGAACTCAAAACTAGTCCACCAGAATCAAATGTATATAAAATAAATCTCCTTAAAGGGAGAGTCCACAACAATAATATAAGAAGTACTAGAAAATAGGGCTCATGCCCAATACAACAAGTCCTCAATACAATTCACTCATCACGGAAGCCAAACTAAAAAACCTACCAATGATCGGGACACACTGTCCCAGCTATCTAAACACTGGTGCTAGACTGTCCTGTCTCCCCGTGCACTATCCTCTGGGGCTGCATATCCATGTTCGGCTTCACGATCCCCTAAAATTATTTGGTCTGAAACCCGTTAGTTTAAAAGCCTAAGTCCTATCATCCCCCACCCCTCCCCAATGGATCCTAGGCACCGAGCAGGGAGAATAAGAGGAAAGGTAATGAAGGAGGAGAATAATTAAGGTAGCATGTGGCTGCGGAATAAATCTAACAGTTCAATGTATACATGTAGTAGTAACAAAAGTATGTAGAGTAAGCATAAGTATACAAAGGCAAAATATGAAACATGTAATCTTAACTTATAGGTATGCCCATACAGACTTATAAGCTAAGGGATCTTCTGCAAGGCTCCTATCGTATAAAAAGTCCCATACCAATTTATACGACGGGGTTTCAGTTTACAAGCAAGTAATATATATACATGGAATAATAACCTTAACTTATAAGCACTCTCACGCAAGCCTATAAACTAAGGGGTCGTTTTGCAGGGCCTATTACATAAAAAGTCCCATACTAATTTATACAATAGGTGTCAAGGGTTATATGCATTGATGATGCTATATCATGCTAGTATGTTATGATGTGAACATGCAAGTGCAACACACAAACTCGACTATGTGCACACAGACCTTTAGTTCCCCCTTTCTGGAGCCTAACCTCCCAGGATACCTCCATAGTGGCAAACGAAAGCGGTGGGTTGGGGCTCGCCCACCTCTAAACCGATATCAGCACTACCAGTCAGACCTATTATACGCCTCAATGCTGGTGTACTAAGCAGATCTCCTGCGTACTCTTAACAGCTGGCACACCGGACTTAATTTTGCTAGGTGTAAAACCACACCCGTCGAGTCAATGTTCCGGTGTCGGTGCGATGACTCTCCAATACCGAAGACCCACCACCTTATATCTTATGCACATGCAATATTAATGTATTATCCACCAAGCCCAAGCTCCCCGGTCCATCCCGTCCATCACAACCAACAACCAAGTCAAAGCTCCCCGAACTATCCTGTCCGTCACAATTATCCATCGAGCCTTCGACTCGCTGGGCTATCCAGCCCATTTCCACAACCACCGAGCCTACCGTTCGAACATCCTAGTCACTCTATTTCCCGATACACCAGGGTGTATGAAAGTGATCTCATAGTTATAATAGCTTCTCTTGAAGTTTATTATTCTTATGATTTAGGTTAGCCCAGAACTGCCCCCGGCATAACCCGTGAAGGGCTCTCAAAGGTCACTAGGAACTATGATGGTAACTGAAGCCCACCTTTCCCTTTCGCAAGACACTTGTTGTTATTTGTTAATACCTGAATCCCGATCCATTTGAATTTTACTATGGATCTAATCCTAGTGTGTTTTGACCTTCTCTCCTTCCATGGGAAAGATGATCTTTTGTCAATCCCCAGCACCGCCTAATCCTAGTCAACCCATCATTCTACTCATCCCAACTTTCAATGATGAACTCAATCTCATTTTACCCAAACCAGCAAACTATTAACCCCAAGCCATATGCCCAATTCATTCTATCACATTTCCTGTAGTTTTACTATTTGCAGCACAACCTATACTTTATGTCGTACATGATAGGAGGTATTCAAAATCTCCATCCAATAACCCTAAGATAATTAACAGGGGCCTATCATGACATATTTAGCCTAAATAGAGAAATTTATAATTTTCTAATTAACTTTGATATTTAATTAATATTTCCCAAAATTAATCCATGTGCGATTTGAATATGAAGTACTATATTTACTTAGGGTCTGACCATACAAAAATTATAAACACTGTAGGATAACAAGATATCAGTGAATACTAAATATCATAAACTTTCATAAATCATTTAACCTCTAAATATTTAATCCAAAATAATTCATATAAATAAGGGTATTAAAGGAAGTACCAAAAATACTAGTCCAAATATTCTTCAAAAATTAACAGAGCTACATTATGATCATAACACTTCACTTCACAAGTTTCATGAAATTACCAAGTAAGTAAACTAGGTAAAAGATTATCCTAAAGAAAACCATCATAAGATACTTTATGAAGACACAACCTTGTAATCTCAATTAAACAATATTTAACAATTTTTCCATGCTTCTATATGCCCTAATATGTTCCTCCACTAAGTATCATAATTTTCCAGCAATCTATAATATTTATTTCCTATTTATCCAGATAAAGTGCACTAATTTACTTTACAAAGGATGTACTACAAATAAAGCTTTAAACACTTCAAATAAAGTACTAGTGCAACCTAATGTTATTTGATTTTCTATTCTAGAATTTCAAACCATTCTACCACGTATACATCATATTTTCAACATTAACATCAAAAGGACAATATGGAAGCTACAACTACAAGGATGATCTACAGATCTCTAAACACCCTAAGATAAATACAAGATGTTAATAATACTATGAAATTATCCATACCAACATATCATCAAGATTCAAGGTCATTTGACCCATAAGATAATTTCTAGGGTTTAAGAACCTAAATACTTACTAAGTTGTTTAAGTGGGGTGCATGTGTCTAATTACCACCATATCTCTCCCTAGGGCATTTTACCACCCTAGCATCACATGGACTAATCCCCAAGTCCATCCAAGGACATAACACCCTATGTCCTTCACAAGTACCCAAAGTTCAACCTTAAGGTTTGAACTTGGGTCCTAGGGCAAATCCACCCTAATCCACCCCATAATCCATTTGAGGGAGCTTACTGACATAACAAATCAGAGGCCCAATTTTCAACCTCTATTGAGATGATTTGGCCATTTAAACCGACAAGGGACACTTTGACCTAAATACCCCTTTTTGGTCCAACTTAGGGTTTTCTTATTTCAAAACTAAATCATCACCAAATGGGGTAAAAATTTATATAGAGCCTTATGATGACCCCAAGGACCTCTCACAAACATTTGGGAGAATTTTGGGGTCATTAGGTTCCTAAATTAATTTAATCATGGTTTATTAAATATTTACAAAAACTATAGAAAAAAATATCTAAAAATTCTCATTTTTGAATGTGTTGGTATAGGTGAGAGCGACCGCCATTCCATATTTTAGATCATTTGGATGGCTGGATTGGCGGGAGTACTCAAACCAATCTCTGATTAAGCCTATGTATAGACCACACCAAAATGGGCGTTATGGTCAAACCACATACCCAAATGGGTTCAAACAAATTTTAACTTAAACTACACTTCAAGGGATAAAATTTTCATGTTAGCTACTTTTTCTATATATGGGTCTAGGTATTTCTAATATCTAAGTTAAGACAGCCCAGTAAACTAGAAAGAAAATTCAGAAATCAAAACTAAATAAATGAAATGATCCAGCACGGATATTTAAGCAAATCCAATGCATCCTGGTCATCTTGTTCCTACAGCCAAGGGATGTGATCAGCCCGACCTGGAGCTTCTTCCAAGCCATTTTCCCAGCCACCCAGCCACCTCTTTGGCCGGCCACACCCGCCACCATCTTTGTTGAGGTGGAAGCTATCGTCGGGAGGCGGCACAGCCGCCGGAGGGGTTGTTTCCGGCGAACCCGACCACTCCATTTTTTTGAAATACCATGAAAAAATCATCACCCGATCTGGCTCATTTGAGCCCGATTCTCATCCTAAAAGATTCCTAAGATCTATCCATAGAAGGAGTAGAGGAGGACCTTCAACCGTGTTTGCAGATGGGTTTGGTGGTGGTGCACCATGGCCAGATTTTGGCGTTTCGTGTATGATACAATCGTGTAGTGGGAGGGTTTGATTTCTTCAGCAAAAAGGTAGAAACTTCTGCTCTTTGCCTAGGGAAGATTTTAAGGTCATCAAATGGGGGAGGGGAAGGGCCTAGGCTTCAAAGCCATTTATGGCCATGAAAGGGAATTTCGGCCATGGAGAAAATCCCTTGAAATTCACTTCCCCTTTGTCCCAATTCATTTGGAAACTCCTCAAAACAGATAGGGGAGATGCATACTAATTAATTGGTGAAGAACTGAGGGGTGATTCACCTTCCAAGTCATGAATGGCCTTCTCTTTCTCACTTTCTCTCTCCTCCATTAAAGGGCAAATGGAGCTTTCTCTCTCCTAGTCATCATGAATGAATTTTCTCATCTCCCTAGCCTATTGGCAGCCCATCAAATCCACATGAACAATAAAAATGAGGTTAGCCCAAGTGGGTTTGGGTTTGAGCTTGAGTTAGCCCATTTGAACAAACTTGACCTAACGCTTGGGTGAAGTTAACCTAGGTCAATTTTACCTTTTGATTTGACCCCAATGGGTCCTTGGTGACCCATTGGACTCCCCTAAGGTCTAGTCAAGGTTGGGTAGGGTTTACTTGGCACCTTAGAGGTCACTTGACCTTTAGTAAGGGCACTTTGACCACTTTGGGGCTAGAGTTGACTTGGGTCAACTTAGCCACTTGGGTTGTCCCCAATGGGTCCTTGGTGACCCATTGACCTCACTTAAGGTTTAGGAAGACTTAGGTATAGTTGGTTGGGCATGTTGGAGGTCACATGCCCCTTAGTTAGGGCACTTTGACCAAGTTAGGGCTACTGTTGACTTTGGTCAACATGACCATTTGAGTTTACCCCAAGGGGTCCTTAGTGACCCCTTAGCTTCCCTTAAGGCCTAGGAATGATTATGTAGGATTAACTTGCACATTGAAGGTCACTTTCCCCTTAGTTAGGGCACTTTGACCACTTTAGGGCTAGGGTTGACTTGGGTCATCTCAGGCTCTAAGGTTGACCCCAATGGATCTTTGGTGACCCAATGACCCCACTTTAGGTCTAGGAAGACCTTGGTAGGGTTGGTTGGGCTGATTAGGAACACATTGCCCTTAGTTAGGGCACCTTGTGCAATTTTGGCCTCGGATGGTCCTCGGTCAACCTGGCCACCCTTGGTTGACTCCAATGGACCCTTAGGGCCTTTCAATAGATTGGTGAGGTGATGGGGGGTGTTGGAGTCATGGTGAAGCCTCATGATCATCCTAAACTAGGGTTTAGGAATCTACTATTTGTAGACCATAATGATCTCACCTATATTCCTTGGTCCACAAGTTCTTCTTGGGCTTCCTAGGGTTTTGTCATGACCTAGACATAATAAAACCACTATTAGGGGTCTAGTTGGAAATGGGATGTTATAAGTGAAATGTGTCTAGGTCCCGCCCGAACAAACCTGCATGTATTTTTGAAGTGGACAATGTCTCCCAGCTAGCTCTGCAAGTGGAACTTCTAAGCAAAAAGATAATGGAGATGACTGCGACCTCCGCCCCTCAGGTATGGGAATCTGCAACTCCTTCTCCTGAACAATTAGATTATGTTAATAATATGCCTAGAAATGCTTTTCATAATTTTCTTGCTGCGAATTTTCCTGCGCCCGGTTTTGCTTTTCCAAATAGTTATAATCCTGCTTTAAGAAATCACCCGAATATTTCGTGGAGTAATCCCTCGAACGCAATGTGCCCGCCATCACAAAACGATTTTTATGCACCGCCACCACCTCCTCAAAATTTTCCAATACCTCCAAGGTTTGAGAAAATGTTTTCAAAATATATGAATGTTAATGACGCTTCTATAAGAACACTAGCCGGGACCGTTAAAAGTTTAGAAAATCAAGTAGGACAACTCGCAAAACTTATTTCTGAGCGAACCGTCGGGTTTCTTCCTGCCAAAACCGATCGCAACCCGAGATAGAAAGAGAAAGCTCTAACTCTTCGGATTGGGATGCAAGTTTCTAGTAGGGTTAGCGAAGAGCCCGAGGCAAGCTCCACCAACGTTTTAAAAAACACCACCCTCTGCTGAAAAAGATGTTAAAACCCCTCTCCCTATTTTAGAAAAAGATATCACTCCACCACCCATCTTTAAAAGTAATCCAACACTACCATACCCTTCCGAACTTAATAAGCAATGTCAGGACGATCAATACTCCCGCTTCCTAGAAATATTCAAGCAACTCCACATTAATCTCCCCTTCCATGAAGCAATCTCCCAAATGCCAAAGTACACTAAGTACCTTAAAGACCTCTTGAACAATAAAAGGAAATTAAAAAATCTTTTGCATGTCACGTTAAATGCTGAGTGATCTACGGTGTTGACAAACGGTTTGCTGAAGAAGATATGTGATCTGGGTAGTTTTTTTATTCTGTGTGTCTTCGGTGATCTTTTTATCAAGCACGCATTAGCCGACTTATGTGCGAGTATAGAACTGATGCCCCTCTCATTGTTTTAGAAGTTTGGAACTCAGAGAACGATTATCGCCTTTAAGAAAGCATATCTAAGACTATCGTAAGTTAAATGACACCACCCGCAAGGATCACTTTCCCTTGTCGTTCATCGATCAAATTTTAGAACGATTATCCAGCCATAGCTTTTATTGTTTTCAAGATGGCCTCTCAGGGTACTTTCAAATCCCCATCTCCCCTTGGACTAGGAGAAAACAACATTTACTTGTCCCTTTGGCACCTTCGTTTACCGAAGAATGTCGTTTGGATTGTGCAATGCGCCAGCTATATTCCAACGATGTATGTTCGCTATCTTTGACAAGTACGTAAGAAGCATTATGGAGGTATTTATGGATGATTTCTCAGTGTTCAGCGATGCTTTTGATAGTTGTTTAGAAAACCTCACAAAAATCTTAGAAAAATGCGAAGAAACTAACATTGCCCTAAACTGGGGAAAATGCCATTATATGGTAACAAAAGGGTTATTTTTGTGTCATAAAATTTTTGCGAGAGGAATTAAAGTAGACATAGCCAAGATAGAAGTTTTCGAGAAGCTGCCGCAGCCTATGAACGTCAAAGCTATAAGAAGTTTCTTAGGACACCCGGGCTTCTACCGCCGCTTCATAAAAGATTTCTCCAAAATCACCAAACCCCTTTCTCATCTGCTAGAAAAAGACACCCCATTTGCTTTTGATGACCTTTGCCTAGCTGCTTTTAATTTTATAAAAGAAAAATTAATTAATGCCCCAATTATGATAGGTCCGGTGTGGGACCTCCCCTTTGAAATCATGTGCGACACGAGTACTTATGCGGTCGGATCCGTATTAGGTCAACGTATTTCTAAGAACTTCCACCCCATCTATTACGTAAGTAAAACACTCACATCTACACAAGAAAACTATACCACAACTGAGAAAGAGCTTCTTGTTGTTGTTTTCGTCTTTGATAAATTCCGTTCATATATTATGCTTTCAAAAATCATCATTTTTACGGACCACTCGGCCCTTAAATATCTTATTGCTAAAACGGATGCCAAACCGCGCCTGATTCGCTGGGTCTTACTCCTCCAGGAGTTTGATTTAGAAATGTGTGATAAGCGAGGAGCCGTGAATTTGATCGCCGACCATATCTCACGATTAGATAACCCGCACATTGAAAAGTTAGACGATAGATCTTTTAATTATTCTTTTCCCGATGAGAAGCTGTTGTAAATTAACACAACGCCTTCTCCTTGGTTTGCACAAATAGCCAATTATTTAGTGTCCTGGGTGCTCCCAAAAGAGTTCTCCTCTCAGCAAAATGAAGAAATTATTTTCTTAGTTGAAGAACAACTTTTGGGAGGACCCGCATCTTTTCTGAGTCTATGCGGACCAGGTGATTAGGAAATGTGTCTCATTTAAAGAAGGATCAGATATTGTAAAGCATTTGCATGAAGGACCGACAGGTGGGCACTATCAAGCTGCTCGCACTGCTCACAAAGTGCTAAGTGCGGGTTTTAACTAGCCTAGCCGGTTTAAAGACGCGCAGGTGTTTGTGAGTAGGTATGATAGTTTCCAACGTTCGGGTAATATTTCCAATAAAAATGAAATGCCGCAAAATTTTTTCCTTGAGTGCGAAGTTTTCGACCTCTAGGTTATTGATTTTGTTGGCCCTCTTCCTTGTAGCTTGGAGAACAAGTACATCTTAGTCTCTGTCGATTATGTTTTATGATGGGCAGAAGCCCAAGCTCTTCCTACGAACGACGCCCGAGTCATAGTTACATTTTTAAAAAAATTATTTTCTCGATTCGGTATGTCATGAGCCATCGTTAGTGACAGGGGTTCCCATTTCTATAACGCACAGTTTTCTAAAATCCATACTAAATACGGCATTACGCATAAACTTTCAGCCGCGTACCACCACCAAACTAACGGACAAGTCGAAGTAGTGAACAGAGAGATAAAAAGAATTTTATAAAAGACTGTTTCTACCTCTAGAAAAGACAGGTCAACCAAATTAGACGATGCTCCATGGGCCTACCGAACAGCGTACAAAACCGCCATCGGATGTACGCCGTATTGATTGGTCTATGGAAAATTGTGTCATTTACCAATAGAACTAGAACACTGCGCTTTTTGGGCCTTAAGGTTCATAAATTTTGTTCCCCACTCTGTCGGCTATTTTAGGAAATTTCAACTCAACGAACTCGACGAGTGGCACTCTTACGCATCAGAAAAAAACAAACTTTATAAAGAGCGGACAAAAAGTATGCATGATAAACACCTTAGGCACCCCAATACCTTTAAGCCAGGCGACCAAGTTCTTTTATACAACTCTTATTTACATTTATTTCTGGGCAAACTAAAATCACGTCTGTCTGGGGCATTTTCTGTTTTAGATGTTTTCCCGTATGGTACTGTTTTAATTCCACACCCTGATAAGGGCAATTTCGAAGTAAATGGTCAGCGTCTTAAACTGTATTTCTGTGGTGATGTCAGTCTGAACTGTATTAATGATATTCTGCATGATCTGAATCTTCGATAATTTAAGACTTTTTATTTATTAAAAACTTCAAATATTATTTTGGATATTAATATTATTTTTGGACAATAATCTTTTGGACAATGTTATTTTGATACGTTGAGATCAAATGACGTTTAAAACAAAGGGCGCTCTTGGGAGGCAACCCAAGTATCTTTTCTGTTTTCTTTATTTTTCACCTTTTGGCCCGGATGGCTCCGACAAGCTGAAGCCTCTGCGATCGCCTACTCCAACGCTGTTGAATCCATCACGAAGTCCAAAGAAGACATTTCATGAAGATCCAAAGCGCTAGCATGGGGGAGCAACATCAATCAACATTCGGAGCGCATAAATCCGGGGAAGTACCTGTTTTTCAATTCTAAACTTTCATTTCTGTTTTAATTTCTCTCTCTCTCACTCCCTTTCTTTTTTCCATTGAGGACAATATCCATTTTAAGCTTGGGGAGAATTTCCTCTCTCTCTTTTCTTTAAAAATTAATGAAAACAATTAATATGCTAATTTTTGTACTTTAATAGTAACCCTTGCTTTTGTTTTGTTTTTCTCAAAATTCCATTTAAACAACTTAGCTAATTACAATTTTTCTAATCAATCTTTTTAATTATATTTCACAATTAAAATGTTGGCCTTGCTGTGTTTCTAATTCACGGTAGCATGTTAAGGTGAAATATTTTTCTAAAACAGATATTTCTATTATGGTTTTTCATTTTTTATTTTCTTTACTTTCTTAAAAAAAATCTCTCATCCACTATTTTTCTTTTTTGTTTTTGGATAATTTTTGTAAAGTCAACTTTTGATTTACGTAGTAGATGTGAACGATTCTATACTCATATTATCCTAATTTTTAAAATGAGTTCATTAGTCTCTATTTAATTTCTAGGACCTACTTTTTGAAATTTTTCAAAACTAATGCTTCATGTAAACTTTAGGAGCATGAAAATGATGTAGGCTGTTTTTTTTTTCATTTGAGCCTTCTCGCCAAACCTAAAATTATCCCCCTAGTTAGCCTCTTTTGAGCCTTTTTCTGATTTCAATTGATAGCTTCACATTTCATTTCATTTTCACCAAAACAAAATTTTTCCAACACTTCTTATCACACTAAACTTTTTTAGCTACATAAATTTCATGTTCTGATAGGATTGTTTTGTGATTTTTGAAATATTTTTGAAAAAGTATGCTTAATGGAAATGTTTAATTTTGTGGCCAATTTCAAAATGAAAAGACATATATTTTATGGCCTTTATTTAAAGAAAAAATATGGAAAAGAAAAAGAAAAAAGAAGAAGAAAATATTTATGTTATTTATGAAAATTTTGAAGCACTTTATTTTAGTTTAGCGTGATTTTAAGCCTTCATGTTTATCATTGAATTCCATTCCTAATTATATTCCTAAACCAAACGTTTCAGTCCTATTAAGTCCTGTTGATTCAAGCCCCTAGATTTTCTTTTAAGCTAAGTAAAGAAAAACAGTAGACTAGTTAAGTCTTGGATTTAAATTTAGATTTTTGTTCTTTGTTTAATTTTGGTATAAAATGTCTCTTAGAATCTAGTAACATCTCAATGCATTTTTTTTCATTTTGTTGCTTTGCTTATATTTATTTAAAAAAATTATTAAAAATTTTGGATGAATTATTTTTGTTAGTAAAGTTTATAAAAATTGAAACCATGTTTAAATAATTGTTTTAGGTTTACATTTCACCTTCTCCCTACTTAGAATTTTGCATGGTACTTGTGTCTAGCATAATTAAAACTTTTTGATTAGTTACTTTTATGTTAGCTAGTTTATATATCCTTGCTTGGGGACAAGCAAAGCATAAGCTTGGGGGGAATTTGATAATAACTTTTTTAGTTTAATTTACTAAGGTAAAATTTTGAGTTTATCACTTTAAATGTATGCAATTAGCTCTTATTTAACTTCTTTTTATAATTATTGATTCCAAGTTAGATCCTTTTTTGTTTTTTGCAGGTTATAGGTTTTTCTCCTGTTATACGCCCACATGTCACGCCCTCCCAGGGCATATACTGAGGGCGTGTAACCCATGTGGAATGAAGCAGTCGGTCTGAAATGAGATTCAGGAAATTCAACATACACGCCACCTTACACACCCCCATACATGCCCGGGTAGGGCATGTCATGGGGCGTGTCCCGCCAAGTCCCGATGTATCCCCGCAACGTGACTTTTTCTGCATTCCACCGTGGCACCGCAACCTACATGCCCTATATCATGGGCGTATCATTAGGCGTATAACCTAACTACGACCCCGGTCACTTCCAGCATTAAATTTCAGTCAAAAAAGTCATACTGAATGTGACAGGCCCCCCAGGACACGTCCTACCCGTGTGTGTAAGGGGGGCGTGACCCATCCAGAAAAATATCAATAAATTGTCAACATTTCCAAGGGTTGAGTATCCAGATTTTTAGAGGAGAGGTGCTGTTATTTTAGAGTTGTCTTCAGCTCTTCTCTCCCAACTTCTCATTTCAAGTCTTTATATTTTTAGTTTTAATGCAAGTCCTTGTAGTGTTCTTGCACTTCTTTTTTGTCACACTTGTAATCATCGTGCAAGCTTTCCTCATAGTATCTGTGTGGCCTTGTTGTGACTCCTTTTCATTAAGAAATAAAATAGTTCGTTATTCTCTTTCCCTTCTGCTTAGTCTTAGTTTTAATATTCTTAATATAATTTTCATTTTCTACACCATGAGTAACTAAATCCTCCTTGTACTCGATCTTGAAGATCCGAGGTTTGAGTTGATTAAGTTATGATGCTCTAGTTTTCTTTTTTTTCTTTGAAAGGCTTAGACCTTGATTTATTCTTGATTAATCGTGTTTGGAGATGTATTATCGATGTACATTTTACATCTTTATTTCCACTCTTAGCTAGCCGAGAGGCTCGTAGTTTAGAGTGAACATTCAAGAGTAAAGAGAGTTACATGCACCCCTCGAGAGAGGAAGACGTTAAATCTCCTGGATTGCAGTGAAATTTAATAGCGAGGTTCACAGCGTAAAGCGAGCTTTAGGCCTCCGATTAGGGCGAGAGTTCGGTCGGACCTTCCTAAACTCAGGTGGGCATGACTTAGAGAGAAGCGTGTTCGTGCTTTAGGAACCTCCATGGTCAAGGTCCTTTGCTTTATTAAGTTAAAGTTTATTATCACATGTTTTGATAAACATAAGCCAAGGTGATTCTCAATTGAGTGCTTTTCTTTATCATTGTTTAACCCCTCATTTTAAAAACTAGTTGTGCTCTCTCTGTATAAGTGCTAGTGTTTTCTTTATGCAAGTAATTTCTTCTTGTGATTTAGTTAGCAAACCACAAAACAATCTTTTGATAAGATAATAGTCTTCGTCTGAGTAAGATTACTCAATGGTTTCCAGATTTAAATACGACACTTGTGTCCCCTAGCTACAGTTCGATAGGTACACTTGCCTTATCTGGATTACCAGTTTGGTTTTTATTCTCTTTACGATTAGTATACATCACACACCCACTCTCAAAACTTATATCATTCATCAGATTACAATCTCGTACATCCTTAACGGATTTCACAAGTAGCCATTGTACTACCAATTCTTATCAAACAATTTGTTCACATATTTCCCCAAACAATTTATTTATTTAATTCCTCCAAACCATTTGTTTATCTCGACTACATATAATTAGGTTCATACAAACCTCAAAATCATCTTGCTATGTTTCTCCTGCCTAGTCCAAAACCGGTTATACACAAACCCGAAAGCATCCTGCACAGAAGTTGTTCCATGGAGCAAATTCGACTGGACATTTTTGGAGCTACGATGATCCTATGAAAGCGTGTAACCATCCGTTGGAAAGTACATTCCGAGGACTATAACTTTAGTGTTCAACCAAAGACCTAGATACAACCGCATCATGCAAAAAATAGCCTGGAATTCCGATGCGCGTAGAAAATTGATTTTTGCACACATATTAAAGCAAAACGAATGACATTGGTTCGTCTTCTTCCTTTAGTCATTTGTTCAAAACCACATACAGAACTTCCTCCCCCCTTATTCACCCTCAAAAGACCATATTTCTTCACGAAACCAAGTCCACCATCTTCACAATGAAGAGAGGAGTGGTTGAAGAAAGCTAATCCCTAGGATGTGGTCCTAGTAAGGTATTTTCCTAGGAGAACTTCATCACACAAAAGGCAAACTCTTTTGAGTCGACATGACTCCTATATCATTACTAATGATCTAGCACCAAGGGAGGGAGTACAAAGCTCACCCCATTTCCGGCCATGGATCTTGTTATCCTTCTTGTTGGCATGCCGGCATCGGCCTCGGCTCTCGCTCTTCCTCCTCCGAGAGGAGTCCATCCATTCTTTGTACTTCCAAGAAAAGCACCGCACTTTTCATTCTCTCAGGAAAATCAGAGAAGTAGAATGATGCCTAAGTATTGAACATCTGTTTATAAATAAATTGGCAAAATAGATCTAGGGTTTCCTAAACAGCGAGCTACCGACGCACCGTAGCATACTACCGTCGTGTGGTACCTTCGAAGTTAACTTCCTCCACAAGCCATCGTCCAAACTACCCACTCAGGTGCCGGCACCTGTACCTTATATTCGTGCGGTACTATTCTTACCGCCGTGCGGTTTGTTGGCTACCTCCCGGGGTATCACTTACGTCGGGCATTAAGTTCCTAAGTCGTATGTCAATTAAATCACTTGGCTATCGCCGTACGTTATCCCGCTACTGACATACGAAATAACATGACGATCGTTGAGACCACTCGAAGATCACTCAACGCCTTCGACTCTATCGGGTATTTGCCGTATATACTCAAAGAAGGCTACCACTGGCGGTATCTTGCTACCGCCGCGCGGTAGCACTCGACGATAGTTGAGTCCACTCGACGATCACTCAATGTCTTCAAATCCATGTGGTTTTATTCGTATATACTCGACGAACGCTACCACTATGTGGTATCCCGCTACCTCAATGTGGTAGTGTCCAAACACTTGCTTTCGAGTTAGCACTTCCCTCGGCACGAGTGCAGGCCTATCCACCAGCGCACCTTGAGCCCAAGTCCACTCTCCTAACCTAAAAGTGTGCACGAGGTGCTGAGTGCAAATCAGTACATTTCAAATCCTATAAACAAAATAAAAATTTCTTCCCCGAAATCAGACTAAGTCTATGGTGAAGGCAAAGCCTAAAAAGAAAAGTATGCTTTTAAATGTACCTTGGGGAAACATCTTCGGGTAGCGCTTTCGCATCAAGATCACTGACTCCCAAGTGTATTCCTATTTTTCGTGATTAGACCACAGGAACTTCACAGAAGGGATGCTCTTTCACCACAAGCATCTTGTCTTAGAGTCCAGTATCCACACTGGCTCTTGTCAAACTGACCTATCTGTTGCCACTATTCCATCTATGGTGGCGACATGCTGATCGGCCATAGCTGTGCCTTCCAAAGCGACAATGCATAGAAGATGTCATGCAAATTTTGTAGCTCAGGTGGTAGCTCCAGCCAATTGTCCAAAGTGCCAATTCAATCCAAAACAGCATAGGTCCATACATATCTCAGACTAAGCTTCTTTCGACCATGCACTCGTGATACTCCGTGCATTGGCTGGATCTTCAAGAACACCTTGTCTCCCACTTGAAACTCCACCATCCTATGTTTCACATTATAATACTTTGCTTGTCGACTATGAGCCTGCAACATGCGTTCTTGTATCAGCCTAACCATATCATCGGCAAAATGAATATACTTTACTCCCAAAATCTTCGTATCTTCATCCTTTACCCATGATAAAGGTGTTCTACACCTCCTTCCATAATGTGCTTCGTGGGGTGCCATCCCGATGCTAGCTTGGTGACTGTTGTTGTATGAAAATTCCACCAGTGGTAAGAGCCTTTCCCACGACTCACTTCTATCCAATACACAAAGCCTCAAAAGATCCTCCATAGTTCTGATGGTTCTCTTATACTGTTCATTCGTTTGAGGATGAAAAGTTGTACTAAAGGTATGGCGATATCCCATATACGCTTGAACTTCCTTCCATTCCTTGGAGGAAAATCGACCGATGCGGTCTGAGACTTTCGTCTTAGGCACCCTATGGTACCGTACAAATTATTCCACAAAGATACATGCCTATACATCTAAATATGGCTCTTTTCTCATTGGGATAAACCAGGTGACCATGGTCAAGCGATCTTTAGCCACCTAAACTGAGTCATTCCCTGATCGTGATCGGGGAAGGCCGTGAATGAAAACCATGGATATATCTTCAAATTTCAACTCCTAAATGGGCAATTATTGTAACAATCCTCCCGGGCTCTTGCACACCACCTTAACTTTCGGACAAGCCTCACAATATGTAACGTAGTATGTGGTATTCTTCTTCATCCCTGGCCAAACATGGTCTTTCTCAAGTTGTATACATTTTGGAATTTTAGGGTGCACTGAATACTTTGTGCAATAAGCCTCTCTCAGAATATCTTCCCGGATTCCTCCGCCAGCGGGAATGTAAAGCCTGTCATGAAAAAATATATTAGGTCTTCTTTTAACATATATCCTTCCTTTGATCCTCTCTCCATGGCTTGAAATGTTGGGGCCAAAACAACATCCTTCCTTTGCTCTGGCTAAATTCGATCTCGAATGTAACAAACTATGCTCATGGCAGTTAGGTACTTCATATATGTCTCAAAATTGATCCTTACTTACCAATGTAATCTCCATCTCTTCAAGTACTCGAGCCAATTCCATGCTCATCATCCGAGATTTAGAGCTCGACTCTGTTACCTTTATACTCAATTCATTAGCTGCAGATCTTGCTTTCCTGAGGTTGTAGTTCAATGTAAATTCATAGTCATACAAAAAATTTAACCATCACTGCTGCCTCAAATTCAACTCCTGAGAATGAACATACTTCAGATTCTTATGGTCCGAAAAGATCTCGCAGTGGACGCCATATAAAAAATGTCTCCAAACCTTTGTGGTGAACACCACTGCCCCCCCCCCAACTCTAAATAATGTAATACATAATTTACATCATGCCTCTTGAACTGTCTTGAAGTGTATGCAATCACGTGTCCATGCTGCATCAACACTGGTCCCATCCCTTGATAGGAGGTATCGCGCTAAACCTGAAATCCTTCTTTTCCTGATGGATGAGCTAGGATCGGTTTGGAGGTAAATCGATACTTTAGTTCTTGAAATTCAGCCTCGTACTAGGGTGTCAACTCATATGGAACACCTTCATTTGTAAGAGTAGTGAGAGGAAGGGCTATCTTTGAAAAATCCCTTCACAAACTTGCGATAATAACAAGCAAGTCCAAGAAAGCTTCTTACAACGGTCGCTGACCTCAAATGTGACCATTCCTTTACGACACGCACCTTGGTCGGGTCTACTGCTAATCCAGCACTACTAATCACATGGCATAAGAATGTAACTTTTCGAAGCCGAAATGCGCACTTGTTGAACTTAGCAAATGGGGAATGCTCTTTTAGTTTTCTCAAGACTAGGGACAAGTGCTCAACATGCTCCTCTTCTGTTTTCGAGTAGACTAGAATGTCATCGATGATATGATGACAAAGATGTCCAAATATGGTTCAAAAACCCTCTTCATCAGACTCATAAATGGGGAAGGGGCATTTGTGAGCCCTAACGGCATCACGGTGAACGCGTTTAAACCGTATCTCGAACAGAACGATGTTTTTTGAATGTCTTTCTCTTGAATCGTCAATTGATAGTACCCCGAGTGCAAATCCAAATTGGAATACCAATGCACTCCTACCAATTTATCGAATTACTTGTCGATCTGAGGTAACAGATATATAGGTTTTCTACATCGTAAGTCAGTTAAGTTCTTGGTTGTCTATGCAGAATCGTAGTGATCCATCTTTCTTCTTAACAAACAAAATAGCGGCTCCCCAGGGTGAAGAACTAAGACGAACAAACCCTGATTCCACCAACTCCTACAACGGAACTCTAAACTTGGCGATTTCATTTGGAGACATTATATAAGGGGTCCGAGAGATGGGCTTAGCTCCTGGTACTAATATAATTTGAAAATCCACTTAACTGTGTAAGACCCCATTATTTTTTTTCTCTTTCAAACCATCGGGGTCTTATGCCCAGAACTGCCGTTTCGTGATGGCACCGACACTTGGGAAGGCCGCCACTACAAAATGCCAATTTTGCCGGTCTTTTCGATCACAAAAGAGAGAGAAGTAACTATAAGCTGAATATAATCAAGTCCACAGAATCATATATAAATGAAAATCACAGCAAGTCCATCAATATATAAGAAAAGAGTACTGTAAAAGATCAGTACAGATGAAATATAAATGGGCTCAAGCCCGGTACATGCGAGTCCTTACTACATATCACTCATCGCTGAAGCTATAAGAATGACTAATCACTTAAGGAGCTGGTCACAGGTGCTCCAGAACTAGACTGGCCCACCTCCATGCGCACCGTACTCCGTTGGTGCTGGTCCTTGTCTCCCATCCAGAGCTCCTGTAATGTTCTGGTCCGAAAACTATTAGTCATAAAGACTAAGTCTTATAATCCCCTACCCCTTCCCGCACGACTCCTAGTCTTCAAGTGGAGCGGAGGAAAGGGAAGCTACAAAGGTGGAGAGTAGCAAAATATATGACAGTGGAACTAATCTAGCAGTTATATATATTGTGTAAATAGCTAAGGTAGAAAGATATAATATAGCAGTTCTACAATAGTGAGCAGTAAAGTAAACAAGTAGACTAGGCATCATATGTAAGATAGACAAGGTAAGAAATAAGTAACCTTAACTTATATGAATGCCCATACAAACTTATAAGTTAAGGGGTCTTCTGCAAAGCTCCCATCATATAAAAAGTCTCATACCGATTTTTACGTTGGGGTGTCGGATGTATGCAAATTTGAGTGTAGTGAAATGCTATAACATGATTCATGCAAGTGCAACTCACGCACATGACTCTATGCGCACAGACTTTTAGTTTCCCCTGTCTGGGTAGCTAGCTTCACTCCCAGGAACCTCCGTAGTGGCAAATGGAGACAGTGGGTCGGGCCCCCCACTCCTAGGCGGGTATCCACACTACCGGGCCTAGCCCTTCCGTACGGCCCTAGAAGAACACAACCTAGAGTATCTGCGTACTGATGCTGGCTATATCCTCCAGAATTTCTTTGGCTAAGTGTCCCACACTGCCGAGTCAACATATCAACGTCGGCATGAACGACCGCCAATACAGACCCACCACCTTATTCTATATCCAAAACCTTCCGAGCCACCGACTCCCCGGACTATCTCGTATGTGCATCTACCTTCCGAACCTACCGTTTGGATGGTAACCAAACCAACCAAGTCAACCTCCCGAGCTATCGAGGTGTGTGAATGTGAAACCCTAGTTGTACTAGTTGCTCTTTTAGTTTATTATTCCTACGGTTTACATTTGCCTAGGACTGCCCCTGGCATACCCCGTGAAGGGTTCTCAAAGGGCACTAGGAACTATGATGGTTGCTGAAGCCCATCGTTCCCTTTCACAAGGCACTTGTTATTACTAGTTGCTACTCGATTCCCAATCTCTTAAATGTTATATTGGATCTAACCCTAGGGTTTTTTGCACACTTTCTCTCCAATGGGGGAGACGATGTTTCGTCGTCCCCGAGCACCTCTAATGACTAGCCTGACTTCTCACTCCCTATCATGACTCCCGTTAATAACCTCATTTCACTTACCCGACCAATACACTAATATCTCATCTCCCTAAGTTCATTTTGCAACATAATATGATTACTGCAGTTTTTACTAAACGTAGACCATCCTAAGCAATATGATTTATACAATGGGAAGTATCCAAAATGTTTATCCAAATGTCATAAGTTATTTACTGGGAGTCTATCATGACATGGTTAGGCTAAATCCAGTAACACACAATTTTCCTAATTTGTTTGATATTTAATTAATTTCTTTCCAAACTAATCCATGCTTGAATTGAACATGATATACGATATTTTCTCAAGTAATGGCCACCAAATATTTATGAACATTAGATAACAGATAATTAACAACACAAATCAAATTCCATAATTTTCCTTAAATGCTTTGGCTTTTAATTAATTAATCCAATGTAATTCCAACAATCATGGCTAAAGAACGATGTACTATAATTTTCATTAGAAAATTACAGAAAAATTACTGAATCTTAAAGGTGACCAAATAGGACCTCTGAGAAAATATCATAATCTTTCAAGCCTACTAAGTACCAAAATTAATTCAAGTTCTCTTACATAGAAAATATCACTTTGTGAAGCAACCCATATAACAAGACTTCCAAAAATTCAACAAAAATTTACAAAGCTTTATAACATTATAAAAGTTCCTCTATCTGAATTTCATAAGTTTCAAGTGAGTGGTTAACTCATAAGAAATTCCTAAGTAGATAGTACAATTTGATGGTTTGTAAAAGAAGTACTATATTTATTGATCTAAAATTCATAATAGAATTTCCAGATATGAATATCATTATGGAAACACTCTTACCAAAGTTTCACTAAGAATCAAAATCATATGACCCACTATAACATTCCTAGGGTGTAAAGACCTAAATACTTATTAAGTCGTTTCTATGGGGTATTTGTGTCAAACAACTACCCAATCACTTCCTAAGGCATTTCACTACCCAACAATTATTTTCTCTAAATACCAAGTCCATACAAGGACATATCACTCTGTGTCCTTCACAAACCCCCAAAGTCCAACCTTTGGGTTTGAACTAGGGTCCTAGGGCTAACCCACCCCAATCCATCTCAAACTCCTTGAGAGGGTGTTTTTACTGACCATGGGGCTCTGGCTAAGGTGCCAACCCATTTGGGTGAGAATTGGGCCTTCCATGCCCCAAATATTCCTTGCCCTAATTTACCCCTTAGGAGACCAAACTTTGGTCACACCAAAACCTATTCAAATCAAACCCAATTAGGCTAAAATTTTTTCGAGAGCCTTAAGATATTCCCTAAGATTACCCTCCAATATTTTGGGGGTTTTTGAGTTATTTGAGACACCTAAATAAATTATATATGGATTATTAAATTTTTACAAAAACTATAGGAAAATATTTTCCAAAAATTCTCCTTTTTGGATAGGTTCTAGGTATAGGTAATAGTGAACCCCATCAAAAATTTTAAGTCATTTGGATGGCTTGGTTGGTGAAAGAACTCAAAATACTATCTGGTCTAGCGTAGGTATAAACCCCACCAAAATGGGTGCTGTGGTAAACCACTTACCCAAATGGTTTCAAACAAATTTTAAAATAAACTAGACTTCACGGGCAACAACTTTGATATTGGCAACATTTTCTGTAGGAGGGCCTAAGTATTTTTAATATTAAATTTAAAAGAGCCCAGTAAACGGAACAAAAAATTCAGAATTAAATAAACATGATCCAGCACGAATCTTGAAGCAGACCCAATGCCTCCCGATCATCTTCTTCCTCCAGCCAAGGGCTGTGATTAGCCCAACATGGAGTTCATTCTACCCATATTCCCCGCCACCCAGCCACCTCCCTGGCCGGCCACCACCGCCACCACCTTCGTTGAGGTGGGGGCTATCGCCGGGCGGCGGCACAGCCGCCGGAGGGGCGGTTTCCGGCTAACCCGAGTGGTATAAAAACATTGAAAAATCTAAAATTTTGCTCACATGACCCGGCTCAATTGAGCCTTATTTCTCTCCTATTTGATTCCTAAGATCTATCCATAGAAGGAGTAGAGGAGGACCTTAAACCGAGCTTGTCGGCGAGTGTGGTGGTGGTGCGCCATGGCCGGCGGTAGAGCTTTCAGATGATCTACAATCCTATATCAAACTCCCTCGTTTTCTTCAGTGGGGTGGTGGAAATGAATGCTCTTGTCCTAGGGAAGATTTTAAAAGAGCCAAATGGGGGAGAGGAAGGGTCATGGCTTCAAAGCCATTTATGGCCATAAAGGGGAATTTCAGCCATGGCTTGGGTTCATTATTTCCAGCCTTGGATAGCCTGGAAAACCCCTTGCACTTCGCCTAATTCAGCAAGGGAGATGAATCAAGCCTTTGGGATGAAGGAAGGAGGCCCCTTGGCCTTCTATATCCATTAATGGCTGTCTTTAAACCACTTTCTCTTTCTAGAAGTACATGAAACTCTCATTTTCTCTCTCCTAATCACTATGAACGAAATTGGTGACCTATCAAGCCTAATGGAAGCCAACTAGCTCATAATATCAATTAAAATAAATTTAGCCCAAGTTGCTTGGGTTTGAGCTCGAGTTAGCCCATTTGAGCCAACTTGACCTAACACTTGGGTAAAGTAAACCTAGGTAAATTTCACCTTTTGGGTTGACCCTAATGGGTCCTTGGTGACCCATTGGACTCCCCTAAGATCTAGGTAGGGCAGGGTAGGGTTGACTTGGCACCATGGAGGTCACTTGTTTCTTAGTAAGGGCACTTTGACCACTTTGGGGCTAAGGTTGACTTGGGTCAACTTAGCCTCTTGGGTTGACCCCAATGGGTCCTTGGTGACCCATTGACCTCACTTAAGGTCCAGGAAGACTTAGGTAGGGTTGGTTGGGCACATTAGAGGCCCATTTCCCTTAGTTAGGGCACCTTGTCCAATTTAGGTCTGTGGTGGTCTTAGGTCAATTTGAACACTTTGGGTTGACCCCAATTGATCCCTATGGATCTAATTAACCCTATAATGAGTTAGGGATGTTGTGGTGGGGTCATGAAGTCATGGAGAAGTCCTATGGTCATCCTTGACTATTGTTTAGAATTCTACTATTTTTAGACCAAGGTGCTTTTCACCTTCATGCCTAAGCTCACTTGGTCTTGTTGGGCTTCCTAGGGCTTTGTCATGACCTTGTCATGACAAAACCACTCTTATGGGTCTATTTCGAAATGAGATGTTACAAATTCCAATAAAAAAAACCAAAATTTCGCCCACAAAATTCCGGTTAGGCCCGAGGCATTTCCACTGAGAGTAACTGAATGTAACATCCCATAGGAAGTTGAATGAATACATTACTTTGAGGGATCTGGGTACCTCTACTACATCAGATCTAGTGCTCCCAGGTTTGTTCCTCCTTTCCATGATTAAACCACATGATCTTTACAATCAAAACCTTGTGTCGGAAGACTCGCGATGTGTTTCATCTATCCTGACTGACTCATATTGGACCAATTGATCAGAAGCTCTCAAGCCATCTATTCTAAGAACCTACTATTTTGGATGTAGTAGATCCATCCTAAAAGAGGAGATGTGGAAGGCGTCGTGCAAACCCGCTAACTCCGACGATAGCTCTACTTTATAAGCCAATGGGCTGATCCGCTCCAGGATTGTGTAACACCCCATATTCCTTGGACTGAGCTTCTTTCGCCCTCATACCCGCGAGATTCCATGCACCCGACATATCTTCAGGAGTACACAGTCCAAATCATGAAACTCTACTTAGCAATGTCGCACCTCTTAATATTTGGTCGGTCTACTCTGAGCATCTAGCATCCTATCTCGAATCAGTCACACCTAGGTATCTGGGTTCTCCAAAAAAATTTTGAGTCGAGTGTCTTTTGATCCTCATCCTAGATCCCTTAAAGTGTAATCTTGCACCTCCGTGTGAGGGCGGAGAGCTGCGTTGAATGTAGGCCGAGAGCCCAAATAATCCTGGACTGATCTTCTCTCCTTGGACGTACACTGTCCATCAATATTCAACACGATCATCTTGAGCACACCATGATAACGAACAACTACTCACTAATTTCATGAAACACCCACAAAAGTTTTTCTTCTGGGTCGGGGTGACCCAAGCTACCTCGGTCAGTCTATCCTCAATTTTCACTCTAACTCGGGCAGTGGTTGTAATAGTTCCCCAAAATTTCTTGCACTGGCCTACACCAGCTGACACACCTCACTGTGCGTCACAAAATCCATGATGTCTTTCTGATTCTGAGGATACATGTTCTAAGGTACACCATACTTCCGGTAAATAGATTTCTCGTTTGTGTGGGTAAGCAACGACTCCATAAAATCTCCACTTCATAATCAAATTTGTATCCATACGAATACGCCCGAGTAGCATCGAATACGGTGTACTCCAATTTCACTATACTCACGATGCAATAAACAAGCCCCCAATAAACAAAAGATAAGCCCTTACCTTCCTTGGGCTAAGTATCTTTGGTATTACTATGTTATATCCGTCCTAGCTGGGTGCACAATTTCTAGGGCATCAATCTTCAACTTAGGGTTCCAACCTGAAACCTGTTGATATACTACATACTTTAAACCCTCCGAGTCACATTTACAACAACCTTATCCGGGGCCAAGTGTTCCCAATCCCAACTAGGTCTCTTCTGAACTTGAATTTTACCCGACCCTCGGTGTTTGTCTTGATGGTTGTCTATAAGAAATCTTGTTACTGGTACGAGGTTTGATACTAAGTGTCTTCCACCATTCTGCTAATGGATTATTGGTCTCAATTCTCCCTAAGGCAGTCCTACCGATTTGAGTAATCCTTGATAGGGACACCTGAGTTTATGACTTAGGCATTCATTCTCATGTTAAACTCCTCTTTTATTATCTTTGGATATCTCTGATAATACATTTTGTTGTCTTAACTATTATCATATTTTTCTAGTTTTTAATGTACAAATCTTGTATTTTAAGCTTTATTTTTATCTTTCTTATGCTAATTTTATTGCCCCTAATTTTTCCCTCTCTTTTTGCAAATTTTCTGAAAATTGGTCAAAATTGACCTGACACGCCCCACTGTCACGCCCTCCCAGGGCGTGACCTAGGGTGTATCGCCTTATCCAGAAGAATCTTGCAGCCAGAGGAAAAATACCAGGAAAATGACTGTCACGCCCCCATGATACGCCCTCCCCGGGCATGTCCCTGGGTGTGACACGGGGCGTGCCGCCCTCTGCCCGAAGCCTGTCACCCCATTAAATGCCATTTCGTCTAAGCATGACAACAGTACTGTCACGCCCCCTATCACAGGCGTCACACAGGGCATGACCCCACCTTTTCCGATGAGTGACAGATTTCCGACTAATGATTTCGACAAGAAGTGCGTGTCACGCCCCCTACACGGGCGTGACCAAGGGCATGTCCACCGACGTACAAAAGCAATTATCCTTCCCGCCAGAATCCAGAGAACGAGGTCAATGACGTACTTGTCACGCCTCCTGACATGCCCTCCCTAGGGCATGTCAAAGGACGTGACCAACCCGTGACTTTTGCCTATAAATACAACCCCCCCCTTCCATTTCAGCAAGCTTCTCTTGAGAGGGGGAGGTGCTTCCCCTTTATTTCTTGATCATTTTTAGCTTTTTTTCTCTCTCTCTCTCTCCTTCTCTCTCTTATTTTGTAATTTTTATTTAACCTAGATTAGTCTTTTCTTTGCAATATTTCATAGCTCTTGTAATTGCTAGGTGCTTAATGTAGGGCTAGAATAGGTTTTCAATTTCATGCAATTGTAATTTACTTTTTCATGTGTAGCTCTCTCTCTTTATTAATATAAGTGCTCTTTATTACATTGTGTTATTAATGCTTTACTACTTATCACCCCTCTCTCCACATTGCCGCAGCATTAAATGCCATTTCGTCTTAGCATGCAAACAGTACTATCATGCCCCATGTCACGGGCGTGACACAGGGCGTGACCCCACCTTTTCCAATGACTGATGGATTTACAACCAATGATTTCGACGCGGCGTGCGTGTCACGCCCCCCTACACAGGCATGACCCAGGGCGTGTCCACCGACGTACAAAATAAATCATCCTTCCTGCCAGAATCTAGAGCCCAAGGTCAATGCCGTACTTGTCACGCCCCCTGACACGCCCTCCCTAGGGCGTGTTACAGGGCATGACCAACCCGTGACTTTTGCCTATAAATACAAACCCCCCCTTCCATTTTAGCAAGCTTCTCTTTAGAGGGGGAGGTGCTGCCCGTTTATTTCTTGATCCTTTTTATCCTTTTCTCTCTCTGTCTCTCTCTCTCTCTCTATCTCTCTCCGTCTCTCTCTTATTTTGTAATTTTTCTTTAACCTAGATTAGTGTTTTCTTTGCAATTTTTCATTGCTCGTCTAATTGCTAGTTGCTTAATGTAGGGCTTGAATAGGTTTTCAATTTCATGCAATTGTAATTTCCTTTTTCATGCGTACCTCTCTCTCTTTATTAATATAAGTGCTCTTTATTACATTGTGTTATTAATACTTTACTACTCATCCCCCTCCTCCACTCCATTATGATTAACTAATCCTCCTTATACTCGATCTTGATGATCCGAGGTTAGAGCGATTAAGTTATGATGTTTTAAATTACCTTTTCTTTTTTGGTTTTAGGCCTTGAATTACTCTTGATTTTTCATGGGCTGGAGGTATATTATCGATATATACTCTCCACCTTTGCTTTCATTCTGGGCTAGCCGAGAGGATGATAGAATGAAGTGAACATTCAATAGTAAAGGGAGTTGTACGCAACCCTCGAGAGAGGCAGACGTCCAAATCTCCCGGATTGGAATAAAATCCAATAGTGGGGTTCACCACGTAAAGCGAGCTTTAGGCCTCCGATTTAGATGAGAGTCGGTCGGACCTTCCTAAACTTAGTTAAGCATGACTTCGAGAGAAGCGTGTTTAAGCTTTAGGAACCTCCACGGTCAAGGACCTTTAACCTATTAAGCTTAGGTTTATTTTCTCATTTTCTTAATCGTCTTTAGCCGAGGTGATTCGTGATCGAGTGCATTTCCATTTCGTAGTTTCAGCTCATCATTGTAATCTCTTATTTTATACTCATTAATTAACAACAGTAGTTCTCTTTCTAGCATAACTTTATTTCCTTTATTGCGATTAGTTTTTCTAAATCCTAGCCTTTTCTGTCGATAAAAAAATAGTCTTCGTATGAGTAAGTTTACTCGACAGTTCCTGAATTTCAATACGACACTTATGTCCCCTAGCTACAGTTCGATAGGTATACTTGCCTCATTGGATTGCTAGTTTGGTTGCTTTTATTTTCTTCGAAGCTTAGCGGCCACCAAGTTTTTGGCGCCGTTACCGGGGAGCAACTTCCGTTGATAAATTGAAAACACGAATCTATTAATTTTATCATTTCTCTTTCTCACCCTCCTAAAAAATTTAAAAAATATATCAATTTTTTTTATTACCGCTCTTAATAGTAACCAACTTCACAATTTTTCTAGTCCACCTAATTCTCTCGAAAAGGGCAAAGCGGATTTAAGTGTCGCTATCTTGTCTAGTACCTTGCGAACCCTTCACCGGGTAGCCCTTGGGATGTTCGGGAGTTAAATTATTAAAAAAAATCTATTTAAAAAAAAACTCTAATCTTTTTTTTTCTAGTTTATTTATTTCTCTTTCTTTTCTCTTCCCTTCTTTTAGGGCATGACCCGAGGGAATCCGTCGGCTATTTTGGACTTGGACCATGAAATTGAGCGTACTCTTCGGAGAAGATCGCGATTTCAAGGCCCTATTTCCCAAATACCGATTGAGGATTTTTAGTCATCTTCTACTTTAAGAATGGCAAAGCCCCCAGTAGAGGAAGTCGTGTGAAGACCTATGTCTTATTATGCACAACCAAATCTAGAGGGAATAGAATCAAGTATAGTTCTCCCTGCGATAGAAAATAATAACTTCGAATTAAAGCCTAGCATAATTCAAATGGTGCAGCAGTATATACAATTTGACGGACTTCAAGATGAAGATTTGAACCCACATATAGCAAGCTTTCTTGAAATTTGGGACACCTTCAAGATAAATGGTGTCACAAATAATGCAATCAGGCTAAGACTC
The DNA here is from genome assembly GCA_039513925.1 of Platanthera zijinensis. NCBI lineage: Eukaryota > Viridiplantae > Streptophyta > Magnoliopsida > Asparagales > Orchidaceae > Platanthera > Platanthera zijinensis. The sequence goes on along the minus strand of CM077089.1, from coordinate 69,574,785 downwards.
TTTCCTTTCTCTTTAAAAACTAAAGTTATGCAGTGGCTGAACACTCTACCTAAGAATAGCATAACCACCTGTAATGAATTAACCGAAAAATTTTTGGCGAAGTATTTTCCGCTAGCTAAAACTGCTAAATTTATGAACAACATTTCTGCTTATGGACAAATAGACTCTGAAACCTTATATGAAACTTGGGAAAGATTTAAAGAATTATTAAGACGATGCCCACATCACGCGCTGCCTGTATAGTTACAAGTGCAGACATTCTATAACGGGCTAAATCAAAGCACAAAGCAAATGATAGACCCAGCTTCTGGCGGTACTTTAAATCATAAGACCTCGGAAGCAGCTCTTGAGCTTTTTGAGGACATGGCAATGAACACTTATCAGTGGAATGTGCCTAGGTCCCGCCCAAACAAGCCTACAGGTATCTTTGAAGCTGACAACGTCTCCCAGTTCGCTCTACAAGTTGAAATTCTAAGCAAAAAGATAATGGGGATGATTGCTGCCTCCGCCCCTCAGGTATGGGAATCTGTAACACCTGCCCAGAACAATTAGATTTTGATAACAATATGCCTAGAAATGCTTTTAATAATTTTTCTGCTGCGAATTTTCATCCTCCTTGTTTTAATTTTACGAATAGTTATAATCCTGCCATAAGAAATCATCCGAATTTTTCGTGGAGTAATCCATCGAATTCTATGCGCTCGCCACCTCAAAATGATTTTTCTGCACCACCACCACCACCTCTTCAAAATTATAAAAACCTCAAAGCTTGGAGGATTTACTTTCCAAATATATCTCCACAAATGACCCTACGATAAGAACCTTAGCTTGAAGCGTTAAAAGTCTTGAAAGTCAAGTAGGACAGCTAGCTAAAATTATTTTTGAGCGACCCGCATGGTATCTTCCTTCCAATACTGAGCCAAACACGAGAGAGCAAGCGAAATCGATAACTCTTCGGAGTGGGAAGAAAGTTCTCGGTATAGTAAGTGAAGAGCCCGAGGCAAGCTCCGCCCCCGCTTTAAAAAATGAAAGCTCCGCTCCCGTTTTAAAAATTCCATCCTCTACTGAAGAAGTTATCAACCCTCTCTCCACATTAGAAAAAGATCTCACTCCACCACCCATCTTTATAAATAATCTGACCCCACCTTACCCTTCCGAACTTAATAAACAACGTCAGGACGATCAGTACTATCGTTTCTTAGAAATGTTCATGCAAATCCACATAAATCTGCCTTTTCATGATGCGATTTCACAGATGCCAAAGTACGCCAAGTATCTTAAGGACCTCCTGACCAACAAAAAAAAGTTAGAGAACCTTTTGCATGTCATGTTAAACGTCGAGTGCTCTGCTGTTTTGACAAACAGTTTGCAAAAGAAAATCAGTGACCAGGGTAGTCTTTCTACTCCACGTGTCTTCGGTGATCTTTTTGTCAAACACGCATTAGCTGACTTAGGTGCGAGTATTAACCTAATGCCCCTCTCATTGTTTAAAAAGTTAGGAATTGGTAGCCTCAACCCCGTACGCATGAGTATCCAGCTCGCTGATAGATCCGTTAAGTACCCGTTAGGAATAGTGGAGGATGTTCTAGTAAAAGTCGACAAGTTCATCTTCCCATTGGACTTTGTCATTATGGACATCGAACAAGACGTTGAGGTTCCCTTGATCCTTGGTCGACCCTTCCTTGCCACCTCCCGAGCCATCAATGACGTAAGCAATGGTAAGCTCTTGTAACATCCCATTTAAAAGTAGACCCCTAAGAGTGGTTTTGGTCATGACTAGGTCATGACCAAATCCTTGGAAGCTAAAAATGGCCAAGTGATCCAAGGTCATAATCACCTTGGTCTGCCTATGGCACAACCTCATCAACAAACCTCAGGATTGACCATAGGGCTTCACCATGACTCCATGACACCACCACAACATCACTAACCCATTAGAGGGTCCACTAGAGCCTTAAGGGTCCATTAGAGTCAACCCAAAGTGGCCAATTTTACCTAGGACCACCATAGGCCTAAATTTGGCAAGGTGCCCTAACTAAGGGCAGTTGGCCTCTAATGTGCCCAACCAACCATGCCCAGGTCTTCCTAGACCAAAAGTGGTGTCAATGGGTCACCAAGGACACATTGGGTTCAGTCCTAGAGGCCAAGTTGACCCAAGACAACTCTAGCCACAAAGTGGTCAAAGTGCCCTAACAAAGGGTCAAGTGACCTCCAAGGTGCCAAGTCAACCCTACCCAACCCTACATAGACCTTAGGGGAGGCCAATGAGTCACCAAGGACCCATTGGGGTCAACCCAAATGGTCATGTTTGTTGGGTATTGTATCCACAATGTACCTGATTTAAAGAAGCCCTTGGACCAGCTAAGGTGAATTGACATTGTATTTGATCATTTGTCTTCAAGTTGTGCTTGCAGTTATTCCTCGCTAAGTACACACCAAGGTTAGGGTGCAGTAGGTCAATATACACGGGTCTGCGCAACGTAATCCCTCGTTGAGCAGATCAGTGTGTTGGATTACGTGTACTCTCTCTAATGGAGTGTACTTATTTACAAGTACAAGGCTGTGATAGATCAAGAGCAGTCAAGGAGCACAGAAGGGCCAAAGAGCAGCTCATAGGTGGAAATACGAAAAATCGTCTAAGTAGAAATCATCGAGAATCACTAAGTGATTCTCGCCTATTCGACGAGAATCATTAGTGATTCTCGCCGAATCGTCGAGAATCACTCGCTGATTCTTGTCGATTGCAGCCGGCTGTCTCAACACCATCTTGATTTCTGCTTAAGGCACAATCGTCGAGAATCACTAGTTGATTCTCGCTGAATCGACGAGAATGACTTTGCATTCTCGCCGATTCGTCGAGAATGAATGTTGATTCTCGTCGATTCTTTCCGGATGGCTAGATCTTCAGCCAGAATTCTGCCAAGTAGAATTCGGCGACAATAATAAGTGATTCTCACTGATTCGTCAAGAATCACCAATAATTCTCTCTGAATTTGCCTTAGGCGAATTTCTTCTGCTCGCTGGACCGGACCAAATATTCAGGCGCTGTTTTGAACCGGAGCTAGAATTTCCTTGGTGGGGCCCACAATAGTCATAATGTATGACCTACAGTATAAATACTATTGTATTTCCATCTTTACAGACAAGCAATACTACGAATACACATGAAAGAAAACCAAGCCACCGACGTGACCTAGATCGCGGATTTCTCTTTCGCCGCCGCCGTCGCCGCTCGGGAAGTAGTCGCCGCCGTTGATCGTGGATACCTCCTGATCCCATGGCGACTAAAGCTGTGCCAAGCAACGCATCTCACGTTTCCTTCTTGAGATCCTTTGTCTCTTGGTTTGTAGATCGGGAATACCTTCCCTTTCCGAATCGATCGAGAAGATTGATCCAAGGAAGACCGTTGGTAGACCTTGCTAGCTTAGCTATGAAGGTTGGATCTCTAAAAGCTCAGCCGCCGCACTTCTTGCCGCCACCGATCCCGAACGCCAAGCCGCCGCTCTTCTTGCCGCCGCCGGTTTCGTGGAGATTCATTCTAAGTGAGAGATAAGGTCGTGGACTCTTCGTCTTCGTCAAGAATGCGTCATCGAATGAAGAGGGACACCTAGACTCCATAAGAAGTTTGTATATTTTATACATTCAATTTTATTTTTGTTGTAAAGGAACGTAGGTTCCTCGTTGTAAGGGTTGGGTGCAACCCATGGTGGAGGAGTGGTGACTCCTTCGTTTGGAAGGGTTCCTTCCATTAGTGTGTGGATTGGATTTCAATCCGGTTGGTGAAGTGACCGAGTCATCCCTTGTTAGGAGATAGGTCGAAGGGGGAAAGTGGACGTACCCAAATCGGGTAACCACTATAAATTGCTTGTGTCTTTCTGTGCTGTGTTGTTTTGTTTATTTATGCATGTATAGTTTTAATTCCGCAAAAACGATGCAAGACACCTATTCCCCCCCCCCCCATAGGTGAAGGTAGTTGGCACTAGGTGGACTTTCAAGTGGTATCAGAGGGAGGTTACTCATCAAAGGGGTTAACACCTCGAGTAAGTTCCTGCCACTAGTGTCAATAAGAAGGCAGATATTTACTATGGACGGACTCAAGTACTCAGGCAAGATCCCAGTGTGCACAAGGCTAAACTTTCCTATCTAGAAGGAAAGGATTAGATTTTAAATTGAAGCAGTCGACCCTCGACTCTTCATGGTCATGGAGGAGGGTCCTTATATTCCCACTAAGGCCTCCACCATTGATCCTACCAAAAATGTGCCAAAGAAGCTTTTTGAAATGGACAAGGATGAGATGGTGTTGGTCGGACTTGACAAGAAGGCACAGAACATACTAATCAGCGCAGTCGATGACTCCATGATGCAGAACTTCTGCAACTATAGGACAACCAAGGATATCTTGCAATACTTGATTATCCTGATGGTGGGCACAGATGAAGTGAGGGATGATCGGAGATCCCTCCTAAACCAGAAATATGAGGCCTTCAGGCAGGGGCCCAAGAAAGAGATCGGAGTTACCTTCAAGAACTTCCTCAAGATCGTCAATGCTCTCAAGGGATATGGATGAGTGTTCACTAATGGTGAACTTAATGATAAATTACTTAGATCCCTTAATAAGGAATGGGACACGAAGATCTGCGCCATCCGAGAGTTTGGCAGATTAGCTGAAACTGATCCTCAGATACTCTTTGGGAAGCTCATGTCCTATGAGCTCCAGTTGAACACGAGGAAAGCTGAAGAAGAAGCAGAGAAGGCCGCAGCCAAGGAAAATACTGTGGCCCTAAAAGCCATTCACTCCAGGAAGGGCAAGGGTTCGGCTTCATCCAGTGCTGGGAAAAAGGATGAGGAGGAAGACTCCGAGCCATGCTCCTCCAGCTCAGATTTGTCTGAAAAAGACTTCTCCCTCATCACTTGAGAATTCAAGAAGTTCCTCAAGATGAGGAATCAAAGAAAGAGAGACGGCTCCTCCTCTAGAAATTAGAAGAAGAATTATTCTTCTGACAGGTATGAATCAAAACCGAACAAACATCGTCATACTGACATCATTTGTTTTGGGTGCAATAAGCCCGGACATGTCGTGGCCGACTGCCATCAAGGCAAGAGAGAGAAGGGGAAGGGAGAAGAGCACAGAAACTCTAGAGATAAAAAGAAGGAGAGGAGCTACATCGCCAAAAAGTCAAAGACACTAAGTGAGTCTGATTCCTCAGACTCCAGTGATGATGAGGAAGCCTACTTCGGGCTGGTGGGTCGCTCTAACTCAGAAGGAGAATGCCCCCCATTCACTGGGAAGGTAAAAGCTTGTACCCCCCTCTCCGACTCTGACTATGAGTCTCCTGATGATGATCTCGAGGATAGCCCATCTACCCGAGAAGCTGAGCTCCGCGAAAAGTATGAGCTTCTGCTCAACACCTTCGAGGAATGCCGCAAGAGATTGAGGGCTCAGAAAAAGGAAGTCAAATTCCTTAAGGTCGAGGGTGTCTCCCTAAGGGAAGAGATCACTAGCTTGATTTCTCTCCGACAGGAGCAACTGGACCTGATCTCTAAGCACTCAGAGTCTCTAAGTCTCCTTGACCTTAAATAGGAAGAAATCAATAAGTTGGATGAACAACTTACGGAAGAAAAGAAGATTGTCCAAAGCTTCTCTATGCCATAGACTGTTCTTCCAGTGGTTGATACCTTCTCTGCTCAGGCTAAGGGGGCTGGCTTGGGGCATATGGGTGTGCCTGGTAAATCATCCAGGAGAAACAAAAAGTAGAGGAGAAATAAGGCTGCTAAGAAGGCCTCTACTACAGAAAAGGGAAAGGCCCCACTCAACCTTGTTGTATTCAGGAAGCATGGCTATCCCTGCAATGAACAGGACTTTGAGTCAACCTATGGCCACTTCTTCCGGCCCTCAGTTGAAAAGCCCAAGAGCCGATATGAGGGGTGGGCCTTCCCCCGCAACTTTGGTGAGAGTGTCTTCAAGGCACCTTATGAGGAAGTTCAAATGGAGGATTATGGAAACTTCTCTAGCGGCCATAATAGGAAGCAGACACCCAAGGCCAAGCCTGTTACACTAAGAAACCAGGAGGTGAAGAAATCATGCGACTGTTGTCATCATGATGCCTCCACCTCCAGGTCCAAGGCCCCGGCTGAACCTTCCGTTCCAAGGGGTAAGCAGGTGCCTAGGAGAAAGTATAACAGATTTGACTGCTGGTGTTGTGGCAAAGTTGGTCACTTTGTCATGGATTGCTGGTTTAATCCGAGGAATAACGAGACTCCTCATGTTGGCAATGCGAGGCAGACCACTTGTAGGGCTAACCATCCGAGGGGGAGTGCGCTAACGAGGAATCTAGGACCCAAGTTCGATTGGGTTCCTAAGGGAAATTAATTCTGTTTTGCAGGAATGTCCAAAGGCCACCAAAACTCCCATATGGTACTTGGACAGTGGATGCTCCCGGCATATGATCGGGAAAAGAAGCCTGTTCCATGATTACACTCCAGTCGAGAATGGACCCAAAGTCATCTTTGGGGGATCAGATCGAGGTGTCACCAGGGGTTACGGTATGATTTCTAACGGTATAATTTCTATCACCAACGTGGCTTACATTGAAGGGTTAAATCATAACCTGATCAGTGTAAGTCAGTTATGTGATAAAGGTAATGACGTAAAGTTCTGCAAGGATAAATGCCTGATAATATCGTGTGCCTCTTCGGAGACGGTATTAAAAGGCATTAGGAGCAGAAATATCTTCTGCTTAGATTGTCTTAGTTTAGATTCCTCTACCCCCGTATGCCTAGTAGCAACAGGCAGTGCATCTCTTTGTGAACAATGGCATAAGAGATTGGCACATATTAATTTCAAGACAATTAGTATGTTGTTTTCTAAAAACTTAGTAAGGGATGCTCCCATCATTAAGTGCATCAAAGATAGCCCCTGTCCTGCATGCCAGTAGGGCAAAAAGACTCAGGCTACCTTTAAGGGCATAGTTGACAAAGACTCCTCCAAATGTCTTTATCTTCTGCATATGGAATTGTTTGGTCCAATTCAAATTCATGGCTTGGGAGGCAAGTCTTATACACTAGTGATTGTTGATGATCACTCTCGGTTTACTTGGGTGTTCTTCTTAAAACGGAAGTCTGATACGTTTGACATCTTCACCAGTTTTGTCAGGCAGATTCAGAATGAACTTAACTGCTCGGTGGTCAAAATCAGAAGTGACCATGAAACAGAGTTCGAGTCTGGTGATATGACAGAGTTCTGTGAAGAACTTGGTATCTTTCATGAGTTTTCCTCCCCACTCACTCTTCAACAGAATGGAGTTGCGGAGAGGAGAAATAGAACGCTCATTGAAGCCTACACGATAATGTTGAATGACGCTTCTCTCCCAGAATATTTCTGGGCAGAGGCTGTCAATATGGCGTGTCATGTACAAAACCGGGCCTTGATCAACAAGAGTCATCATAAGACGCCTTATGAGCTACTGAAAGGCAGGAAGCCAACCATGTCCTATTTTAGGATCTTTGGCTGCAGATGTTATGTACTGAATAACGGGAAGTACCCGCGTACTAAGTTTGGTGAAAAATGCTTCAAAGGCATATTCATGGGCTATAGTAGCCATAGCCGGGCTTATAGGGTTTTCAATAAGAAAACCCTAGTGGTAGAGGAATCAATAAATGTTGTATTTGATGAAGAAAGCTTGCTTAATTGCAATTCTTCCAGTGGTTTTCTTGAAGATGCAGGTGCAAGAATCGAACAGCTACACCTGGATGAGCACGATAAAGATGCAACTCCAAAGTACGTCAAGGTCTCCTCCTCAACGCCGATCGGAGATGATGACGGTCAGGATGGGGTAGTCCTCCATGAAGAGGAAGGAGCCCCAGAAAATGCTAGAGCTCTTAATGCAAGACTACTAGAGCTCCGACACGTGAGGGATCATCCCAGAAATCAAATCATCGGAGATCCTTGAGACGGTGTCAGAACTCGCCGAGGTACACTTAACGAGTTTCTGCATTTTAGCTTCCTATCGCAGGTTGAGCCAAAGAAGTTCGACGAAGCAAACAAAGATGCGTCTTGGATATTTGCCATGCAAGATGAGCTGCATCAATTCGAACGATGCAACATCTGGACGCTGGTTCCCAGACCAAAGACGCAGAACGTGATTGGCACCAAGTGGATCTTCCGAAAAAAGCTGGATGAACACGTGGTTTTCATTAAGAACAAGGCCAGACTGGTGGCTCAAGCATACAGATAGGAGGAGGGGATCGACTTCGACCAAACATTTGCGCCGGTTGCAAGGCTAGAGGCAATCAGATTGTTTCTAGCATATGCCTCTAACAAAAGATTCACAGTCTATCAGATGGACGTGAAATCGACATTCTTGAATGGAGACCTGAAAGAGGAAGTATACGTCGCTCAACCCCATGGTTTTGTGAATCCTACTTATCCTAATCATGTATACTTTCTTAATAAAGCTCTATATGGCTTAAAACAAGCTCCACGAGCTTGGTATGAGACACTATCTAGTTTTCTTCTTGAGAACAAGTTCTCTAGAGGAAAAATAGATAAGACATTGTTTCTTAGGGAAGTCAAAGGCAAGATCTTGTTGGTGCAAATCTATGTTGATGACATTTTATTCGGCTCAACGGATAACAATCTTTGCAAAAAGTTTTCTAAACTTATGCAAGGAAAGTTTGAAATGAGCAGTATGGGAGAGCTAAAGTATTTCTTGGGACTTCAAGTGAAACAGTCTGAGGATGGAATTTTCATTTCTCAGACGAAGTTCACAAATGAACTCCTCAAGAAATTCGGAATGGAGAATGCAACCTCTATGAGGACTCCAATGGGATCCACTATGTCTCTGGATAAGGATGAGAAAGGGAAACCTTTTGATGAAACCAAATATAGAAGCATTATTGGATCCCTGCTCTACCTTACTGCAAGTAGATCAGATATTATGTTCTCCACATGCGTTTGTGCCAGATATCAGGTGAACACTAAGGAATCTCACTATGTCGCTGCAAAGCGAATTCTTAGATACCTTAAGGGTACATCTAATCTTGGCTTGTGGTACCCGAGAAACAATGATGTCGAGCTAATAGGCTTTTAAGATGCTGATTTTGCAGGAAGCAGGGATGATCGGAAAAGCACTTCCGAGACGTGTCAATTCCTCAGAAGAAGGCTTATATCATTGAATAGTAAGAAGCAAAATTGTGTTGCAACCTCCACAACTGAATCTGAGTATATCTCAGCAGGCAGCTGTTGCGCACAACTACTATGGATCAGAAACCAGTTAGCAGACTTTGACCTTTAGTTCAAGGAAGTACCAATGTACTTCGACTCCTCTAGTGAAATTGCCATTGCGAACAATCCGGTATCACACAGCAGGACGAAGCATATTGAAGTGTGCTACCACTTCATTAGGGAGCACGTGGAAAACAAGGACATCTCTCTCTGCTATGTCCCCACGGATAAGCAGATTGCAGATATTTTCACAAAGCCCCTAGATGAGGCCAAGTTCAGTCTCTTCAAAACTGAACTAGGGATGCTAAACTATGAGGAATGAAGACTACAAAAGCTCCAGGCTCGTGCATCTAGGGGGAGCATCCGCAAGAAACTCAAGTGTAAGCCCAAATGCAAGAACTGAGGGGGATCATTGTGGCAAGTGCTAAAGTCCCAGATTTACAGAAGCCAAAAAGGGGGAGATTGCCCTCTCGGCTAAGGTGCTAAGGGTTAAGGTGCTCTCACAAAGTATGCTCCAAATGCTCTAAAGATAATGGTATGGAAATTCTTTCTCAACTGATTATTCAGTTTATGTTTTTCTTCCATTCGTTATATTCACCTTAGCTTGTAGGGTTTAGGCTTCTTCAAATAGGGGGAGATTGTTGGGTATTGTATCCACAATGTACCTGATTTGAAGAAGCCCCTGGACCAGCTAAGGTGAATTGACATTGTATTTGATCATTTGTCTTTAAGTTGTGCTTGCAGTTATTCCTCGCTAAGTACACACCAAGGTCAGGGTGCAGTAGGTCAATATACACGGGTCTGCGCAACGTAATCCCTTGTTGAGCAGATTAGTGTGTTGTCTTACGTGTACTCTATCTATTGGAGTGTACTTATTTACAAGTACAGGGCTGTGATAGATCAAGAGCAGTCAAGGAGCAAGGATGGGCCAAAGAGCAGCTCACGGGTGGAAATACGAAAAATCGTCTAAGTAGAAATTGTCGAGAATCACTAAGTGATTCTCGCCGATTCGATGTGATTCTCGCCGAATCGTCGAGAATCACTCGCTGATTCTTGCTGATTGCAGCCGGCTGTCTCAACGCCGTCTTGATTTCTGCTTAAGGCAGAATCGTCGAGAATCACTAGTTGATTCTCGTCGAATCGACGAGAATGACTTTGCATTCTCGCCGATTTGTCGAGAATGAATGTTGATTCTCGCCGATTCTTTCCAGATGGCTAGATCTTCAGCCAGAATTCTGCCAAGTAGAATTCGGCGAGAATAATAAGTGATTCTCGCCGATTCGTCGAGAATCACCAATGATTCTCGCCGAATTTGCCTTAGGAGAATTTCTTCTGCTCGCTGGACCGGACCAAATATTCAGGTGTTGTTTTGAACCGGAGCTAGGGTTTCCTTGGTGGGGCCCACAATGGTCATAATGTATGACCTATAGTATAAATATTGTTGTATTTCGATCTTTACAGACAAGCAATACTACGAATACACAAGAAAGAAAACTGAGCCGCCGACGTGACCTAGATCGCGAATTTCTCTTCCGCCGCCGTCGTCGCCGCTTGGGAAGTAGTCGCCGCCGTTGATCGTGGATACCTCCTGATCCCCCGGCGACAGAAGCTTTGCCAAGCAATGCGTCTCACGTGTCCTTCTTGAGATCCTTTGTCTCTTGGTTTGTAGATCGGGAATACCTTCCCTTTCCGAATCGATCGATACGATTGATCCAAGGAAGACCGTTGGTAGACCTGCTAGCTTAGCTACGAAGGTTGGATCTCTAAAAGCTCAGCCGCCGCACTTCTTGCCACCGTCGATCCCGAACGCTAAATGGCTTCTCTACTTGCCGTCGCCGGTTTCGTGGAGATTCATTCTAAGTGAGAGCTAAGGTCGTAGAATCTTCGTCTTCGTCAAGAATGCGTCATCGAACGAAGAGGGACGCCTAGCCTCCATAAGAAGTTTGTATATTTTACACATTCCATTTTATTTTTGTTGTAAAGGAATGTAGGTTCCTCGTTGTAAGGGTTGGGTGCAACCCGTGGTGGAGGAGTGGTGACTCCTTCGTTTGGAAGGGTTCCTTCCGTTTGTGTGTGGATTGGATTTCAATCCGGTTGGTGAAGTGACCGAGTCATCCCTTGTTGGGAGATAGGTCGAAGGGGGAAAGTGGACGTACCCAAATCGGGGAACCACTATAAATTGCATGTGTCTTTCTGTGCTGTGTTGTTTTGTTTATTTGTGCAGGTATAGTTTTAATTCCGCAAAAACACTGCAAGACACCTATTCCCCCCCCCCATAGGTGAAGGTAGTTGGCACTAGGTGGACTTTCAATGTTGACCAAGGTCAACTCTACATTAAGGTTAAGTCAAATTAGCCCAAATGGGCTAACCCAAACTCAAGCCCATTTCCCCCCACTTTGGCTAACTTTATTTAAATTAATAACATGAGTTTATGGTCTGCCAAAAGGCTAGGGAGATGAGCAAATTCGTTCATGATGACTAGGAGAGAGAAAACTCTATTTTACCCTTTAATGGAGGAGAGAGAATGTGGTTTAAAAGGGTCATTCATGGCCAAGGGAGACCAAGGGCCTCTCCAATTGATAAATACATTCTCCCTTATCAGTTTTGAGGAGTTGAACAATTATATCCAACCAACAAAGTGGCTGAATTTATTTTCTCCCATAAGGAAGTGAGAGAAAAAGGAGAGAGAAGGCCATTAATGGCCATAGGAGAGCAAGAGCCCCTCTCCTCACCTCCATTTGCTGGATTCACCTTCCCTAGATAATTAAGAGGAGATCAACAGCCTTAATCATCCCTAAATGGCCGAGTTCAGTGAACCCATGGGTGGCCGAATTTTCCACCTTAATGGCGAATAATGGCCATTGGAGCTACAACCTTCCTCTTCCCCATCTAGCTTTCTTAAAAGCATCCCTGGACTCAAAGGAGTTTCCACAATCCCATTGAAGGAGCTGAGTCAGTTGGTAGTGTTGTTGCAAAGCATCGGAAAGCTCCACCACTGGCCATGTCGCACCTCCACCACACTCGCCTACAAGCTCGGTTAAAGGTCCTCCTCTACTCCTTCTTTCATGGGTAGATCGTAGGAATCGTTTTGGACAAGAATCAAACTCAATTGAGCCGATCCAAGTTTTCATTTACATGGTTTTTTCCAAAAAAACTTGGTGGTCGGGTTCGCTAGAAACCACCTCTTCGGCGGTCGTGCCGTCCCCTGACGGTATCCCTCACCTCAACGGAGGTGGTGGTGGTGGTGGCTGGCCAGGGAGATGGCTGGGTGGATGGGAAATCCACTTGGAAAGCTACAGGTTTTATGCATTTTAGGGTTTGCTATTTTGGACTTTTTAAGAAGATGAACAGTGATTTATGATATATATTTATATATAATTTATAGTAATTATTTACTTTTATCAATCTCATTTTGATGCCACTAAATATGGCCCTTATAGGCCGTTTTCGGAAAAATGGCCAATCATAGAAGTTGTAGCCCTTCGAGTCTAGATAATTTAAAAAAAATTTCAACTCATTTGGGTAAGTGGTTTGACCACAGAACCCATTTTGGTGGGACCTATACCTAGGGCTATCCTGAGATTCAAATAGATGCCCACCCTTCATCCCTTTTCCAAATGATCTGAAATTTGGGCAGGGACTCAACCCTAGCTATACCTCGGGCCTGCCCAAAAATGGGAATTTTTGGAGAAAATTTTTCTATTATTTTTAGAAAAATTTAATAATCCATGAAAAATTTAATTAGGTGTCCTAAACATCTCAAACCTACACCAAATTTTGGTGGGGGGTCTTAGAGGGCATGTTAGGGCTCTGGTAAAATTTTCATCTTATTTGGAGATGTTCTGGTTTGGTATTGATCCAACCTTAGGTATACCCTTATAGGGTTATTTAGGTCAAAGAGCTATTTTTATGTTTGAGTGGTCAAATCACCTCAACAGAGCCTGTGATTTTGACCACTGACTTGGTAGGACCATTATCACCCTCTTAGGGAATATGGAGTGGTTTAGGATTGTTTTACCCTTGGATCCAAACTCAAACCCTAAGAGAGGACTTTTGAGGGTTGTGAAGGGCAAGGGGTCAGTTGACCTTGAAAGGATTTGAAACTTGGGAGAGAGAATTCTTGGGTAGGTAGAATCCTCTAGAAGAAATCTAAAATAGATTCTAAGGTGAATAGGTCCCTCAAAACTCTAACCCTAGCTTAGGGCACAAACCTTATTATGATAGAAAAAGTCACTAAAACTCACTGAACAGTGATGAGATTTGGGTAGAGTAGTGTTTAAAGTTAGTACAAGCTCTAGAGGTTTTGTTATGAATTTAGGATTATTATTGTGGATTCTTCATTAACAATATAGTAATTTGTATTATTTACTTAGAAATTTATTATGAAGTAACTACTTGCGGGAAATTGATGAACTTTAGCAAGAGGACTTTTTATTATGTTTTAAAGCTCTGTGAATTTTTATGGTATTTTTGGGAGACTATTTGTAAGGGTTGATTCATTAAGTATTATTTCCCATGAAAATTAATTAAATTTATTTTGGTGTCTAGCAAGCCTGTAAAATTATTATTTTTGCACAATGACCCTTTCTGTACCATATTAAGCTTTTGTAACTTTTATATAATTTTCTGATGAATAATTTTGGTACTTCCTTCTTTATATATGATTAAGGGAATTATTTTAGATAAATTAATTAGAGGTCAAATATTTTCTGAAAAATTATGGAAATTAGTATGTAGTCATATATCTCCGTTATTTAGTGATAAAAATTTTTGGGTGGCCATTACTTGAGTAGATCATATAGTTCATGTTCAAAATACCCATGGCCAAACATTTGAGAAAATTCAATAAATATCAAATTAATTATAAAAATTATGAATCTCTGATTTTAGACTAAATTTGTTAGGATAGACCTCCGGTAAATTTTATAGGAGATTTTGAAGACAATCCGGAGTACCTCCTTTATACATCTCATATAGTATAGGGTGGTCTGCATATAGTAACTGCGAAAATTGAATTAGAGTGGGAAATGAATTGAAGAGTTGGATTCTTAGAAGGTTGCTGGTTTTGGTAAATAAAGGAGTTCATCATTGGAAGACAGGATTAGTAGAGTGTGAGGATGACTAGTGTTAGGTGGTGTTCGGGATCGACGAAAGATCGTCTTATCCCATGGAGTGAGAAGGTCAAAATCACTCTAGGATAGATATAGCATAATATGAAAAGGGAATGAGTAAGGGAATCAGCTAATAACAAAAAGTGCCTTGCGAAAGGGAACGATGGGCTTCAGCTACAATCATAGTTCCTAGTTCCCTTTGAGAGCCCTTCACGGGGTATACCGGGGGCAGTCCTGGGCAAAAGTAAATTGTAGGAGTGATAAATCTTAAAGAGCAACTAGAATAATTAGGGGTTAACTTTCACACACCTCGGTTTCTCGGGAAGTTAGTTTGACTAGGATATTCGAGCGGTAGGCTCGGTGGTTGTGGAGACGGGCGGGATAGCCCGGCGGGCCGGAGGCCCGGTTGATAATTGGAACGAACGGGATAGTCCGGGGAGCTTTGGCTCGGCTGGAAACGTATTAATATTGCATGTGCATAAATTATAAGGTGGTGGGCCCTCGGTTTTAGTTGTCGATGCACCGACGCTAATTCGTTGGCTCGACAAGTGTGGTTAGCACTTCGCCAACAGAAGTCCGGTGCGCTAGCCGACAAGAGTACACAGGAGTCTGCTTTGTGCACCAAGCGTTAAGGCATACGATTGGTCTGACCGGTAGTGCCTTACTTGTTTAAAGGTGGGCGAGGCCCAACCCACCGCTTTCGTCTGCCACTACGGAGGTATCCTGGGAGGTCAGGCTCCAGAAAGGAGGAACTAAAGGCCTGTGTACACAGAGTCGGGTGGGTGAGTTGCACTTACATGATCACATCATAACCCACTAGCATGTCATAGCAAAATTATTGCATATAACCCATTTCACCTATTGTATAAGTTGTATGGGATGCTAACACAATAGGACTTGCAAAACAACCCCTTGGTCTATAAGCTTGTGTGGGCAAGTTTATAAATTAAGGTCAAATACTTTATATATATTGTTGTTAATAACCGAAACCCCAACGTATAAATTGGTATGGGATTCTTTATACGATGGGATCCCTGCAGAAGATCCCTTGGCTTATGCGTTTCCGCACATAAGTTAAGGTTACTTTTCATACTTTACTTTACTGCCACATGTACTATAAAATTGCTAGAATAGGTCCGCTGTCTTCTGTTTCTTGATTACTCGCCACCTTCAAGCCCTCACCTTTCTTACTCTCCGCTCGGTGCTTAGGTGCCATAGGGGAAGGTGTGGGGGATGATAGGACTTAGTCTTATAGACTAATGGTTTTCGGACCACATCATTTAGGGGATCGTGGAGCCCAGCATGGAGGTGCAGCCCCGAAGGTCGACCCATTTGGAGATAGGGCAGTCTAGCTCCGGAGTTCAGATAGCTGGAACTGTGAGTCCCTGACCTTAGTAGTGTTTTATTTTGCTTTCGTTTGAGTGACTATGTATTGAGGATTTGATGTATCGGGCTTAAGCCCTTATTTTCAGTACATTTATATTTTGTGGACTCTCCCTTCGTGGAGATATTGTTACTCTGATGTGATTTTATTGTGGACTTTTGCTTAGAGTTTTTACCTCACTTGTGTTTTCTCTACTTTTGTTTCTTTTCTGTGATCGAATCGTCTGGTAGAATCGGCATTTCGCGGTGATGACCCTTCAGGGCGTGAAGGTAACTCCGCAAAGCTGCGGTTCTGGGCCTAAGAACCTGGTGTTTAAAAAGAAAAAAATTGGTGTCTTATAAGTGGTATCAAAGGAAACCTTGATCGGGAAAAGTACTAGTCCACAAATCCCTGGGTCACCCGCGCGCAGGTTTAGTTTGAGGACAAACAAATCAGCAGAAGCGTGGTGTGCCCTTGTTGGGGATCACATATAATTATCCACCCCTTTTATAGGTTTAGGGTCGTTTCTTATTATATTTTGTTGTGCAGCCTTCAGCATAACCCACAACACAGGGTGGAGTCCAGCATGTCCCGGGTGTTATACCAACTCATCTGGCCCCCTCTCCGTTTCAGATGTCGGAAATGGGGCAAACCTTGACAGTAATACTGGATGTGTATAGGGCCCAACAGGCCCCGGCTCCGCAAACGAACCCGCGGGCCAACTAGTTGAGTATTTTCTTAGGTTTGTCTCCCCCATCCTACTTGGGAACAGAGTCAGCCGTTCGGGCAGAGGAATGGCTTGACATAATATATGAGATGGTGACTGGAATTCGGTGCCCTTGGGAAGAGAGGGTGCCCTTGGTGATCTTCTGCTTGGAGTCGCTTGCAAAGAGATGGTGGAAGACCTCGCTGGACACGACATTTGCGGACAGGTCAGTAACAAAGATTTCTTGGGAGGATTTCAGGGGCGCGCTGTTGGAACACTTTGTTCCACAGTCGGTCAGGGATGAGCTGGAGGATAGATTTTTGCAGTTGAGACAGGGGAACAAGACGGTTGTGGAGTACCACCGAGAGTTCAACCATCTAGCCCGGTTTGCGGACTCTTATCAGTTAGATGAGGCAGGATATACCAAAAGGTTCTACAAGGGCCTGCGAGAGGAGCTGAGGGAGACTCTACAATTTTTATCCGACGGGCCCATTTCCCGGATACTAGAGATGGTTAAAAGGATAGAGGCTGAATGGCAAGCTACTCAGGGCCGGAGCAAGGAACAATCAGAGATGAGGGATCAGGTTCGAGGAGCAAGGAACAATCAGAGACGAGCCCGTATCATGGATGGGAGGAGGGTTGAGGACCAGCCTCGTCAGGAGGCAAGACTAGAGACAAGGAAGCCAGTAGCAGTTGCTCCACCATCTCTTCAGACACAGGAGGGACAGAGACCCGGGGGAATGACATATCCCCCGCCAGAGTGCTTCCAATGTCATTAGGTTGGGCACATCTGCAGAAATTGCCCCTTGAGGGGGGCACCCCCACCAGCACCACCAGCTGCCCAACCAGCGCAGTATTTTGGAGGCCGAGGTCATGGCCGAGGATGTGGATAGCAGGGTGGAGATTGTAGATAAGAAAGGGAGCAGGTGTATGCTTTGGACTTGGCCCAGCCTCAGAACCTAGAGCAAGTCATAGCAGATACGCCAAGATGTTTAATTGTTTAAATAGAATTCCCTTTCTCAGTTATCAAATTTATAGAACTACACTAGATAGAATAAATAGGAAAGAAAACTCGTTATAGAATCCTAAGACATTTAATCGCCCAGGTATAGTCTTTATCAGCGGCAAGCCTGCCCACACGCTTTTCGATACCGGTGCTACTCACTCATTTGTGTCGGAGACGTTCGTAGAAGGATTGGAAGGCGTGGAACGATTCACGGGCTCAGAGATGAGGGTACGACTACCCGATGGATCTAAACTCCTTACCTCGGACCACTGCAATATGGAGGTAAAAATCGGTGGAAAGGTGTTCAAGGCTCCAGCGATGCTTTTGAAGTTGACGGACTACGACTTGATCCTAGGCATGGTATGGCTGCACTGGAACCTGTCTCATATTGATTGACAAGCAAAGAGGATCACCGTGAGGCACACGGACTCTTTCATTGTCATCGAAGGTATAAGATCTGCCTCTCGTATACACTTATCTTCAGTACAGGCCATTAAGGACCATCTACAGGGAGAGGAGGTTTATCAGATTCTATTTGAGATGGCGGAGGCCAAGGAGTCTGTGACAGACATCTCGGTCGTGCGAGATTTTACTGACGTCTTTCCAGAGAAACTATCAGGACTACCTCCGCACCGAGAGAAGGACTTCCAGATACAGCTTGTGTCGTGGTCCAAGCCGGTATCTAGGGCCCCTTACCGGATGGCCCCGAAAGAGTTGACAGAGTTCTGAAGTTAGTTGTAGGAACTAGTAGAGGCAGGGTTTGTCCGACCAAGCTCTTCACCGTGGGGAGCCCCGGTACTATTCGTCAAGAAGAAGGGCAGAAGTCTCTGCTTGTCTATGGATTATCGAGCGCTGAACAGACTGACGGTCCGGAATACATACCCGCTGCCATGGATTGACAAGTTGTTCGATCAACTGGAAGGAGCGTATTTCTTCTCGAAACTTGACTTGAGGTCAGGTTATTACCAGCTACGGATTCGAGAGGAGGACATTCCGAAGACCGCCTTCAGTAGTAGGTACGGAGTGTTTGAGTTTACAGTGTTGCCCTTCGGGCTCACAAATGTGCCGTCGGCATTTATAAGCATCATGAACAGGGTATTCGAGGAGTATTTGGAAGTATTCATCATCGTATTTATTGACGACTTCTTCATCTACTCAAGGATGGAGGAGGAGCATACATGACACCTGAATTTGACTCAATAGAGGCTATGGGAGAACCAGCTGTATGCGAAGTTCAGCAAATGCTAGTTTATGTTAAAGGAGGTGGCCTTCTTAGGTCATTTTATTAGCAGTGTTGGGTTGGCAGTAGACCTGGCCATGATTCGGGAAGTTCAGTATTGGCTACCGTTGAAGACAGCCACAGATGTACGGAGCTTCCTCGGACTTGCCGGATATTATCGGATGTTCGCCGAAGGATTCTCCCGGATTGCACTCCCTCTTACATCCTTGCCAAAGAAGGAAATCCCTTTCGTTTGGTTGCCACAGTGCGAGGCGGCCTTTGTGGAGTTGAAAGGTCGGCTTACCTCGACTAGGGGATGGGTGTCATTCTAATGCAGAATGGGCATGTAATAGCCTATGCCTCCCAACAACTGAAGATACATGAGAAGAACTATCCAGTGCATGATCTAGAGATGGGTGCAGTGATCTTTGCTCTGTAGATTTGGCGACACTACCTCTACGGGGTTCACTGTTACATCTTCTCAGATCACAAGAATTTGAAATACGTGGACACACAGAAGAAACTCAACATTAGACAAAGACGTTGGGTGGAGTTCCTGTCGAATTACCAGTACACCATGTACTACCATACCGGGAAGGTGAACGTGGTGGAAGATTCTCTGAGCCGGAGAGGAGATAACTTAGGGAAGGGACCACAACTGATGTCCATGGAGCTAGTCCGGTCTTTCAGAGATATGCAGATATCCCTAGTGTCCGAGAATGATCCAGAGCTGTATATGGAGTATCTAGCATTGATGGTTGCAATAGATGATATTCGGGACCGCATCTGGGATGGACAAAAGACAAATGCATGGGTAGAACCGATATTCCAATCCTTGGAGGAGGGTTTGACGAGAGATTATTCACTAAAAGATGGATTGCTATATTTCAGAGGCAGGGTCTATATACCCGCAGGAGGTCAGATTCGGGAGTACATCATGGCGAAAGCACATTATAATAGATATTCTATACACCCAGGGATCACCAAGATGATGGCAGACTTGAAGAAGACGATGTTCTGGCCGGGAATGAAGAAGGACATTATATACTTCGTGACTCATTGTGAGGCATTCCATCTGGTGAAGGCGGAGTGCAGAAACCCCGCAGGATTGCTACAGCCACATTCGGTGCCGGAGTGGAAATTTGAGGACATCGTAATGGATTTCATTCATGGCCTCCACCGATCACGGACAGGAAACGATTCGATTTGGGTCATCGTTGATCGGCTAACGAAGGTGTCCAGATTCATTTCGATTAGAAAAGATGACTCGGTTAGGGTACTAGTGAGGAGATTCGTAGAGCAGTTCATTCGTTACCACGGGGTGCCCAGGACGATCATGTCGGATCTGGATGGTAGGTTCACATCCAGGGAGTGGAGATCCGTGCAGACTTACTTAGGCATGCAACTGACCTTCAGCACATCATTTCATCCCCAGATGGATGGGCATACGGAACGCACCAACCGGGCATTGGAGGACCTCCTAAGGCTATGCATTTTGGATCGAAACGAACCTTGGGAGAAGCTTTTACCACTGGTTGAGTTCTCCTATAACAACAACTACCAGTCCAGCATAGGGATGGCTCCTTATGAAGCTTTGTATGGAAGGAGATGTAGGACTCGGCTTTCATGGATTCAGGACGAGGATCCGAAGGTGTTGGGATCGGATTTTGTTGAAGACACCGAGGCTAAGGTGAGACTGATATGGGACAAAATGTTGGAAGCGCAGAGCCGACAGGCAAAGTATTATGACGCCCGACACCATCAGGTAGAGTTTCAGGTGGGAGACCGGGTTTTCTTGAAGATCCGGCCCATGCAAGGAGTTTTACGGGTGCGTGGTCCGAAGAAGAAGCTCAGCCCTATGTATTTGGGCCCTTATAGGATCCTCTAGTGGATCGGGCTCCTAGCTTACAGGCTGGAGTTCCCACTGGAACTGGCATGTTTACATGACGTGTTCCATATTTATTCACTTAGGAGGGCTCTACTACGCCTGAAACAGCAGATTTTGACCACAGATGGGCCGGTAGCTTCAGACCGGTCAGTTCACATGGAGCCAGTTCAGATCGATGACAGAGGAGTACGGATCTTGCGTCACAAGAAGGTTCCGTTAGTCAAAGTTCTATGGAGGAACCACGGCCATGAGGAGCATACATGGGAACCACTGGACCTGATGTGACAAAAGTATCCAGAGCTGTTCAATCAGGTATACCTCACAACCTCTTAGGATGTTCAATTTACCTTCCTATTTTAAACTAGTAGGACTTCCCTAAGAGGAGTAGAGGCTAATCTTTTGTTTATTGGGGTCTTGGCTTTGCCAATTGGGCGAATTAGTCATAGATTTAGGTTTCCCTTTAAACCTCACTTAGCAAACATGGCGTCGTGATGTAATCTTTCACTTCTTATAAGATGTTACAAAATTGTTTTTCTTCGATAGTAATTCGCGTAGGCTTAACCTTGATTTCAGGGATGAAAATTTTTTTTTGTTTATTGGGATTTCTAACATCCAATTTCAAACTAGACCCCTAAGAGTGGTTTTGGTCATGACTAGGTCATGAGAAAACCATAGAAAGCTAAAAAGGGCCAAGTGATCGAAGGCCAAGGTGAGAATCACCTTGGTCTGCCTATGGCATAACCTCATCACCAAACCTAGGGATTGACCTTAGGGATTCACCATGACTCATGACCCCACAACAACATCACTAACCTATTAGATGGTCCACTAGAGCCTTAAGGATCGATTAGAGTCAACCCAAAGTGGTCAATTTGACCTAGGCCACCATAGGCCTAAATTTGGCAAGGTGCCCTAACTAAGGGCAGTTGGCCTCTAATATGCCAAACCAACCTTGCCCAGGTCTTCCTAGACCTAAAGTTGTGTCAATGGGTCACCAAGGACACATTGGGTTCAGTCATAGAGGCCAAGTTGAGCCAAGTCAACTCTAGCCCCAAAGTGGTCAAAGTGCCCTTACAAAGGGTCAAGTGACCTCCAAGGTGCCAAGTCAACCCTACCCAACCATACATAGACCTTAGGAGAGGCCAATGAGTCACCAAGGACCAATTAGGGTCAACCCAAATGGTCATGTTGACCAAGGTCAACTCTACCTTAAAGTTTAGTCAAATTAGCCCAAATGGGCTAACCCAAGCTCAAGCCCATTTCCCCCAACTTGGGATAACTTTATTTTAATTAATAACACGAGTTTATGGTCTGCCAATAGTCTAGGGAGATGAGCAAATTCGTTCATGATGACTAGGAGAGAGAAAACTCTATTTTACCCTTTAATGGAGGAGAGAGAAAGTGGTTTAAAAGGGTCATTCATGGCCAAGGGAGACCAAGGGCCTCTCAAATTGATGGATACATTCTCCATTATCAGTTTTGAGGAGTTAAACAATTATATCCAGCCACCAAAGTGGCTGAATTTTATTTCTCCCATAAGGAAGAGAGAGAAAGAGGAGAGAGAAGGCCATTAATGGCCATAAGATAGCAAGAGCCCCTCGCCACACCTCCATTTGCTGGATTCACCTTCCCTAGATAATTAAGAGGAGATCAATAGCCTTAATCAGCCCTAAATGGCCGAGTTCAGTGAACCCATGGGTGGCCGAATTTTCCACCTTCTTGGCCAATAATGGCCATTGGTGCTACACCCTTCCTCTCCCCCCATCTAGCCTTCTTAAAAGCAACCCTGGACTTAGAGGAGGATTTTCCACAATCCCACTGAAGCAGCCGAGTAAATTGGTAGTGTAGTTGCAAAGCATCGGAAAGCTCCACCACAGACCATGTCGCACCACCACCACACTCGCCGACAAGCTCGGTTAAAGGTCCTCCTCTACTCCTTTTGTGGGTAGATCGTAGGAATCGTTTAGGACAAGAATCAGACTCAATTGAGGTGATCCATGTTTTCATTTCCATGGGTTTTTCCAAAAAACATGGTGGTCGGGTTCTCCGTAAACCGCCTCTCCGGCGGTCGTGCCGCCCCCTGACGGTAGCCCTCACATCAACGGAGGTGGTGGTGGTGGTGGCCGGCCAGGGAGATTGCTGGGTGGACGGGAAATCCACTTGGAAAGTTACAGTTTTATCCATTTTAGGGTTTGCTGTTTTGGGTTTTTAAGAAGATGAACAGTGATTTATGATATATATTTATATATAATTTATAGTAGGTTTTTACCCTTTATCAATCTCATTTTGATGCCACTAAATGAGGCCCTTATAGGCCGTTTTAGGAAAATGGCCAGTCACATGAGTTGTAGTTCTTCGAGTCTAGATTATTTTAATATTTATTTCAACTCGTTTGGGTAAGTGGTTATACCACAGAACCCATTTTGGTGGAACCTATACTTAGGGCTATCCTGAGATTCAAATAGATGCCCACCCTTCATACCTTGTCCAAATGATCTGAAATTGGGGCAGGGCGTTTACACTAGTTATACCTAGGGCTTGTCCAAAAATGGGTATTTTTGGATAACATTTTTCTATAGTTTTAGGAAAATTTAATAATCCATGAATAATTAAATTAGGTGTCCTAAAGATCTCAAAACTCGCCTAAATTTGGGTGGGTGGTCTTAGAGGTAATGTTAGGGCTCTAGTAAAATTTTCATCTCATTTAGAGATGTTCTAGTTAGGTATTGATCCAACCCTAGGTATACCCTTATAGGGTTATTTAGGTCAAAGAGCTATTTTGATGTTTGAGTGGTCAAATCACATCAACAGAGGCTGTGATTTTGACCCCGTACTTGGTAGGACCATTATCACCCTCTTAGGGAATATGGAGTGGTTTAGGATTGTTTTACCCTTGGATCAAAACTCAAACCCTAAGGGAGGACTTTTGAGGGTTGTGAACGACAAGGGGTCAGTTGATCTTGAAAGGATTTGAAACTTGGGAGAGAGAATTATAGGGTAGGTAGAATCCTCTGGAAGAAATCTAAAATAGATTCTAAGGTGAATAGGTCCCTCAAAACCCTAACCCTAGTTTAGGGCACAAATATTGTAGTGATAGAAAAAGTCACTAAAACTCACTGAACAGTGATGAGATTTGGGTAGAGTCGTGATTACAGTTAGTACAAGATCTGGAGATTTTGTTATGAATTTAGGATTATTATTTTGGATTTTTCATTTACAATTTAGTAATTTGTATTATTTACTTAGAAATTTATTGTGAAGTAACTACTTGCTGGAAATTGATGAACTTTAGCCAGAGAACTTTTTATTATGTTGTAAAGCTCTGTGAATTTTTATGGGTTTTTTGGAAGATTATTTCTAAGGGTTGCTTCATTAAGTATTGTTTCCTATGAATGCTTAATTAAATTTATTTTAGTGTCTAGGAAGACTGTAAAATTATGATTTTTGTACAATGACCCATTCTATACCATATTAAGCTTCTCTAACTTTTATATAATTTTTTGATAAATAATTTATGTACTTCCTTCTTTACATATGATTAAGCGAATTATTTTGAATAAATTAATTAGAGGTCAAATAGTTTCTGAAAAATTATGGAAATTAGTATCTAGTATTATATCTCTGTTATTTAGTGATCAAAATTTTTGGGTGGCCATTACTCGAGTAGATCATATAGTTCATGTTCAAAATTGCCCATTGCCAAACATTTGGAAAAATTCAATAAATATCAAATTATTTAGAAAAATTATGAATCTCTGATTTTAGACTAAATTTGTTATGATAGACATCCGGTTAATTTTATAGGAGATTTGGAAGACAATCCGGAGTACCTCCTTTATACATCTCATATAGTATAGGGTGGTCTGCATATAGTAACTGCGGAAACTGAACTAGAGTGGGTAATGAATTTGAAGAGTTGGATTCTTAGAAGGTTGCTGGTTTGGGTAAATAAAGGAGTTCATCATTGGAAGACAAGATTAGTAGAGTGTGAGGTTAACTAGTGTTAGGTGGTGCTCGGGATCGACAAAAGATCGTCTTATCCCGTGGAGTGGGAAGGTCAAAATAACCTTAGAATAGATCTAGCATAATATGAAACGGGAATGTGTAAGGGAATCAACCAGTAATAAAAAGTGCCTTGCGAAAGGGAATGATGGGCTTCAGCTACCATCATAGTTCCTAGTGCCCTTTGAGAGCACTTCACGGGGTATACCGGGGACAGTCCTGGGCTAATGTAAACTGTAGGAGTGATAAATCTTAAAGAGCAACTAGAATAATTAAGGGTTCACTTTCACACACCCCGGTGTCTCGAGAAGTTAGTTTGACTAGGATATTCAAGCGGTAGGCTCGGTGGTTGTGGAGACAGGAGGGATAGCCCGGCAGGCCGAGGCCCGTTTGATAATTGGAACGGACGGGATAGTCCGGGGAGCTTTGGATCGGTGGGAAACATATTAATATTGCATGTGCATAAATTATAAGGTGGTGGTCCCTTAGTGTTAGTGGTCGATGCACCGATGCTAAAACGTTGGCTCGGCAAGTGTTGTTAGCACTTCGCAAATAGAAGTCTGGTGCGCCAGCTGGCAAGAGTATGCAGGAGTCCGCTTCATGCACCAAGCGTTGAGGCGTACGATTGGTCTGACTGGTAGTGCCTTACTTGTTTAGAGGTGGGCGAGGCCCAACCCACCGCTTCCGTCTTCCACTACGGAGGTATCCTGGGAGGTGAGGCTCCAGAAAGGGGGAACTAAAGGTCTATGTACACAGAGTCGGGTGGGTGAGTTGCACTTGCATGATCGCATCATAACCCACTAGCATGTCTAGCATAATCATTGCATATAAACCATGTCACCTATTGTATAAGTTGTATGGGATGCTTACACAATAGGACTTACAAAACGACCCCTTGGTATATAAACTTGTGTGGGCAAGTTAATAAATTAAGGTCAAATTCTTTATATATATATTGCTGTTAATAACCGACACCCCAACGTATAAATTAGTATGGGACTCTTTATACGATGAGATCCCTACAAATGATCCCTTAGCTTATGCGTTTCCCCACATAAGTTAAGGTTACTTTTAATACTTTACTTTACTGCCACATGTACTATAAAATTACTAGAATAGGTCGGATGTCATCTGTTTCTTGATTACTCTCCACCTTCAATTCCTCCCCTTTCTTCCTCTCCGCTCGGTGCCTAGAGGCCATGGGGGAAGGGGTGGGGGACGACAGGACTTAGTATTATATACTAACGGTTTTCAGACCACATCATTTAGGGGATCGTAGAGCCCAACATGGAGGAGCAGCCCCGGAGGTCGGCCCGTTTGGAGATAGGGCAGTCTAGCTCAGGAGTTCAGATAGCTGGGTTTGTGAGTCCCTGACCTTAGTAGTGTTTTATTTTTGTTCCGTTTGAGTGACTATGTAGTGAGGATTTGATGTATCGGGCTTAAGCCCTTATTTTCAGTACATTTATATTTTGAGGACTCTCCCTTCGTGGAGATATTGTTACTCTGATGTTATTTTATTGTGGAATTTTGGTTAAAGTTTTTACCTTACTTGTGTTTACTCTAGTTTTGTTGCTTTTCTTTGATCGAATCGGCCGGAAAAATCGGCGTTTCGCGATGATGACCCTTCAGGGCGTGAAGGTGTCACCGCAAAGCGGCGGTTCTGGGCCTAAGACGCTGGTGTTTAAAAAGAAAAAAAGGGTCTTACAGCTCTTCCTTCAATTAGGAGATGACAAAGTCACTTTCTCCATCACCCCTTCGATGAAGAACACCTTAGCAAATGATGACTCCTGCTTTTTCGTAGATTCCTTAAGTGATGAATCCTCCTATTGCCTCTCAAAATTTGAAAAGGAATTTTCTGCTTTTTGTTCCTTCTCGTCTCTTCCAACTGAATCGCTGCAAGAAAGTGTAGATTCCTCTTATCTTCTATCTGATTTTGAAAAATAATTTTCTGATTTTTGTTCCTCTTCTACTTTTCCAACTGAATCGCTGCAAGAAGCCGTCTTGGCCACCAGCTCCACCAAATTTAATTTTCCATATAAAAAAGTCTATGAAGATATAGTATTCAAAAAAGAAAGAATTTCTCAAACCTCCTATGAAGAACCCCCTACCCTAGAACTTAAAGAACTTCCTGAACATCTCAAGTGCGCCTTCTTAGAAAAGAACTCCAAGATGCCATTTATAGTTTCGGCCTACCTCACGGATGTCCAAAATGAAAAACATCTTTTAGTTTTACGTAAACATCGCCGAGCAATTGCTTGGCAGATTTCCGATATCAAGGGCATAAGCCCATCTTTCTGTACTCATAAAATTTTAATGGAAGATAATTCGCATAACTCCATTCAACCTCAGCACCGTATAAACCCGAACATGAAAGAAGTAGTTAAGGGCGAGGTTATGAAATTATTAGATGCAGGAATTATCAACCCTATATCAGATAGTAAGTGGGTTATCCCTGTTCAGGTAGTACAAAAGAAGGGAGGGATAAAGGTTTTTAGTAATGAAAATAACGAATTAATCCCAACACGGACGGTGACGGGTTGGCGTATGTGTATAGACTATAGGAAGCTGAATGATTCCAACCGCAAGGACCACTTTCCTTTGCCGTTTATCGACCAGATTTTAGAACGATTATCCGGCCATAGCTTTTATTGTTTTCTCGATGGTCTCTCGGGGTATTTTCAAATCCCCATCTCTCCCGAGGACAAGTATAAAACTACGTTTACTTGTCCCTTCGGCACCTTTGCATGCCGAAGAATGCCGTTTGGATTGTATAATGCGCCAGCTACATTCAGGCGATGTATGCTCGCTATCTTTAACAAGTACGTAGAAAGCATTATGGAGGTATTTATGGACGATTTCTCTGTGTTCGGCGATTCCTTTGATAGATGTTAAGAAAACCTCGAAAAAGTCTTAGAACAATGCGAAGAGACTAACCTTGCCCTAAATTGGGAAAAATGCCATTTTATGGTGAGGGAAGGGTTAGTTTTGGGTCATAAAATTTCTGCGAGAGCTATTTAGGTAGATATTTCGAAGATAGAAGTTATCGAGAAGCTGTCGCTGCCTATGAATATAAAAGCTATAAGAAGTTTCTTAGGTCACGCTGGTTTCTACCGCGGATTCATAAAGGATTTTTCCAAGATCACCAAGCCCCTTACTCATCTTCTATAAAGAGAGACCCTATTCATTTTTTATTACTCTTTTCTTTCTGCCTTCGAATTGATTAAAGAAAAGTTATTTAACGCACCGATTTTGATAGCTCCGGTGCGGGATCTTCCGTTTGAGATAATGTGCGATGCGAGTAGTTTCGCGGTGGGAGCCGTATTAGGACAACGTATATCTAAAAACTTCCACCCTATATATTACGCTAGTAAAACGCTCACATCTGCACAGGAAAATTACACCACGACCGAGAAGGAGCTCCTCGCTATAGTATTCGCATTTGATAAATTCCATCCTTATATAACAATTTTGAAAATTATTGTTTTTACGGACCACTCGGCCCTCAAATATCTTCTTGCCAAAACGGATGCCAAGCCGCGCTTGATTCGCTGGGTCTTACTCCTCTAGGAGTTTGACTTAGAGGTTCGTGATAAGCGAGGAGCCGAGAACTTAGCCGTCGACCATCTCTCCAAATTACACAATCCCTTTATAGAAAAATTAAATGAAAAATCTTTTAATGATTATTTTCCTGATGAGAAGCTGCTTTCAATTAACACATATACTTCTCCTTGGTTCGCACACATCGCCAACTATTAAGTGGCCCGGGAGCTCCCAAAAGATTTCTCCTCTCAGCCAAAGAAGAAATTTTTTTCTGAGCTGAAGAACTACTTTTGGGAAGACCCGTATCTTTTCAGAATCTGTGTGGATCAAGTTATAAGGAGATGTGTTTCTTATGAAGAAGGAGTTGATATTTTAAAACATTTGCATGAAGGTCCGACAGGTGGCCGCTATCAAGCTGCTCGAACCGCTCATAAGGTGCTTTGCGCGGGTTTTTACTGGCCTAGCCTGTTTAAAGACGCGCAAGCCTTTGTGAGTTGGTGTGATAGATGCCAACGGTCGGGAAACATTTTAAATAAAAATGAAATGCCACAAAATTATTTCCTTGAGTGCGAAATTTTCGACATTTGGGGAATCTATTTTGTTGGCCCCTTCCTTCTAGATTCGGAAACAATTATATTTTATTTGTCTTTGATTATGTTTCACGTTGGGCCGAAGCCCAAGCTCTTCTTACGAACGACTCCCGAATTGTAGTCACCTTTATGAAAAAATTATTTTCTAGATTTGGTACGCCGTGCGCCATCGTTAGCAATAGGGGTTCCCATTTCTGTAACGTGCAGTTTTCAAAAATCCTTACCAAATATGACATTACACATAAGTTTTCAACTGCCTACCACCCCCAAACTAATGGACAAGTCGAAGTAGTAAATAGAGAAATAAAAATAATATTAGAAAAGACTGTTTTATCTTCTAGGAAAGAATGGTCAGTCAAATTAGATGACGCTTTATGGGCCTACCGAATAGTGTACAAAATCGCCCTTGGATGTACGCCGTATCGGCTGGTCTATGGAAAATCATGCCATCTACCCGTAGAATTAGAACACCGCGCTTTTTGTGTCTTAAGATTTTTAAACTTCGATCCCCACTCTGTCGGTTACCTTAGAAAATTTCAACTTAATGAACTCGATGAGTGGCGCTCTTACGCTTACGAAAATAATAAACTTCATAAAGAGCGGACGAAGCATTTACACGAGAAGCACTTAAGGAATCCGAAAACCTTTAAGTTGGGTGACTAGGTTCTTCTTTAAAATTCTCGATTGTGTTTATTTTCGGGTAAATTAAAATCTCATTGGTCTTGCCCCTTTTTTGTTTTAGAAGTTTTTCCTTATAAAACTATTTTAATATCTCACCTTGATAAGGGTAATTTCAAAGTGAATGGTCAGCGTCTTAAACTTTATATCTCTGGTGATGATGATGTAAGTCCAAACATTATTAAGTATCTGCTGCATGAACTCTAGCATTGAACTTTTATTTTTTGTTAAAAACTACTTTATTTCTTGACAACAATATTTTTGACCAATATTATTTTTAATGCGTCGAGCTCAACGACTCTTTAAATAAAGGGCGTTATTGGGAGGCAACCCAAGTTATCTTTTTATATTTTCTTTAATTTACAATTTTTCCCCGGATGGCTCCGACAAGCTGAAGCTTCTGCGATCGCCTGCTCCAACGTTGCTGAATCCATCACCAAGTCTAAAGAAGACATTTGGGGGGCGGCATCACTCAGCTTTCGCAGCAAATAAATCCGGGGATGTACCTGTTTTTCAATTCTATTTTTCAATTCTGTAATTTCATTTTCTCTCCTTCTCCAATCCCCTTCTTTTGCCATTGAGGACAATATCCATTTTAAGCTTGGGGGAGGACTTTCTCCTTTTTGCTTAATGTAAATATTTTTGTTTTTTGTGTATATTTTTTTAAAAAAATATAACCAAAAAAATATAAAACCAAAAAAAAATCCAATAAAAAAAAGAAAATATTTCCAAAATAAAAAAAAAGAGAATACTTCACAAATTAAAAAAATATATATGCTTTTTGTTTTTGCCTTAATAGTTTAGACATTTTGGTATTTCAATAATACCCCTAGTTTTTGTTTTATTTTACTCAAAATTTCCTATAAACAACTTAGTTAATTATAATATTTCTAATCATCCTTTTTAATTATGTTTCACAAGTAAAATGTTGGTCATGTTGTGTTTCTAATTCACGATAGCATGCTAAGGTGAAATATTTTTCTAAAACTCGCATTTCTATTATGGTTTTTCGTTCTTTATTTCCTTTGCTTTCTCAAAAATTCATCATCCACAATTTTCCGTTTCATTTTTGGATAATTTTTGTAAGGTCGACCTTTGAATAACGTAGTAGATATGAATGATCCAAGTCACCTATTATTTCTATTTTCAAGACAATTTCATCAAACTTCTTTTATTATCTAGGACTCGCTTTTTGAAAATTTTCAAATCTATGTTTTAAATAAATTTAAAAGCGTGAATATGATTTAGGCCGTTTTTGTTTCATTTGAGCTTTCCTGCCAACCTAAAAACTTTTACCACTAGTTAGCCGCTTTTGAGCCTTTTTTCGATTTCATTTGATAGCTCCTTTTTTCATTTCATTTTCACCAAAGCAAAAATTTCCAACCTATTTAATGACACTAGCCTTTTTGAGTTTCATAAAATATTTTCATGATTTTGATAGGTTATTTTGTGATATTCTTGGGAGAAAGGTTATTGAAAAAGTATGCTCAAAAGATATGTTTGTTTTTTTGGCCAATTCAAAATGAAAATAAAATATTTATGGCCTTTGTTTTGAAAAAAAAGAAAAAATGAAGAAAAGAAAAAAAAGAAAGAAAAAAATATTTTTTTATGAATTTTTTTTGAAACTATTTGTTTGGGTTTAGTGTGATTTTAAGTCTTCCCGTTTATCTTTGAATTGCACTCCTACTCATATTCCTAAACAAAACGTTTTTGTCCTTTTTAAGTCCTTTTGATTCACACCTTTTGAATTTTATTTAATTACTAAGAAAAAAAGAAAACTAATTCAGTTTTAGTTTTGGATTTAAACTTAGATTTTTGTTAATTGAATTGATATAATTATATTGAGTTGATTGGATCTAGTAACAACTCAATGCATTTTTTTCATTTTCGTTGCTTTGCTTAAATCTATTTAAAGAATTTCGTCAAAAATTTTAATGATTTATTTTCATTAAGTAAAGTTTATAAAAGTTTTACCATACATAAATAATTATTTTAGATTTACATTTCACCTTTTCCCTACTTAGAATTTCGCATAGTACTTGTGTGAGCTTAATTAGAACTTTTTGATTAGTCCTTTTTATGATTATCTAGTTTTTATATTTTTGCTTGGGGACAAGCAAAGCTAAAGCTTGGGGGAATTTGATAATACAGTTTGTTGTCTTAACTATTATCGTATTTTTCTAGTTTTTAATGTACAAATATTGTATTTTAAGCTTTATTTTTATCTTTCTTATGTTAATTTTATTGTCCCTAACTTTTCCCTCTCTTTTTGCAGATTTTCTGAAAAATTGGTCAAAATTGACCTGACACGCCCCCCTGTCAGGCCCTCCCCGGTCGTGACCTAGGGCGTGTCGCCTTATCTAGAAGAATCTTGTAGCTAGAGAAAAAATACCAGGAAAAATGGTTGTCACGCCCCCCTGACAGGCCCTCCCCGAGCGTGTCCCTAGGCATGACACGGGGCGTATCGCCCTCCGCCTGAAGCCTGTCGCCGCATTAAATGCCATTTAATCTCAGCATGCCAATAGTACTATCACTCCCCCTGTCACGGGCGTGATACAGGGCGTGACCCCACCTTTTCCGATGATTGACGGATTTCCAACCAATGATTTCGACGCGACGTGCATGTCACACCCCCCTATACGGGAGTTACTCAGGGCGTGTCCACCGACATACAAAAGCAATCATCCTTCCCGCCAGAATCCAGAGCCCAAGGTCAATGTTGTACTTGTCACGTCTACTAAATCGCCCTCCTTAGGGCGTGTCACAGGGCGTGACCAACCCGTGACTTTTGCCTATAAATATAAACTCCCCCTTCCATTTCAGCAAGCTTCTCTTGAGAGTGGGAGGTGCTGCCCCTTTATTTCTTGATCCTTTTTATCTTTTTCTCTCTCTCCCTCTCCTTCTCTCTCTTATTTTGTAATTTTTCTTTAACATAGATTAGTGTTTTCTTTGCAATTTTTCATAGCTCTTGTAATTGCTAGTTTCTTAATATAGGGCTAGAATAGGTTTTCAATTTCATGCAATTGGAATTTCCTTTTTTAAGTGTAGGTCTCTCTCTTTATTAATAGAAGTGCTCTTTATTACATTGTGTTATTAATGTTTTACTACTCATCCCCCTTCTCCACTACATTATGATTAACTAATCCTCCTTGTACTCGATCTTGATGATTCGAGGTTCGAGCGATTAAGTTATGATGTTTTAAATTACCTATTCTTTTTAGGTTTTAGGCCTTGAATTACTCTTGATTTTTCATGGGCTTGAGGTATATTATCGATATATACTCTCCACCTTTGCTTTCATTCTGGGCTTACCGAGAGGCCGATAGAATGGAGTGAGCATTCAAGAGTAAAGGGAGTTGTACGCACCCCTCGAGAGAGGCAGACGTCCAAATCTTTTGGATTAGAGTAAAATACAATAGTGGAGTCCACAGCGTAAAATGAGCTTTAGGCCTTCAATTTAGACGAGAGTGGGTCGGACCTTCCTAAACTCAGTTGGGCACAATTTCGAGGGAAGCGTGTTTAAGCTTTAGGAACCTACACGGTTAAGGATATGTACCCTATTAAGCTTAGGTTTATTTTTGCATTTTCTTAATCGTCTTTAGCCGAGGTGATTCGTGATCGAGTGCATTTCCATTTCATAGTTTCAGCTCCTCGTTGTAATCTCTTATTTTATGCTCTTTAATTAACTGCAGTAGTTCTCTTTCTAGCATACCTTTATTTCCTTTATTGCGATTAGTTTTTATAAATCCTAGCCTTTTCCATCGATAAAATAATAGTCTTCGTGTGAGTAAGTTTACTCGACAGTTCCCGGATTTCAATACGACACTTGTGTCCCCTTGCTACAGTTCGGTTGCTTTTATTTTCTTCGAAGCTTAGCGACCACCAATCTCCTTACCTTAACCATGTTCATACCAAAGGTCTATTTTTGACTAGGGCATACTATAAGTTATTGTGGTTAGTTATTAATCCTAGTGGGTTGAGTTTAACGCTTTGACTAGAGAATTATAAGATGAGGTCTTCACAGTAATAGGTGCTCCCTAATTGGGTAGGGATTATCGCATGCTACAAAGAAGAATTCCAATTGTTTGTTAATGTAGAAATGGAATGAATGGAAGGGATAAAGTGGACTTTTACACGTGATTTCCCCTTATGGGACCACCACTGCTTCCGCTGCTAGTTTGTCCGCAAACTAAGCTCGTGTGGGGGTGGCCCTAGGTTCTTGTGGACTACTTCTCTTTCGATCCAGGTTCGCTTTGATACTACTTGTAAGACCCTAATTTTTTTTCTTTTTAAACAACCGGGGTCTTATGCCCAGAATTGCCATTTTGCGGTGGCACCGACACTCGGGAAGACCGCCACTACAAAACGCCAATTCTGCCGGCCTTTTTGATCACAAATGAGAAAGAAGTAAATATAAACTGAATGTAATCAAGTCCACAGAATCATATATAAATGAAAATCACAGCAATTCCATCAACATAGAAAGAAGAGAGTACTATAAAAGATCTGTACAGATGAAATATAAACGGGCTCAAGCTCGGTACATCAGAGTCCTCACTACATATCACTCATCACGGAAGCTATAAGAAAGACTAATCACTCGGGGAGCTGGTCACAGGTGCTCCGGAACTAGACTGGCCCACTTCTATGCGCACCGTACTCTGCTGGTGCTGGTCCCTGGGGTGCTAGTCCCGGTCTCCCATCAAGAGTGCCTATAATGTTGTGGTCCGAAAACCATTAGTCCTAAAGACTAAGTCCTATCATCCCCTTCCCCTTCCCTTATGGCACTTAGGCACCGAGCGGAGAGGAGGAAAGGGAAGCTACAAAGGTGGAGAGTAACAAAACAAATGACAGTGGAACTAATCTAGCAGTTATATATATTGTATAAACCGCTAAGGTAGAAAGGTACAATCTAGAAGTTCTATAATAGTGAGCAGTAAAGTAAATAAGTAGAGTAGGCAGCATATGTAAGAAAGACAAGATAATAAATAAGTAACCTTAACTTATACGAATTCCCATACAAACTTATAAGTTAATGGGTCTTCTACAAGGCTCCCATCGTATAAAAAGTCCCATACTTATTTATACGTTGGGGTGTCGGTTGTATGCAAATATGAGTGTAGTGAAATGCTATGCCATGATTCATGCAAGTGCAACTCATGCACAATACTCTATGCATACAGACCTTTAGTTCCCCTGTTCGGGGAGCTAGCTTCACTCCCAGGAACCTCCGTAGTGGCAAACGGAGATAGTGGGTCGGGGCCCCCACTCCTAGGCGTGTATCCACACTATCGGGCCTAGCCCTTCCGTACGCCCCTAGAAGAACACAACCTAGAGTATCCGCGTACTGATGCTGGTTATATCCACCAGACATTCTTTAGCTAAGTGTCCAACACTGCCGAGTCAATGTATCGACATCGGTGTGAACGACCGCCAATACCGAAGACTCACCACCTTATTCTGTACCCAAAACCTTTCGAGCCACCGGCTCCCCGGACTATCTCGTATGTGCATCTCCCTTCCGAACCTACTGTCCGGATGGCTATCAAACAAACCAAGTCAACCTCTCGAGCTACCGAGGTGTGCGAATGTGAAACTGATGGTCAAAACTCCAAAGTTTCTTATAAATAAAATTAAAGTGGGGGTGGTTTTATTTATTTTATAAAAAGGAGGGGTTTTATTTTGTTTTAAACCGAGTTTTAATGAAAGGGAGACAAGTTCACATATCGCGTGTAGTGCAGGATATTCTGGTATGGAATATCAGGGTCGTATTGTTCTCGGGGTCGGCTTACCTATTTCTACTCTTTCCCTGAAAGTCTATTATTTTACCGATAATATTTGTGTTTTATATAAAAGGAAATGACATAACATAAAAATATATAAAGTTCATAATAATAAAGCATGAAATAAGCAGGAAATAAATGCAGGAAATAAAGTGCAGAAAGCCGATGAAGAGCTTAGCGCGACAAAATCATAAAGAGAACTGAACTAAAATAAACTTTTAATAAAAAGAGATCCTAAATTTCAAATTAATTAAGGCGGAGACTTGGCCGTGGAGGTTCCAAAAGAATGACCTCACCAATCTCTTGGACTATCGTTCACCTGAACGCTAAGACTATTGGACCGATTGTTAGACTGACGAAGGATTCCTCTTAACGCTCGCATTACGCTTAGAACCCCGTTATTGGGTGGGGAACCCAATCCAGTAGAGTTGTGTGCCTCCTCTCTCGATGGTTAGCGCGGAGCTCTCTTTGCCCAAGGTTGATCAGTCCATATGAAAGGCCTCTCGGCATTGCATATGGATAACGGAAATAGAGCCCGCACATCGATTATGCGGTCCTATGCATCGTTAACCTGGGGCAAACCTTAAGAAATTTAATTAAACTGAAAAACAGGACCTTTAATTATTTAAAGCTACTTTATCTGTCCCAATGCTCTTTGATATTGAGGGCTAAGGGCGGTTAGCCACTCATCGGAATGGGGACACTTAAGCTAGAAAGATATAAAAGAAAGCGGTAAAGAAAGCAGTAAAATTAAAGCAGTAAATAAAGCAGAAAATTGCGAGTCCTACTCAAATGAGTGGGGCTGAAGAAAGCAGTAAATGCGAATACCGGCTCAAATGAGTGGGCAGGGGTAAATTTATCTCATACACGCATGCACTCTACTTAATTGAAAACGCACACACGCACACAAAGTTTTCTTACTCAAGTGAGTAGGAAGAAAATGAAAGCAATAAAAAGACAAGTCCCACTCAAACGAGTGGGCGGGAGATGAAAGCAGAGCGCCATTTAACTCTTAATGAGTAGGCAGAAATAAATGCGCACACGCACACACACGTATAAAAATTGAAAGAAAGCTATAAAATCTAACTCATACACGCACGCACACTTGCAAAAATAAGAAAAAGCAAAGTGAGCAAGAAATTAAAACAACTGCATTTCTACCGCAAGAATGCGGTAGAAATGCATAAAAAGAGAAAATATAAATTAAACGAGCGAAAAGTTTTTCAAATAAATGCAAAAGTGAAGTGCTCGAAAAATTAAAACGATTATATTTTCATTCTTATAACTCTGTAAAAGTGTGTAAAAAGTGGAAATAAAGTAAAAAGAACAAAAAGTTTTACGACCTAAAAAGGAAAATCTAAGTTAGTGAAAAATGAAAACCACTTTTAAAACGCTTTTACAGATTTATAGGAATGGATAAAAAGCTAATAAAATCCTAGTCTAATAAAACTAAGGTGCATGAAAAACAAACGGGCGGCATAACAGCTAGAAAATACGATAAAATCCTAAGCTAAACGAGTTAAGTAAAAAGGAATTACAAAATTACAAAAGCTAAAACCTATTCTCATACACACACACACACACACACACATTTTAAAGACAAGAAAACTAAAAATAAAAGAAAGCATAAATAAGATTGCATAAGAGAGGGCACATAGATGAAATCCAAAACCAAGTAAGGGAGAAAATCTACAATTTTTATTACTTAAAACAAAAGGTTATAAAGCTAAGAAAAATAAAAGAGAGAGGGGGAGAAAATTCCATTACAAAGCTTGAAGTCAATCTAGGCAGCACCTCCCTTAGCAAAATGGTCCAATAAGAGAACAAGAAAAGCTTACAGAAAGCTTTTATTTATAGACAAAAATTCGGGCTTTACATGCCCTAGGTCACGGGCGTGACAGGGGGCGTGTCGGTCAGAGCCGTGTTTGACTTGGCTTCTTCGGCGAGCTGGAGTCATTCTGGAAGGTTCGGGAAGTGACATGTGTCTGTCACTGCCGTGACAGGTGTCAGTCACGGGCATGACGGGGGGCGTGACTTGGACAGTTGGCAGATTCGATCCATCGATTTGACGGCAAAGTTGACTTCGGGGAGCTCCACGTGGCAGTTACCGGCATGACATAGGGCGTGTCATGGGGCGTGATAAGCTAGGTGGCAGTTCTGATGTCGGCAGCATTGAGTGTTGAAAAGCGTTGAGTGTCAGCATCGACACGGGCATGATGGGCATTGTCACGGGCGTGACATGATGGCGTTGAGTGTTGAACAGTAAAATCGATGAGTGTCGACTGGCGGAAGGCGTTGAGTGCCTATCACGGGCGTGTTGGACAATGTCACGGGCGTGACAGGTCAAATTTTGACTTTTTCTGAAATTTTTCAGAAAACAAAAATAAAGTAAGTTAGAATAATTTTTACAAAAAAGAAACAAATTATTAAACAAAAATAAACAAAAAAAGGCAAAAATAAAGTAAAATGACTAAATAAACATACTATAAAATTGGTATATTTACAACTCATCAAATACCCCCATACTTAAGCTTTTGCTATTCCAGAGCAAAAGTTGGAGATGAACTTATAAGGAATAAAAAAGAATCCTAAATTTAACGAACGCTTAAGTTAATTGTAAGAAAGATCGAAATGAATTTCATGGGTTTCGGAATTAAATCTTAACTTATGAAAATGTTATAAATAGAGGAACTGTTTCAAAAAATTCTTCTAAACAAGAAAAATATTTTTGTTAGTTTAATAAAGATGGATTTGAATTATTTAAAAAAAAACTTTAGCTAAAAAGAAATTAATAGGAAATAATTAAATTTAAAAATTATGCTCTCAAAAAGATTTTAAATTAATTCTAGAATCATGAAAATAGGCTAAGTGGTTTGGCGGTTATGAAGAGGGCTTTGATTTTAGAGGCGAGGTAATTTTTTCTCGAACATGCATAATTTTTTTTTTGAATAATTAGGAAAATGAAATCTTATTTTCTTAACATATAATTTTTTTTTCTTCATAAATAAAAATAAACCCAATGCATATGTATAGGAGTAATGAATTTTATCCTCTTACTCCTAACATATAATCTTTTTAATTATTGGGTGCCTATGTTTACGGGACGAAATCTTATCCCCATTGACATACGATCTTTTAAGGGTGAGTGGGGAATCATACCAAGTAAGGCATGAAAAAAAGGTGGAAGGGACTTTTTTCAAAAAGAAAACTAGAGTTTAATAAAAAAATTTTAGAACAACCTTTTTAATTTGAACGTTCCCACGTTTCTAAAAGCATAAATAGAAATAATATAAAATCCATAAAAGTTATTTTCTAACATAAAAATGTGATTTATTTCAAAAAAAATAAGAAGTGAAATGAGAAACATAAGTTCCCTATAATAAGAAAAAGACGTAAAAAATTCTTTAAAATCTTAACCCTAGAAATTTAAATCTATCGAGCTACAATTAATAAACGAATAGTAAATAAAGAATTAATTAAAATTCGCATATAAATAAACTCGAAACGATTATTTTGGAGAGCAAAGAGGTTAAGAAATGAGGTATTTGAATTTTTGTTACTCAAAATTAATTTTTTGATTTTTGGAGTTTTTCTTTTTTTTTTGATATTTTGGGGTTATTTTCATTTTCTGGGAGTTTTTTTTAAAGGTTATACAAATTTTTTAATGTTTTTTGTGAGTTATACAAAAAAAAATTTTTTGAATTTTTTTGATTTACGGAAATATTTACAAGAAGTGAGAGAGAATTTTTACAAGATAGGAAAGAGAAGGGAAAAGAGACGAGAATATTTACAAAATATTTACAAAGTAAAAAAAGGGGTCGCCCGCTAACAGACTCTTATTTGTGGTTGGTTCGATGAGTTGAACGTCGCGGAGCGATGTTTCATTTTTTTGAAAATTATTATTATTATTATTATTATTAAAGCATGAAAATATTTTTTTTGAAGTTTTTTATATTTGCAAATTTTTTTGGAATTCTTTTTTATTATTAAGTGCAGGAAATAAAAGGCCAGAAAATAGGAAACACCCTCATACTTAAGTACAATATTGTCCCCAATGTTACACTAAGTATGACGAACGATATATATATTAAAATCTAAGCAGTATGTAGAAAAATTAACAACAGGGGTTTAGAAATCTTCCCTAAATCACGTTTGGGGAAGCCCGTTAAGAATGACCCTGCAAAAGTTAGAAGAAGTAGCAAAAAATAATACAGAAAAAAACGAAAAAGATAAATTCGGCGAAAATGTGTGGGTGATAGGGGGCAAGTGAGTGTGACTCATAAACTAACATTTTAACTATGTGAGTGTGACAGATATGCGTTCCCCTAGCGCTCACAATAGTGAAGCGCGCCGAAGCGACAAAATAAGTATATAATAATTTTTATTTTATTTAAATTTTTAGTTGTTTTTAGTGTTTTTTTCTTAATTTTTGATTTTTTTAGATTTTTAAGTTTTTTTTCTTATAATTTTTTTTATCTTTGATTTTTTTAGATTTTTAAGTTTTTTTTTCTAATAATTTTTTTTATTTTTGAAAATAATAGATAAGAAAATAAAATGAAAATATCATAAAAGCATAAATAAAAAAAATGAAAGATATATAAAAAAAATTTAATTTTTAATTTTTTGATGAAAATAAATTTTTTTCATTATTTTTTTTAGGTTTTTAAATTTTTTTAATTTTATAAGCTTTTTAAGTTTTTTAGTTTTTAAGTTTTTGATTTTTTAGATTTTTATGTTTTTTAGTTTTATATATATATATATTTTTTAAGTTATTATTATTATTATTATTGATATTATTATTATTATTATGAATATATTTTTTGGGTGGCCATTTTGTTTTTTTTATAGAAATAAACGGTAAAATTAATAGTTTTCAGGAATTCAAAATAGTAATCGAAATTTTCCCCACAATGGCGCCAAAAACTTGATGGTCAAAACTCGTAAGTTTCTTATTAATGAAATGAAAGTGGAGGTGGTTTTAAATATTTTATAAAAAGGCGGGGTTTTATTTTGTTTTAAATAGAGTTTTAATGAAAGGGAGGCAAGTGCACCTATCGCGTGTAGTACAGGATATTCCGGTGTGGAATATCGGGGTCGTATTATTCTCGGGGTCGGCTTACCTATTTCTACTCTTTCCTTGAAAGTCTTCTATTTTACCGATAATATTTGTGTTTTATATAAAAGAAAATGACATAACATAAAAATATATTAAGTGCATAATAATAAAGCATGAAATAAGCAGGAAATAAAGTGCAGGAAGCCGATGAAGAGCTTAGCGTGACGAAATCAAAAAGAGAACTGAACTAAAATAAACTTTTAATAAAAAGAGATCCTAAATTTCAAATTAATTAAGGCAGAGACTTGGTCGTGGAGGTTCCAAAAGAATGAGCTCAC
Organism: Platanthera zijinensis; assembly: GCA_039513925.1. Classification (NCBI taxonomy): domain Eukaryota; kingdom Viridiplantae; phylum Streptophyta; class Magnoliopsida; order Asparagales; family Orchidaceae; genus Platanthera; species Platanthera zijinensis. Next base: position 69,534,282 of record CM077089.1, on the reverse strand, counting down.
CAATCTCTTGGACTATCGCTCACCTAAACACTATGACTATTCGACTGATCGTTAGACCGACGAAGGATTCCTCTTAACGCCCGCATTACGCTAAGAACCCCGCTATTGGGTGGGAAACCCAATCCGGTAGAGTTGTGTGCCTCCTCTCTCGAGGGTTAGCGCGGAGCTCTCTTTGCCTAAGGGTGATCGGTCCATACGCACGGCCTCTCGGCATTGCGTATGGATAACGGAAGTATAGCCCGCACATCCATAATGCGGTCCTACGCGTCGTTAACCCGGGGCAAACCTTAAGAAATTTAATTAAACTGAAAAACAGGACCTTCAATAATTTAAAGCTAGTTTATCTGTCCTAATGCTCTTCGATATTGAGAGCTAAGGGCGGTTAGCCCCTATTCGGAATGGGGACACTCAAGCTAGAAAGTTATAAAAGAAAGCGGTAAAGAAAGAAGTAAAATGAAAGCAGAAAATAAAGAAGAAAATTGCGAGTCCTACTAAAACGATTAGGGCTGAAGAAAGAAGTAAATGCGAATCCCGACTCAAATGAGTGGGCGGGGGTAAATTTATCTCATATATGCACGCACTCTACTTATTTGAAAATGCACACACGCACACAAAGTTTTCTTACTCAAGTGAGTAGGAAGAAAATGAAAGCAATAAAAAGACAAGTCCCATTCAAAAGAGTGGGCGGGAATTGAAAGTAGAGCGTCATTTAACTCTTAACGAGTAGGCAAAAATAAATGCGCACACGTACACATGCGTACAAAAATTGAAAGAAAGCTATAAAATCTAACTCATACACGCACGCACACTTGCAAAAATAAGAAAAAGCAAAGTGAGCAGAAAATTAAAACAATTGCATTTCTACCGCAAGAATGCAGTAGAAATGCATAAAAAGAGAAAATAAAAATTAAACGAGCGAAAAGTTTTGCAAATAAACGAAAAAGTGAAGTGCTCAAAAAATTAAAATGATTATATTTTCATTCTTATAACTCCGTAAAAAGTGCGTAAAAAGTGGAAATAAAGTAAAAAGAACAAAAAGTTTTACGACCTAAAAAGGAAAATCTAAGTTAGTGAAAAATGAAAACCACTTTGAAAACGCTTTTACAGATTTATAAGAATGGATAAAAAGCTAATAAAATCCTAGTCTAATAAAACTAAGGTGCATAAAAAACAAACGGGCGGCATAACGGCTAGAAAATACGATAAATTCCTAAGCTAAACGAGTTAAGTAAAAAGAAATAACAAAATAACAAAAGCTAAAACTTATTCTCATACACACACACATACACATTTTAAAGATAAGAAAACTAAAAATAAAAGAAAGCATAAATAAGATTGCATAAGAGAGGGCACATAGATGAAATCCAAAACCAAGTAAGGGAGAAAATCTACAATTTTTATTACTTAAAACAAAAGGTTACAAAGTTAAGAAAAATAAAAGAGAGAGGGGGAGAAAATTCCATTACAAGGCTTGAAGTCCATCTAGGAAGCACCTCCCCTTAGCAAAATTGTCCAAAAAGAGAACAAGAAAAGCTTACAGAAATCTTTTATTTATAGACAAAAATTTGGGCTTGACACGCCCTAGGTCACGGGCGTGACATGGGGCGTGTCAGTCAGAGCCGTGTTTGACGTAGATTCTTCGGCGATCTGGCGTCGTTCTAGAAGGTTCGGGAAGTGACACGTGTCTGTCACGGGCGTGATAGGTGTCTGTCACGGGCGTGACAGGTGTCTGTCACGGGCGTGACAGGTGTCTGTCACGGGCGTGACAGGTGTCTGTCACGGGCGTGACAGGTGTCTGTCACGGGCGTGACAGGTGTCTGTTACGGGCAAGACGGGGGGCGTGACTTGGATAACTGGCAGATTCGATCCATCGATTTGATGACAAAGTTGACTTTTGGGAGCTCCACGTGGAAGTTACGGGCGTGACATGGGCCGTGTCATGGGGCATGACGAGCTAGCTGGCAGTTCTGATGTCGGCAGCATTGAGTGTTGAAAAGTGTTGAGTGTCGGCATCGACACGGGCGTGACGGGCATTGACACGGGCGTGACATGATGGAGTTGAGTGTTGAACAGTAAAATCATTGAGTGTCGACTGGCGGAAGGCGTTGAGTGCCTGTCACGGGCGTGTCGGACAATGTCACGGGAGTGATAGGTCAAATTTTGACTTTTTCTGAAATCTTTCAGAAAACAAAAACAAAGCAAGTTAGAATAATTTTTACAAAAAAGAAACAAATTATTAAACAAAAATAAACAAAAAAAGGCAAAAATAAAGTAAAATGACTAAATAAACATACTATAAAATTGGTATATTTACAACTCATCAGAAACCCTAGTTATACTAGTTGCTCTTTTAGTTTATTATTCCTATGATTTACATTAGCCAAGGATTGCCCCCGGAATACCCCGTGAAGGGCTCTCAAAGGGCACTAGAAACTATCATGGTAGCTGAAGCTCATCGTTCCCTTTCGCAAGGCACTTATTATTACTGGTTGCTACTCAGTTCCCAATCCCTTAAATGTTATATTGGATCTAACCTTAGTGTATTTGACACTTTCTCTCCTACGGGGGAGACAATGTTTCGTCATCCCCGAGCACCTCTAATCACTAGCCAGACTTCTCACTCCCAATCATGACTCCCTTTAATAACCTCATTTCACTTACCCGACCAAAACTCTAATATCCAATCTCCCTAAGTTCATTTTGCACCATAATATGATTCATGCAGTTTTTACTAAATGCAGACCATCCTAAGCTATATGATGTATACAATGGGAAGTACCCAAAATGTTTATCCAAATATCATAAGTTATTTTCTGAGAGTCTATCATGACATGATTAGGCTAAATCAAGTAACTCCCAATTTTCCTAATTTGTGTGATATTTAATTAATTTCATTACAAACTAATCCATGCTTGAATTGAACATGATGTACAATATTTTCTCAAGTAATGGCTACAATAAATTTATGAACATTAGATATTCGATAATTAACAATACATATCATATTCCATAATTTTCCTTAAATGCTTTGGTTTCCAATTAATTAATCCAATGTAATTCCAACAATCATGGCTAAAGAAGGAAGTACTAAAATTTATCATTAGAAAATTACAGAAAAATTACTGAATCTTAAGGGTGACCAAATTGGACCTCTGAGCTAATATCATAATTTTTCAAGCTTACTAAGTACCAAAATTAATTCAAATTGTCTTACATGGAAAATATCACTTTGTGAGGCAACTCATATAACATGACCTCCAAAAATTCCACAAAAATTTACAAAGCTTTATAACAACATAAAAGGTCCTCTGACTGAATTTCATAAAATTCCAATGAGTGGTTAACTCAATTCCTAAGTAGATAGTACAATTTGATGGTTTGTAAAAGAAGTACTATATTTATTGATCTAAAATTCATAAAAGAATTTCCAGATATGAATATCATTATGGAAACACTCCTATTAAAGTTTCATTATGAATCAAGGTCATATGGCCCACTATAAAATTCCTAGGGTGTAAAGACCTAAATACTTATTAAGTGGTTTATGTGGGATATTTGTGTCCAACTACTACTCAATCACTTCCTAGGGCATTTCACAACCCTATAATTATTTACTCTAAATACCAAGTCCATACAAGGACATATCTCTCTGAATCCTTCACAAATCCCCAAAGTCCAACCTTAGGGTTTGAACTAGGGTCCTAGAGCTAACCCGCCCCAATCCATCTCAAAATCCTTGAGAGGGTGTTTTTACTGACTATGGGGCTCTGGCCAAGGTCCCAACCCATTTGGCTGAGAATTGGCCCTTCCATGCCCAAAATATTCCTTGCCCTAATTTACCCCTTAGGAGACCAAATTTTGGTCACACCAAATCCTATTCAAATCAAACCCAATTGGGCTGAGATTTTTACCAGATCATTAAGATATCCCCTAAGATAACCCTCCAAAATTTTAGGGGGTTTTGAGTTATTTGAGACACCTAAATAAATTGTATGTGGATTATTAAATTTTTCCAAAAACTATAGGAAAACATTTTCCAAAAATCATCCTTTTTGGATATGTTTTAGGTATAAGTAATAGTGAACTTCATTCTAAATTTTAATTTATTTGGATTGCTGGGTTGGTGAGAGCACTCAAAATACTATCTGGTCTTGCCTAGGTATAGACCCCACCAAAATGGGTGTTGTGGTCAAACCACTTACCCAAATGGGTTCAAACAAATTTTACAAAACAATAGACTTCACGGGCTACAACTTTGATATTGGCCCCATTTATTGTAGGAGGGACTAAGTATTTTTAGAATTAAATTTAAAAGAGTCCAATAAACAGGAAAGAAATTTCCGAATTTAATAAACATGATCCAGCATGACTCTTGAAGCAGATCCAATGCCTCCCGGTCATCTTCTTCCTCCAGCAAAGGGCTTTGATTAGCCCGACCTTGAGCGCATTCTAGCCTTTATTCCCGGCCACCTAGCCACCACCCTGGCCGGCCACCACCGCCACCACCTTCGTTGAGGTTGGGGCTATCGCCCGGCAGTGGCACGGCCGCCGGAGGGGCGGTTTCCGGCGAACCCGAGTGGTATAAAAACCATGAAAAATCTGAAATTTTTCTCACACGATCCAGCTAAATTGCGCTCGATTTCTCTCCTATTTGATTCCTAAGATCTATCCATAGAAGGAGTAGAGGAGGACCATAAACAGAGCTTGTCGGCGAGTGTGGTGGTGGTGCGCCATGGCCGGCGGTGGAGCTTTCCGATGCTCTGCAATGCTACAGCGAACTCCCTTGTTTTCTTCAGTGGGATGGTGGAAACGAATGCTCTTGTCCTAGGGAAGCTTTTAAAAGAGCCAAATGGGGGGAGAGGGAGGGTCATGGCTTCAAAGCCATTTATGGACATAAAGGGGAATTTCAGCCACGGCTTGGCTTCATTGTTTCCAGCCTTGCATAGCCTGGAAAATCCCTTGCACTTCTCCTAATTCAGCAAGGGAGATGAATCAAACCTTTGGTATTAAGGAAGGAGGTCCCTTGGCCTTCTGTAACTATTAATGTCTCTCATTAAACCACTTTCTCTCTCTAGAAATACTTGAAACTCTCATTTTCTCTCTCCTAATCACTATGAACGAAATTGGTGACCTATCTAGCCTAATGGAAGCCCACTAGCTCATAATATCAATTAAAATAAAGTTAGCCCATGTGGCTTGGGTTTGAGCTCGAGTTAGCCCATTTGAGCCAACTTGACCTAACACTTCGGTAAAGTTAACCTAGGTCAATTTGACCTTTGGGGTTGACCCTAATGGGTCCTTGGTGACCCATTGGCATCCCCTAAGGTCTAGGTAGGGCTGGGTAGGGTTGACTTGGCACCTTGGAGGTCAATTGTCCCTTAGTAAGGCCACTTTGACCACTTTGGGGCTAGAGATGACTTGGGTCATCTTAGCCTCTTGGGTTGACCCCAATGTGTCCTTGGTGACCCATTGACCTCACTTAAGGTCCAGGAAGACTTAGGTAGGGTTGGTTCGGAACATTAGTGTCTCATTTCCCTTAGTTAGGGCACCTTGTCCAATTTAGTCCTATGGTGGTCTTACCTCAATTTGACCACTTTGGGTTGACCCCAATAGATCCCTATGGATCTAATTGACCCTATAATGAGTTAGGGATGTTGTGGTGGGGTCATGGAGTCATGGAGAAGTCCTATGGTCATCCTTAAATATTGTTTAGAATTCTACTATTTGCAAACCAAGGTGATTTCCACCTTCATGTCTAAGCTCACTTGGTCTTCTTGGACTTCCTAGGGCTTTGTCATGACGTAGTAATGACAAAACCACTCTTAAGGGCATAGTTGTAAATGGGATTTTACAAATCCCAATAAACAAAAAAAAAAATTTCGTCCCTGAAATTAAGGTTAGGCCTGCAACGTTTCCACTGAGAGTAACTGAATGTAACATCCCATAGGAAGTTGAATGAATACATTACTTGGAGGGATCTGAGTACCTCTGCTACATCAGATCTAGTGCTCACAGGTTTGTTCCTCCTTTCCATGATTAGACCACATGATTTTGACCATCGGAACCTCGTGCCGCAAGACTCGCGATGCTGTTTCATCTATCCTTACTGATTCACATTGGACCAATTGATCAGAAGCTGTCGAGCCATCTATACCAAGAACCTACTATTTCGGACATAGTAGATCCTTACTAAAAGAGGAGATGTGGAAGATGTCGTGCAAACCCGCTAACTCTGGCGATAACTCCAGTCATGTATAGAGCAAACATCTGTTCTTTAGCGGGCCCTAGATTCCTTCCTCGTGGTCCTCGTCCGCGACCACATCCTTTTCCTCATCCTCTCGGAGCTGTCGGTGGAAAAGTAGGGAGAGCATCTCTACCTAGTTTGGGGCAATAATGCCAAATGTGGCCCGTTTGGTTACACTGATAATCGATTTCTTTGAATGACACTTCTGGTTGTTGATGAGGTTGGAATTATTAGGGTAGAGGTACTGTTATCTGCGAACCCGGACGTTCCATCCTAAAATTCTTGTGGAAACGGCCGCCACCTCTTTGATTTCCTCTTCTACCTCTACTTTTTTATCTCTTCCTGAAGCTTGGGCCTGCTTCCATCATCCGCTCGGCGGGTCTCTTACTACGTCCCAAGTGATCCGCCTCCCACCTTTTTGCCATATAAATTAGCTTTGACTAGCTCGCGTCCACTATAAACAAAAGTGCTTTCCTTAGGGGATCTCCCAAGCCTTTGTATAACCGTTTTGCATACCAGCAGCCGTCCAACACGTAGGAGTCAGTAAATCTAGCGAGGTGCTGAAACTCCCTTTGATATTTTGTCACAGACTTAGATCCTTGCATCAAATGCAAAAACCTTTCATCGAGCTGATCTCGAGCAGTAAAGGGGATGAAATGTTACAAAAATGATTCAAAAAATTCACTCCAACTGATCTCGGGGTTCACTTGGCCTTGAAAAGTGGAACCCATGAGGGAGTTGCACCATCTTTTGGCGTGTGACTTTAGAACTGACACAGCTAAGGTCACTGCCATATTGGTTGGACATCTAATTCTGGCCATTAGCTCTTGTATACTATCCAGTTAATCCTTAGTACAAATAGTCGACTCTGTCCCATGGTAAACATGTGGGGAGAGGGCTTGGAAGGTAGTCAACCATTTGGAACTTTGGGCGTGTTCATGCACTGGGGCTTGTTGGGATCTAAATGCGTCTAGAATTGATATGAGGGTATCTCCCAGCACTGACTGTTGAAACTGAGTAGGGACCGAAGGGGAGGAAGTGCCCACTACTAGTTTTGTGTGTGCCGAGATCTACGTATAAAGGTAGAACCTAAGGTCTAGTTGGCTAATCATAAGATAACGACTAGACATACTTAGTGTGAATTACACATGAGCACATCATTGCTTCTTCTATGTCAGTTTGTCCACAAATTGACCAATCAAGCAGGGGTGGCACCATTGTTCAATGACTTCTTTAGTTTAGGATCGTTGCAAGCTGATACCATTTGTATGACCCCTCTCCGGTAACATAAAACACGGCCGAGGTGAGTCGTATGCCCAGAATAGCTGCCTTGCGATAGCGTCAGCATAGGGGCTAACCTATACCATAAGATGCCTATCCTTCAAGCCAAACCAATATCATCCATGCCTCCCTAATATAAAAAATATAAAACAGAATTCAAAATCCACACAAGTATATACTCCAAACAAGTAAAACAAAAATAAGAAGCTATGATGGCTTCCATAATATCATAGTAAACAAATTTCCCAATGGGCAACAACATAAGTCTCCCAAAACTCACATCAGACTGCAACGACAGTGAAGGTATCATCGTATCAGGCCCTGTCACCCTAGCCTAGCTACCCTCCTGTATGACCTGCTACTGCTGCTCTATCTGTTGGATTTCCTCCTAAAATGGATGTTGTTGCAACTGTTAGTCATAAAGACTAAGTGTCTATCACATCCGCTCACCCCGACAACTTTTAGGCACCAGGAGGTAGAAGGAAAAATTGTACAATATATATATATATAAGAAGTAGTACAAGAAGGTAGAGAATCTATATATCAAGTATTAACCCATAAATCGGCAATACTCTCCAAGGTGGCTAGCTTACAAGCCGTGGACTGCACTGTCCAATCCAGTGGGTTCGCGGCGTATTTTCAGGCTAACCGTGCGGATAGACTTCTCTGTCAGTGTGGCAAGGCTAGCCACCAGGTAGTCGTCAGCCTTGCAATGGCGTAGACTGCTTCCCAGTCCGTACCATCAGGTCATGCGGCTAGCCGGGCATGTAGTGGTTTCCTCTCCAACCTGCTTCCTGTTCGCAGACTCTCCGTCAGGTCTCCGTAAGGAAGAACCGGATGAAGTACTCTTCTTTAGTCTGCCTGTAAGAGGCATCCTCGCATCTCCGTCCGCAACTACCTGGCGACCTTTCTCCAAGTCGCTCGGCAGTAGGGGACCTGCCTCTAAGTTGCCCGCAGAAGTGTCCCGCCTCTAGGTTTCCCAGGAGAGGGCAACCTGCCTCCTCAGCCCGCCTAGCAGGTGCGACCTACTCCTTTTCTATGCCAGCAGTTGGCAAATTCGGGCTCAGTCTGCCTGAAAGAACTTGGCTGCAGGATCGTCGACCCGCATAGCATCCGGTTGACTCAATCTCAGTCTGCCAGAAGGTGGCGAACTCGCTCCATCAGTGGGGGCAAAATGCTCTTTCTACCCGCAAGCAGCACCTGCTTCTCACAGTAGTCCACATCATGTCGAGGACTCGATAGCAGCTCGCCCATATCATTGAGGTGATGTCATCAAGACTAGTCTTGGAAGGTTCCTCCACGAGCCTGTAAATAACCCCCCATACCTCTCATTTTGGGGGGTAAGACAGTCGAGGACCAACCAGCATAGCAGACCATATGGATACAACATTCTGTCTGCAAGCTAGGTTCGCGGATTGATCCAAAGTCCACGTGGCCTCTGCGATTAACCGTTCCCGATTGGCTCCAGCGACCTCAGCGGTCTTCACGGTCTAATCGCGCGGACTTCCTGGCCTTATAGTGAGCTGTGACATCAGCATTCCGCGTGTTCTGCCGAACTATTTGGTCAAACCGTGCGGCCTCTTGCAACTTCTTTCATCTAGCCTATAGCTTCCCCTTGAAACCTTTATATTTTATCTTGTAAATGACTCTACGCAAGCTGTAATATTGATTCATAATTAAAGGAAATCCCATCGCAGGAGTGGCCTTTAAGCCGCGGTGGGTGAACTCTGTTGTTGCGATTGTAAGCAGCCTCTCTTCCTCTTTTCAACCATATCTCGGCCTCTACCACAAATTCCTAACCGTTAAAGTATCCAGCAGCTCCACAGTTCCTCATCAACCTCCCTTTATCCCCGCAACCTGGATGGAATGTGCTCCACTCTCGAGCGTGTAGAGAAATTTTCCGCATCAGCTACTCAGCAGCCTCTTCTCCACCCCTTCTCTTCATCCTCCCGTGAGGTTTTGAACATAGTTATCTGGTGGTGCCATTTATCGCATCTACAATTAACACGCGACCTTCAAGTTTTGAACAGACAGTGAAAGTCAATGGTAACTCATGTTATATCATCAACCTGCCGAGATCCTTGAACCTTCAAGTCCTAGTAAATATCCACTTTGGGAGGCCTTGGAGCGATCTCGTTAGTAAACTACTGTACAGTTTCAGGCAATCAACTATGTTCTAGTTGCTATCACGCAGCGCTTAGAGGTGCAATCCGTAGCAACATCAGTTCGTCCAGTTAATCCAACCCTAGCATTGGAGAATCTGCAAACTTATCCTCCAGCTTATCCGCCAGTCTATCCTCCTGTTTACCCACCAACCTATCTTTTAGTGAAGTCAGCAGCTCCTTTGCGATCTCAAAACGACGAGTTCATAGATCGTCAAAACTTCTTTTGGGAAGCTTCCCGAGGAAGTCCAGCAAGATTTTTGAATTTTCATGGAAGTTATCCATACCCTTCAGCTCCTGCAGTTGCTCCTCCCGCAACAGATTTTCCTTTTTATTCTTCAGCTCATTTTTCAACTACAGCTCAAGCTCAATTTTTTCCTTTCCCTTATGTTCTAGGATTACAGGGAGAGCCATTGCCATTTATAGATAGCATCCAACAAGAACCAACTCTTGCCCACTTCAGAGAACCGCGTTTACCAACTTACACTAGGGAGTTTGACCCTGTTACACACTTACAAGCTTTTGAGTCAGCCGTCACCCTCAATAATCTTACCGATGCTACCAAATACAAGTTAGTAATTTCCCTTGATGAACAATCAAGAGAATGGTTCTATGGAATGCGCCCAAAATCTATCGCTTCCTTTGCTGATCTACGAAGAGAGTTTCTACTCAGGTTTTCTACTTCTACCAAGAGGAAGAGCGAGTTGGAAGCCCTATTCGGGATCAGGTAGCGAGAGAATGAGACATGGGATCATTTTGTCAATCTTTTTCAAAGAGAAATTATTGATATTGAAAATGCTGATCCAGAGATGTTCTGAGTCGCTCTGATAAGTGGTTTAAGAGAACGACCATTAAAATTTGAGGCTAACGTCCGGGTGCCGAGGACATATAAGGAGATGATTTGTCTCTCCAACTTCTACGTACGTGGTGAATAGAGTAATCCCAATTACACCTCCATACTTATGACAGAGAAAAATCCTTATCCTTCATACGGGCAACCTCCCAAGTCCCCTTAGAAGTATTTTCAATCGCGAACAAGGAAGGGAAGAAATTTTCGATGTCAACAATGCCTCTTCCCAGGCCAAGATCACTTCCAAAATCAAAGATCACCATCCTCAGTTATGTTGGAGTTACCATTGTGATCTATAAGTGGTCAAACATGTAATCTCACTGCCAACGCGATATGAGCCTATAGGGACGCACATAAGAGCATGTGGAGAAGTTGGTAGATTGACTGTGTTGGTAAGGGTTACCAATCACCACACAGAATGGGGTCAGGCAAACGTTGCCAAAGGATTTCCGTCGAGAGTCGTCTATGAAAGTGGGGGATAAGATCAATCCTAACTCTAGAGGGGGGGTGAATAGAGTGATTTAAAATAATTTTGAAAATTAAAGCTTATGTGGAGAAAAGGCTTAGATTTACTTAGTGTATGGTGCTATAGCAATTAATCAAAGAAAGAAGAGAATCACAGCACAAAGAAAAACACAAAGAAACAAGCAACCAGAATACACAAGGAGCTATAGTGGTTCCCCAAAATCTTGGGTAGTCCACTCTTCTATCACCCTTGATAGGAATCCACTTCAAGATGAGTTGATCAGGTGTCTTGAGCACCAGAGAGTTTTTGACCAGGTTCTCACAAACCAAAGGGGCTGATTTTTGACCAGGTTTCAGCAAAACCAAAGGTAACTTTTGAAGGGAGTTAAAACCCTGTACAGAAAGAAAAAGAAAAAGCTGATGGTGTCTTCTCTATCAATAAGTAGAGAGAAGCAAAGTGGATCTGTTGATGTTGTCAGAGCTCCCCCTGAGATCAAGAAGTAGTTCAGGAAGGAGAACTTTGCATAAGGGTGACAGGTCTTCAATGATCTGATCTGCTCCAGCAAAAGATGATCCAAACAAGTTGGATGGTTGTGTCTGAAGCAATCAGAATTCCTGTGTGTAAGCTTGAATGAATATCACAGAGAGCAAGAGAGAGAGGTATTCTGTTGATCTCTGTTGACTGATAGATTATATATCTGAATTCTTCTTCTGAGTCTTTGATAACCGTTGGCAGCCAGCATTAAATGCTTTCCTTAAATGTCCATGTCTCCAAAGGAAGTGTCAGGCAAACATTCCTTAGAAAATTCCATGAGCCATGCTCTAGATTTGCTGTAACGGTCAATAAATCTTCAGCATTAATTGTTCTGACAGAAGGAATTTGAATTCCTATTCAAAACTGACGGGAGTCTGGAAAACGTCGAGCTCACAATAAAACGTCGATCTGAGCACGACACACGTCGGCCAGAGAGAGCTTTCAGAAAGCAAAACTGGGGTTGACGGAACGTCGAGCTTAGGTCGACTCCACGTTGAGCTGAGGTCGACTCAGCGTCGAGCTGAGTTCGACTCTGCGTCGAGCTGAAGTCGACTCTGCGTCGAGCTGAAGAAGACTCTAACTAACCTATGTGACCTTTATAACAACAAGGAGGTCACAACACAAAATCCCTATAGAAATATAGTCATCCTGACCCAAATAGTAATAGGGTGTTCCAACAATCTCCCCCTATTTGGATTAGGATTACTATTTACATGAATTTAGGGATTCAAAAAGAAGTAAAGACAAAACTGAATAAAATACAACCAGACATATGACAGAATAAAGCAGCATATATATATAACACTATATAGCAGCAATAATGTTTAATGTCCTATATCCAGCAGAGGAAGAGAAATAAAACACCTTACATTACTTTTCCTTTGGAGCTTTGTCTTGATCACTTGCCTAGAAGATGATTTCCCTGTTAGGGTTTGTAGCATCCTTCTTGGATCTGTAATCTTCAGCTGCACCTAAGGATTTCTGGCTTTTTCCACTAGCTGGTACAGCTGCAGGATGAAGCTGCATATACTTATCAGAATCAAAGAATTTCTTTGATTTGTATTTCTCCAATTCTTCTCTCCTTTGATCTGACATGGTGCTGATTTGAGAGGTGTCCAGACATTTTGCTCTAGCTCTGTCAATCTCATTCAGAGCAGCCATCTCAGTCATCCTGTCCTTCCAGTAAGCTGGAGTTTTAGTAGGGTCTTCAAAAGGAATAGCTGGTTCATATCTGTTGGCAGAGTGTTCTTGATGAGTTCTTGGAGTCAAGTCAACTCTGGGTCTGTAAGCATAGGGACCAGAGGTTGGATCAATGGGTCCTCCCCTATGGTAAGGTTGAGATCCTAATCTTCCTCTGGACTGCCTGCCTCTATTGTTTCCTCTTTGCTGGTTTCCACTTTGCTGATTTCCCCTTTGCTGGTTATACCCTTGAGATCTTCTTGACTGATAGGTCTTGCCATACAGAGATGATGGGGCAGGATTGGAAGAGAGGCTTGCACTTGTACCTGCATCTGGAGGAGGTGGAGGTGAAGGCTGAATGACAGGCTTGGAGGGGCCTTCATTGAACTTTCATTTCTTCTTCATTGCCTTTCTTTGGTTTAGAGAGTATTGCATCCAGGGCTCAGTGATTTCACAGTTGTACTTGATGTAGTAGGGGATGTCATGATCTGTGGTTCTAGCTAATGGAACTCTTTTCATTGCTTTGGATCTTGCTTTCCTCTTCCTTGCAATGGTTACAGAGGAGTCATCAGAATCAGTTGCAAATTCATCCTCTGAGCTTTGATATTCATCATAAGGATCTATGTAGGTTCTCTTTGAGATAGGAAAATTGATGGGGGCTGGAGCATCTGAAGAAGTAACTGGAGGAAGGTCTGCTGACAGTGTAGAAGAGGAGTCTAACACTGCAGGAGAGGGAATAGCCTCAGGAGCCATAGAGGCTGAGGTGGCTAGTTCCTGAAGAACTTGTGAGACAATGGTCTCAACTTCATCTGGTGTCTCAATCAATTCACCTGAAGTTTCTGAGGGAACAGTCTTAGCAGCTACTACTGCTTTAACAACAATATCATCACAAGCAGGAGCCACAGCTACCACTGCTGCATCAAGGATCATGGCATCAACAGCCAAGGAGGATGGAATGATCTTCTGAAAAGGGACAATGGCCCTAGACAGGTCTTCTTGAGGAGGCAGGAGGCTGTAGTTACTGAAGTGAAGATGTGCTGGAAGGTGGAAGCTCTGGACAGAAGATGTCATGGACTGAAATTCTAAGGCACTGCTGATCATCTGAACTGAACCTTGAGGAGGAGCCTCAGAGGTCATCTGAACTTCTACTGTTGAGACTGTCTCTGAACAAGCCTGTACTACCTGTACTGCTGAAGGCTGCAGCTCTTCTTCTGCTGACATCTCCCCCTGCCTAGAATCAGTGGCAGCTGACTCTAGGCCCCCAGAAGAAGGGCATGCCAGATAGGATGAGAGGGATGAGACTGAGGCAGAGAGAGAGAGCTCAGGGAAAGGACTAGAGGAGCCAGCTTGGCATCCAATAGAGAGGAGAGCCTAGGGGCCAAAATATCAAAAAGCTTATTGGCCAGGGGCAAAAGATCCACTTGCTCAAGTGGGACTTGAGTAGAGGTAGAGGGAGCAGTAGAGAAGGTGAAGGTAGAAGATGTTGTTGGTGTTGCAGACATGGGAGGGATAGCTGATTCATGGATGGAGGATAGAAGAAGTTCTGAAAAAGTTGATGAAGGATGGAAGTCATGAGGAGAGGAGGGATAGGCATCCATGAAGGATTCATCATGAATATCAAGGGAAAGGATGTCCTCATGAGATGAGAACTCCAAGCTCATTGAAGAAGAGGTGATGAGTGGAGGAATGGAGGATGCAATAGTAGAAATGGATGAAGGGATGGGTTGAGTGGATGAGATGATTGATGTTGTTGGAATGAAAGAGGATGGGAGGATGATGGAGGAAGATGGCAAAATCCCTGCTTTTGGGCCAGTAGACTGAGGAAGAGTGACCTCTACAGTCCTGGTGTCTGCAGAAGTCCTCATTACTGCAGCTGCCCTGGAGTTCACAATCTTCCTGTCCCACTTGCCAATCAGTGCACAAGTAAGCCTCTTAGAAGCATTGATGTGCTTCTTTGAGGACACAAGCAACTGAGGGCAACAGTGGTTCAGAATCAAACCAAGAACCCTTCCAAAGTGGACAAAGTTCTTATCCATTTTCTTCTTAATCATATCAAAAACAATCAAACCCCAATTGGGATGCTTCTTATCCAAAATTACAGCCATAATGCAAAATTGATGCCTAGTAATGGCATCGTGTGCAGTCCTCTTTGCACAGATTACCTTGCCTGTGATATCTGCTAACAGCCTAAACTCAATAGCTAGGTTAACTTTTAAAAGTTTAGAGGGGTTACCAGAATTATGCCCCATTCTATCTAGCATCACAGCAAACTCTTCTACAGAGAGTTCTATCTCATCATCTCTAACAGCAAAACCGAAAACCTCTGAAATGATTTGAGGAGAAATGGCTACCTCATTCCCTGAAATTGTTCCAGTCATCGTACTGTTATCTGAATTCACTGTAGTAAAAATCCATTCTTTGATTTCAGCTTCTGGAAGAGGGATTCTGGTTGTCATGAAGTTAACCAGGTGCTGCTCTTTGAATAGCTCCAGAATATCCAGAAAATTCTGCGAAGATCCATCAAAGGAGTCGATGTCGATGTCAAAACCTGAATCAAACTTCATTGCCGCCAATACACCTGCAGCAATCGCCATTATCCTGCAAATAGATACCTTCCAAGATCAAGAGTAAAGGATTTGGAGGGAAAAAGCTTGAGCAGAAAAATATGAGAGCGCAACTGCGAACGACAGAGAAGAATGATTTTATACTAGGGTTCGACGCAGAATTGGAAAGAACGTCAAGCTCAGGTCGACGCTCTAAGGCTCTAGGGGAACTGAAAAGGCTCATCAGCGTGCAGCTTAGGTCGACGTTCGACGCTTGGGCTGATGCTATACGTCGAGCTCAGGTCGACGTTGAACGAAGGCGTCGACCGAAGGGAGAAAAACTCAAGAAGCCAGGGAGCTGTGAACTTAGTTCAATGCTAGAAGTTGAGGTCGACGTTCGATGCTTTTGAGGGCGACGGACCGTCGATCTTAGTTCGACGCAGCGTCGAGCTTAGTTCAGAGCTCAAAGAAACCACTCAGACTGAGGAATTTTAAAATGAAATTTTTCCTATTCCTGTTAATTATGGGTTTCAAAATCTTGGAGTTTTAATTTATATTGTCTCCATCTAGCATTCTCAACTGATTGAGGAAGAAGAAGTGCTTCTTTTCATCCAAGGGCTTGGTGAAAATATCTCCTCTTTGTAGTTCAGTGGAAATGTACTCTAGTGCAATTTTCTTCTTTTCTACATTATCCCTTAAGAAGTGATGTCTAATCTCTATGTGCTTTGTCCTACTATGAAGAACTGGATTTTGTGCAATGCAAATTGCACTAATATTATCACAAAAGATTTTAGACATCTCTAAGTTATAGCCATAGTCTAGGAGCTGGTTTTGAATCCACAAAATCTGTGAGCAACAACTGCCTGCAGCCATGTATTCAGCTTCAGCAGTTGATGTGGACACAGAAGTTTGTTTCTTACAAAACCGGGAGACAAGTCTATCACCAAGGAATTGACAAGTTCCACTGGTGCTTTTCCTGTCTACTCTACATCCAGCATAATCAGAATCTGAAAATCCAGTTAGATCAAATCCTGAGTCATGTGGATACCAGAGACCTAGATTAGGACAACTTTTTACATACCTAAGAATCCTCTTAACTAATGTGAGGTGGGACTCTCTAGGGCTTACTTGGAATCTAGCACAAATGCATGTAGCAAATATTATGTCTGGTCTACTAGCTGTTAGATAAAGTAATGAGCCAATGATTGCTCTATAGTTTGTCTGATCAACTGGTTTTCCAGATTCATCAGCATCTAAAACAACATTTGTAGGCATAGGTGTTTTCATAGAGGTTGCTTCAGACATTCCAAATTTCTTAACCAGTTCTCTTGCATACTTGGTTTGAGAAATAAAAATGCCATCCACATGTTGTTTAACTTGCAGTCCTAGAAAGAAAGCAAGCTCACCCATGCTACTCATTTCAAACTTTGAATGCATAAGTTGTGAGAACTTTTTGCATAAGTTTGAATCAGTAGACCCAAATATGATATCATCTACATAAATTTGTACTAGTAGGATATGGGACCTATGGGTTCTAATAAAGAGAGTTTGGTCTACTCTACCCCTTTTAAAATCATTTTCCAATAAAAAATGAGCTAAGGTCTCATACCATGCTCTAGGAGCTTGCTTGAGACCATATAAAGCTTTATGCAGTTTAAAAACATGATCACGAGAGGTTGGAGAGATAAAACCTGGAGGTTGCTTTACATAAACCTCTTCCTTGATGTCTCCATTGAGAAAAGCACTCTTGACATCCATCTGATATACCTTGAATCTCTTCTGAGCTGCATATGCAAGAAAGATTCTTATGGCCTCCAACCTTGCAACTGGTGTAAAGGTTTGGTCATAATCAATCCCTTCTTCTTGGCAATATCCTTGTGCAACAAGTCTTGCCTTGTTTCTCACAATTATTCCTTGATCATCCAACTTGTTCCTGAATACCCATTTGGTTCCAACAATTTGCTAGTTTCTTGGTCTTGGTACTAATTCCCAAACTTTATTCCTTTCAAATTGATTCAACTCCTCTTGCATTGCAATGATCCAGTTTGGATCTTGCTCTGCATCTTGTATTGTTTGAGGCTCAATTTGAGAAAGAAAGCAAGTGTGCATAATATTGTGATTAACTTGATTCCTTGTTTGCACACCTACTGAGATATCTCCAATTACTTGTGAAATTGGGTGATCTCTTGCTGTTACTGAATCAACAAGGGGTGTTGATGGTGCATCAACCTGTGTTGTTGTTTCCTCTTGTGGAACAACAACTGGTTCTTCAATTTGTTGACCATTTGAGCTTTCCAAACCCTGAGATTCCTCTTCATTGTCACTAAGTTCAGTGTCTTGTTGAATTGTTGAAGGTAATGAATCTTTTTCTGTGATGGTAAGCTGCTTCAGATTTTCTGAGATTGAATGTTCCTGCAAATTGCTTATGGTAGAAGTCTCCTTCTCCTTATAAGACATATTAGTTTCATCAAATGTAACATGCATGGATTCTTCAATTTTATTAGAGCACTTGTTAAAAACCCTGAAAGCCTTGCTAAGCATGGAGTATCCCAGAAACACTCCTTCATCAGCTTTGGCTTCAAATTTAGTTAGGTATTTCTTGTCATTATTGTGAATGAAGCAAATGTTACCAAAATTTTTGAAATAATTTACTTTAGGTTTCTTCCCTTTGAGTAACTCATAGGGAGTCTTACCCTTCAGTTTATGTATCAGGCTTCTATTCAAAACATAGTTGGAGGTGTTCACAGCCTCTGCCCAAAAGGTTAGAGGAAGGTGAGCATCTGTCAACAATGTTGTGGCAGATTCAATAAGGGTTCTATTTTTCCTTTCAACTACCCCATTTTGTTGAGGAGTTCTTGGAGCTGAGAAAGTGTGCCTGATACCTTCTTTCTGACAGAACTCTAGCATAAGAAGAGAATCAAACTCTGTCCCATGATCACTTCTGATCAGGGCAATGTGAGTATTGAACTCAATCTGTATGCCTTTGAGAAAATCTGTCAAAATCTTGAAGTTATCAGTCTTCTTTCTCAGAAAGAACACCAAGTGAATCTTGAGAAGTCATCTACAACTACTAAAGCATAAGATTTCCCTCCTAGACTTTGTACATTAATTGGTCCAAAAAGGTCCATGTGTAGTAAGTACAAAATTCTAGGTGAATCACTCTTATTAAGTGACTTGAACTATTTTTAGTTTGCTTGCCTAATTGACAAGCCTTGCAAAGTCCTTCCTTCTTGTAGGGACCAGAAGGTAGTCCTCTAACAAGGTTGTCTTTGGATAACTTAGCAATGGTTCTAAGGTTCACATGACCTAATCTTTTATGCCATAGTTCATTAGGTTTACTAAGGGAGTTAAATAAACAAATATCTACTTTAGATGAATTGAAATCAACTAGATATATGTTATCTTGTCTATTACCAATTAAAACAATGTTGTTATTTAATGCAATATTACATGCTGAGTTGGTAAACCAAACCTGATAACCAGCATCACATAGCTGGCTGATGCTGATTAAGTTGTGCTTTAGTCCTTCCACATAGGCCACTTTCTTGAATGTAATTGACCCTATTTTGACTTGGCCATAGCCTTTTGTTTGTCCAAAATTTGAATCTCCAAAGATTACTTTGGGTCCATGTTTGGCTTTGAAGGACACAAGGTTCTCCTTGTTGCCAGTCATGTGCTTTGAGCACCCACTGTCCAAGTACCACTGCTGGTTCTCAATTGAATAGGTCTTTATCTGCACATACAACAAATCAATTGTTTTTGACCCAGTTTACCTTGGGCCTTTCTTGATATCCTTTAAATTCTGAAATAAAAGACATCTCAGGTTGGCTCTTATAACCTACAGGATGATATCTCCTAGGAGGTATTATCCATTCAGCATAAGGGTTAAAGTGATGAGATGTGGAGCTGGAATTAAATCTTGAATTAACCCCTGAGAACTGACTTTTGCTCTGAACTTGGCTCGACGCACGTCGTGCTTCGGTCGACGGACTCTGGTGAGTGCGTCGAGCTCCATTCGACGGCGAAGTCTTGCTTTGTTCAGAAGGTAGAAGGAGTCGACCTGAGTTCGACGTTTTCTTGCGATTATGTCGAGCTCTGGTCGACGTCCGTCGAGCTTCGTTCGACGCTTTTTGTCCAGTTTCCTGGGTTAAGTCAGCATTCTTCCTAGCCACTATCAAGACTCCTTTACCTTTGTCACTGGTAAATTTGATTGGAGTTGTCAGCACTATGGGTTGGCTGGATGAAGCACCCAAGCCCAGTGTACCATTCAATCTTGAGTTCACTGTACTTGTGATGTCCATTAATTTGATACTTCTCCCATTAAAGGTTTCTTCAAATTGTTTGGCCTTAGATAGTTCACCTTTCAGTGAAGCTATCTCCTCCCCACATTTCTTCAACTCTTCTAAGAGTCTAAGATTATCTGAGTTAATGGATTTGCATTCACTCAATTGTTCTCTAAGAGTTATAATTAACTTTTGAGATTCAATCAAGTCAATGCACATAGATTTGAATTCAGATTTAAATTCATCAGAATTAAAATCAAATGAATCTATTACCTAATCCTCAGAAAGTTCCTGATCAGACAGGTAGTCAGCATCAAGCTCTGAATCAGTATTCTTTTGAGATGCATTGATGGCCATCATGCAGAATCCTTTTTCTTCTGCATCATCCTCATCATCACTAGAGCTGGATGATGAATCAGACTCATCTGAGTCACTCCAGGATTCAGCCACAAATCCTTTTCTGGTGTGCTTGTTGTTGCTGGAGGAAGGCTTGTCATGGTGCTTCCTTGACTCCTTATCCTTCCTTTTATCTTTTCTTTCCTTCTTGTCCCTTCTGTCCTTATCTTGATTTTCTGGACAGTTGGGGACAATGTATCCTGGTTTCCTGCAGCCAAAACAGATAACATCTTTATTAGTAGATCCGTCATACCTTGGCTTGTCTTTGTCTTTGGATGACCATCTTCTGAAGTTCTTTTTATTCAGCTTATTGAACCTTTTGACAAGTAGGCTCATAAGCTCTTCATCTCCCAACACCTTTTCTTTAGGTTGTTCTTCCTATGCCTTGAAGGCAATGGTTTTCTCAACCTTTTCAGTTGGTGTGGATATCTTCTGCTCTTCTTCTCTCTTCTTCATGAATTGCTCATAACTCTTGAGCTTTCCTAGAAGAGCTTCTATGGATAACTCATAGACATTCCTTCCATCTTTAATTGACCAGATTCTTGAGTCCCAAGAGCTAGGGAAACAAGTCAGTATCTTGTCATTTATCTCAGTGAGAGATATGTCCTTTTCTAGTGATCTAAGCTCACTGATGATTAGGCTCAGTCTGTTGTACATGTCAGCAACTGACTCAGACTCTGCCTTTTTGAAGTTCTCATACTGGGTGATGAGGTAGGATCTCCTATCCTTTCTTTCATCTGCAGAACTTGATACAATTTCTGAAAGTTTTTCCCAGATCTCTTTGGCAGTATTGCATTCAGCTACTTTCTGGAAAATGTCATCTGACATGGTTTGAGCCAAGATGTTCATGGCTTTAGCATCTGCTGCCTTCCACTTCTTTATGTCAGCATCAGTTCCTGAAGGAGGAGGAACAGCTAATGTACTTATTTCTGTGGGAGGCCTTGGACAATCTGTCAACACAGAATTAAAGATGTCCTCATCAAATGAATTCATGTAAAGTTTAATCCTTGCTTTCCATAGTGCAAACTTAGAGAGATTGCACATAGGAGGTCTGGTGCTAGCAAAGTCCTTGTTTTGTGCCATGAGTTTTAAAGATAAGTAAAACTAAAAGAAATAACCCTTTTGAGAGAAATGATCTTATCAGAGATCTTTTGATCCAGGTGTTAGCCTGTATGAATGATCAACCTCCCTCTGATACCAATTGAAAGTGAGGGATAAGATCAATCCTAACTCTAGAGGGGGGGTGAATAGAGTGATTTAAAATAATTTTGAAAATTAAAGCTTATGTGGAGAAAAGGCTTAGATTTACTTAGTGTATGGTGCTATAGCAATTAATCAAAGAAAGAAGAGAATCACAGCACAAAGCAAAACACAAAGAAACAAGCAACCAGAATACACAAGGAGCTATAGTGGTTCCCCAAAATCTTGGGTAGTCCACTCTTCTATCACCCTTGATAGGAATCCACTTCAAGATGAGTTGATCAGGTGTCTTGAGCACCAGAGAGTTTTTGACCAGGTTCTCACAAACCAAAGGGGCTGATTTTTGACCAGGTTTCAGCAAAACCAAAGGTAACTTTTGAAGGGAGTTAAAACCCTGTACAGAAAGAAAAAGAAAAAGTTGATGGTGTCTTCTCTATCAATAAGTAGATAGAAGCAAAGTGGATCTGTTGATGTTGTCAGAGCTCCCCCTGAGATCAAGAAGTAGTTCAGGAAGGAGAACTTTGCATAAGGGTGACAGGTCTTCAATGATCTGATCTGCTCCAGCAAAAGATGATCCAAACAAGTTGGATGGTTGTGTCTGAAGCAATCAGAATTCCTGTGTGTAAGCTTGAATGAATATCACAGAGAGCAAGAGAGAGATAGGTATTCTATTGATCTCTGTTGACTGATAGATTATATCTCTGAATTCTTCTTCTGAGTCTTTGATAACCGTTGGCAGCCAGCATTAAATGCTTTCCTTAAATGTCCATGTCTCCAAAGGAAGTGTCAGGCAAACATTCCTTAGAAAATTCCTTGAGCCATGCACTAGATTTGCTGTAACGGTCAATAAATCTTCAGCATTAATTGTTCTGATAGAAGGAATTTGAATTCCTATTCAAAACTGACGGGAGTCTGGAAAACGTCGAGCTCACAATAAAACGTCGATCTGAGCACGACACACGTCGGCCAGAGAGAGCTTTCAGAAAGCAAAACTGGGGTTGACGGAACGTCGAGCTTAGGTCGACTCCACGTCGAGCTGAGGTCGACTCAGCGTCGAGCTGAGTTCGACTCTGC
Organism: Platanthera zijinensis; assembly: GCA_039513925.1. Classification (NCBI taxonomy): domain Eukaryota; kingdom Viridiplantae; phylum Streptophyta; class Magnoliopsida; order Asparagales; family Orchidaceae; genus Platanthera; species Platanthera zijinensis. The sequence goes on along the minus strand of CM077089.1, from coordinate 69,512,070 downwards.
GTCGAGCTGAAGTCGACTCTGCGTCGAGCTGAAGAAGACTCTAACTAACCTATGTGACCTTTATAACAACAAGGAGGTCACAACAAAAAATCCCTATAGAAATATAGTCATCCTGACCCAAATAGTAATAGGGTGTTCCAACAGTCTATTATGACTCGCCGACTAAGGCAAAGTCGTTGAGAATCGTCGAGTATCGATTGTCGAGAATCGTCGAGTATCGATCGTTGAGAATCATCGAGTATCGATCATCGAGAATCATCGAGTATCGATCATCAAGAATCGTCGAGTATCGATCGTCGAGAATTGTCGAGTCTCGATCGTCGAGAATCATCGAGTATCGATTGTCGATACTCGACGATCGTCGAGAGTCGCCGAGAATCAAAATTGTCGATTCTCGACGAATGCTGATTCCCGCCAACTAATTCTCGCCGAGCCTGTGCTGATTCTCGGCGAATGATTCTGAAACCCTATTTTGGGTGGTCTGCGGATAGCGATACTCTCAGGTCTGTTTATGCCTTTGGTATAAATTGAGACTTAGGGTTTTGGGAATATGAGATCGGCCTTTTTCTCCTGTGGCCGAATCGAACCCGACGGAAGCGTTCCGCCGCTCGTTCGCTTCGCCGATTCCCGAACCCCGCCAGACGGAAGTGTTCCGCTGCCTCTTTCGCTCCGCCGACCTCCTCCTCTCCGACGACAGTCGCCGGTGTTGCTATTCCTAGCGCGGACCTAACAGTCCGTGGAAGTTCAAGGTGCAGTTGATCTCCTTCCTGATCTTTCATGCGACGAGGCTCTGTGTTCTCCTGCTCGTGTTGATTTCTGTAGAGATATAGACGTTGTTCTACGTAGAACTCGCCACCGACAAGGACTCAAAGCTTGGAGCATCTCTGTTGAGTTTTGACTCAACACCGAAAAGGTAACTTTTACCCAGTTGTTTGTTAACTTCTTGATTCAACATTCATGGCCCGTTCCCAATCTCTTTGAGTTGTTCTTGTTTTTTATTACTTCCGCTGCGTGCACAAGTGTTGTGCCATCCTCATAGAGAAACCCAACAGTGGTATCAGAGGGAGTTTTCGGCCATGATTGGTGTTTTGGAACTAAGGTTATTCCAGTGCATGTAACCTAGGGATTTAGAAGTGTTCTAAATGTCTAGATTTAATCCTGGATCATCAATTGTTGATTGTTTTCCAAGGGAAATCGGCGGGACAATAACCCACAGGTTAGGGGCTCTGCCCCTTGTAACCCCGCAAGGAACGCCTGGGATTTCGTGGTAATTTCTAATTGTTAAAAAATTGTTGTCTCCTTAACAGTAACCGTCCCTCGAGTGGTTAATGAACCCGTGTATTGTTTTGGATTTTGAATCCAACAATGAGAGATGAGCTTGTCTACTGCTTTAAGTCGAGTTGGCTTTACCTTTGTCCAATGCATGTAAATCTGAAGATTTGGAAGAGACCGGATGTTCAGATTAAGCCCTTCCTTCTATCAAATGTTGATAGTGCAATGTTGTGCACAAAAGGGATGCATGTGGATTTTAGAAATGTTTTTCTGTGGATGTACACATTGATCAAATGTTGATCATGGTTAATTGTTAACCAATTATCAAAAATCCCTTCATCAAATATTAAGTCTTCGGATGCCTTCCATTGTATGACACTCTTCCTGCCTCGATCGATGAAGTGTGGGCTTGCCAAAGCAAGGTGCATTAATCTATCTTGGTAAGGGTGCGAGCGGATAATTGTGATATCCCACTGTCGACATCGGGTCCAACTTAACTAGGTGACCTTAAAGGTTGAGTGCCTAGAGGAATAGGGTTAGCATGCACCATATGATGGATGCGAATAAGGAGTTATTCACCAACCATACAAGAATTGCATGAGGATGCAATTTGCAAGCATTGCCTACCTAAATAACCACATCGTGAGAGAAAAGCCAAAGCTGACTCATTGTGTTGGTGAAATACGGATCTTGTCCACTAAGAGAGTAGCTCGCATGAACTCTTCGAATTGATAGTGAGGGCCATCATTTAGAATAAAATAGTGCGAGTTTTAATTGAAGTCCATATTAAAAATAAATTGTGTTTTGAAATTTTGGTACTGATATTATTCTGCATGAATTCTTGTAGAATTCCATGGAAAGTGGTTCACACTCCACTCTGTCTCTGAGAGCCATCCTTGAGAAGGATAAGCTCAGTGGGACTAACTACATGGACTGGTACAGGAACCTGAGAATTGTTCTCAGGCAAGAGCGAAAGCTCTATGTCTTGGAAGAAAAAGCCCCTGAGGTGCCAACCAGGAATTCTTCCCGTGCTGATAAAGATACTTACAATAAGTATATTGATGACGCCTTAGACGTTGAATGCCTTATGCTTGCCACCATGAACTCTGAGATTCAGAAGCAACATGAGAACATGGGGTGCAAAGAGATTGACGAGCATCTCAAGAAAAAGTTTCAAGGGCAAGCTCATCAAGAGAGGTTTGACGTCACAAAAGCATTGTTTCAGTGCAAGATGGGAGTTCAAGACTCAATAGGGACTCACGTACTCAAGATGATTGGGTATATATAGAACCTTGAAAGGCTGGGTTTTGCTCTGGGTAAAGAGTTGGCCACAGATCTGATCCTGCAATCATTGTAGGACAGTTATGAGCAGTTCGTCTTGAACTACAACATGAATGAAATAGACAAGACACTGCCCGAGCTCCTAGGCATATTTAGAACTACCGAGATCAACATGAAGAAGGACAAGCCTTCCAGCACCATCCTGATGGTGCATAAGGGCAAGGGCAAGGCCAAGGGCTCTAAGAAGATGAAGGTAGGACCTAAGTCATATCTTGATCCCAAGTCTTCTGCACTGAAGAAAAAGAAGAGCACGGTGAAGGAAGGGAAATGCCACCACTGTGGCAAGGCTGGTCATTAGAGGAGGAACTGTCCTTCTTACATTGAGGGTCTGCAGAAAATGAAGGGAGGTATGACTTCCACTTCAAATATTTACGTTATAGAGATAAACCTTTCTTCTCCTTCTTCCTGGGTATTGGATAATGGATGTGGTTCACAAATTTGTACAAATGTGTAGGAACTAGAAAGGAGAAGATTGTTGAGTAAAGGGGAGGTGGACCTGCGCGTCGGCAATGGAGTAATAGTTACTGTAGTAGCCGTAGGGGTTTACCGTCTTTCTTAGCCCAGTGGGCTTGTAATAGAATTAGATAATTGTTATTTTGTTCCGGCAATAACTAGAAACATTATATCCATTTCATGCTTGAACATGATTGGATTTTCTTATATAATTAAGAACAACTGTTGTTCTATATTTAAGAATGATGTTTGTTATGTTGTAGCCCAATTGTTTAATGGTCTTTATGTTTTGAACTTGGACCATCTGATCTATAATGTAGAAAATAATAAAAGACTAAGAACAAATGACTCAAACCCTACATATCTCTAGCATTGTCATTTGGGTCATATAAACGAGAAGCGCTTATCCAAGATCCATAAAGATGGACTTTTGGACTCATTTGATTATGAATCATTTGAGCGATGAGAATCTTGTTTGTTAGGCAAGATGACAAAAGCCCCTTTTACTGGTTATACTGAGAGGGCTGAGATCTCTTGGGTGTTGTACACAGTGATGCATGTGGACCCATGAGCTCCATGGCTAGAGGTGGATATTTCTACTTCGTTACATTTACTGATGATTTCAGTAGATACAGATATGTGTATCTTATTAAGTGCAAATCTGGCACCTTTGAAAAGTTCAAAGAGTTCAAGAATGAAGTAGAAAACCAGTTGGGTAAAAGGGTTAAAGCACTCCGATCTGATCGAGGTGGCGAATACCTGAGTCATGAGTTCCGTGATCATCTGAAAGAGTGTGGTATTGTATCACAGGTCACTCCACCTAGAACACCACAACATAATGGTGTGTCTGAGAGGAGAAATCGTACTCTGTTAGACATGGTACGTTCGATGATGAGTCATGCAGACTTTCCTGTTTCCTTTTGGGGTTTTTCTTTAGAGACTGCTGCAATGACACTAAATCGCGCTCCAACGAAAACGGTTCTGAAGACACAATATGAGATATGGACATGGAAGCGTCCTAGTATGTCGTTCATTAAAATTTGGGGCTGTGAGGCATACGTGCGACGTCAAATGCCTGATAAGCTAGAACCCAAATTGGATAAATGTTATCTGGTGGGATATCATAAGGAAATGAAAGGGTATTACTTTTACCTACCGTCCGAGGGCAAAGTGTTTGTCACAAGGACTTGCGTCTTCTTGGAGAGAGAATTCTTATCAAGAAAGACTGAAAAGGTAGAACTTGAAGAATTTTAAGAACCACAAGTAATGAATGAACCGGAATTGGATTCCGAGACAGGACTACAAGATGTTATAGCTAGAGAACCTGCTCAAGAAACACAAGTCCTACGTAGATCTGGTAAACCTACATTTGAGCCTGAGAGATATGGATTTCTCATGTCTCAAATAGGTAATGTGTTGCTTATGGATCATGATGATGAACCAGCAACCTACCAAGAGGCTATGAATGGACAGGACTCCGACAAATGGCTTGAGGCTATGAAATCCGAAATGGACTCCATGTATGCAAACCAAGTTTAGAACTTGGTGGAACCACCTGAAGTGGTACGACCCATAGGGTGCAAATGGGTCTTCAAGAATAAGACCGACATGGATGGGAATGTACAGACATTCAAAGGGCGACTGGTGGCTAAGGGTTTCAAGCAAATTCATGGTATTGACTATGATGAGACTTTTTCCCCTGTTGCCATGGTAAAGTCCATAAGGATATTGCTTGCTATTACTGCGTATTATGACTACGAGATCTGGCTGATGGATGTCAAAATGGCTTTCCTTAATGGAAACCTCCTTGAGGAAGTGTACATGACACAACACGAGGGTTTTATATCCCCAAATGAAGCCACTAAAATATGCAAGTTGAATAGGTCCATCTATGGACTAAAGCAGGCCTCTCGAAGTTGGAATCTTTGTTTTGATGAGAAAATCAAAGAGTTTGGTTTCATCAAGAATGAAGATGTGCCTTGTGTTTACAAGCGAATCAGTGGGAGCATTATTGTCTTCCTGATATTGTATGTAGATGATATACTATTGATTGGGAATGATATTCCTACCCTGAAAGTTGTTAAGAACAACCTAGGGAACTGCTTTTCTATGAAGGACTTGGGTGAAGCGACTTACATACTCGGTATTAAGATCTATAGAGATAGATCGAAGAAGTTGCTGGGTTTGACCCAGAGTACATACATTGAGAAGGTGTTGAAGCAGTTCAACATGCTTGAGTCCAAGAAAGGATTTTTACCCATGTCTCATGGTGTGAATCTCTCTAAGGACCAGTGTCCAAAATCTTATGAAGATAAGGACCGCTTGAAGTTGATTCCATATGCTTCGGCAATTGCATCAATCATGTATGCAATGTTATTTACTCGACCCGATGTCTCCTTTGCTTTGAGCATGACTAGCAGGTATCAGTCAGACCCCGGTGAGTGTCACTGGACTGTAGTCAAGAATATCCTGAAGTACTTTAGAAGGACAAAGGATGTGTTCTTGGTGTATGGTGGAGAGGAACAGCTCATTGTAAATGGTTACACGGATGCTAACTTCCAAACTGATAGGGACGACTCAATGTCTCAGTCAGGTTTTTGTTTTTCCTTAATGGAGGAGCTGTAAGCTGGAAGAGTTTCAAGCAAGAGACAGTTGCTGATTCTATAACAAAGGCCGAGTATATCGATGCAGCTAATGCAGCGAAGGAGGCTGTAAGGATTAGGAAATTCATCGGCGAGCTTGATGTAGTTCCGAGCATTGTTGGTCCCGTAGTTCTCTACTGTGATAACAATGGTGCAATTGCACAATCTAAGGAACCTAGATCTCATCAGCGCTCCAAGCACATACTTCGGCGATTCCATCTTATTCGTGAGATTGTCGAACGTGGAGATGTGAACATTTGATGAGTGTCGACTGAGGAGAATATTGCGGATCCACTGACAAAGCCTCTCGCGCAGAGAAAGCATGATGGTCATACTAGATCAATGGGTATGCGATATCTAAATAATCAACTCTAGTGAGAGTCTTGTGGGTTGCATGTAAACATATATTTTGTTGGATGTTTATTGTTTATTCATATGATGAATTATGTACCAAGATTTTTCTTTTACAATTAATGATATGTTCTTTTATTATGGTTTCTCTATGCGATAGTTAAATGTTAACATAATAAATACTCTTAGAATGTTTGCTTCCATAGGACATCGTACGTGACTTGAATGTGAGAGCCTATGATTTATTTGAAGCTTCATTCTTAAAATGCCCCTGGTCGTAGTATCATCATAGAAACTAAGGGTGATGATGATACATTAAAACTAGCACGTGTGTTGACTGATGACCAGTTCTCATAGGTCTTGATATTGTGATATCAAGTCATCACATGGGTACTTGTTATATGAACAAGTTGTAGTGGACAGACCCAACCTGAGACTTCTCTGTGGATTGTTATCTAAACGTGTCACGAGTAGGTCTCAATTGACAATGGTGTTGTAGTCCTTTGACCTGAAGTCACAATATTCATCAAGTGAGGAAGAGCGTGTTTTGATGCCATATAAAGTCTTCCTTAAGAAAGGTTGATGATAAGGGTGGTTATTTGGCACGTTATGAATCATTTGGGTATTTGTGGGTGAGAAGATATGGGATTTGTCCTCCTATATGACAGGAGTTTCATCCATGGGCCCCTTGATGGAACTGGACCGAGAAATGAATGGACATGCTTGGTTGAGTCAATATGTGATATTGGACTCACAATTCTCTTGAAGTTCGTTCTAGATCAAGAAACTTTGATTGAGCTATTATGAGGGTGACACAGTCCATGCCTTTAGTTCTTTCTGGATGTAAGGGACAAAGGAACAAAGACAACGCTGGGACATTATTCATAAGGCTTATGAGTTATGAACCCTCATTGCTTGGGTAGCAATGATGCATTGCTAGATGCCGCTCATTATTTGTGAGGTTTTTGGTTTGATACTTTCAAGATCAAGTGGGAGAATGTTGGAGTTACCATGGTGATCTAGAAGTGGTCAAACATGTAATCTCACTGCCAACGCGATATGAGCCTGCAGGTTCGCACATAAGAGCATGTGGAGAAGTTGGTAGATTGACTGTGTTGGTAAGGGTTACCAATCACCACACAAAATGGGGTCGGGCAAACGTTGGCAAAGGATTTTCGTCGACAGTCGTTGAGTATGACTCGCCGACTATGGCAAAGTCGTCGAGAATCGTCGAGTATCGATCGTCGAGAATCGTCGAGTATCGATCGTCGAGAATCGTCGACTATCGATCGTAGAGAATCGTCGAGTATCGATCGTCAAGAATCGTTGAGTCTCGATCGTCGAGTATCAATCAATGATACTCGACGATCGTCGAGAGTCGTCGAGAATTGAAATGTTCGATTCTCGACGTATGCTGATTCCCGCCGACTGATTCTCGCCGAACCTGTGCTGATTCTCGGCGAATGATTCTGAAACCCTATTTTGGGTGGTCTGCGGATAGCGATACTCTCAAGTATGTTTATGCCTTTGGTATAAATTGAGACTTAGGGTTTTGGGAATATGAGATCGGCCTTTTTCTCCTGTGGCCGAATCGAACCCGACTGAAACGTTCCGCCACTTATTCGCTCTGCCGATTCCTGAACCCCGCCGGACGGAAGTGTTCCACCGCCTCTTTCGCTCCTCCGACCTCCTCCTCTCCGGAGACAGTCACCGGTGTTGTTATTCCTGGCGCGGACCAAGCAGTCCGTGGAAGTGCAAGGTGCAGTTGATCTCCTTCCCGATCTTTCATGCGACGTGGCTCGGTGTTCTCCTGCTCGTGTGGGTTTCTTCAGAGACGTAGACGTTATTCTATGTAGAACTCGCCACCGAAAAGGAATCAAAGCTTGGAGCATCTCTGTTAAGTTTTGACTCAACACCGAAAAGGTAACTTTTACCTAGTTGTTTGTTAACTTCTTGATTCAACATTCATGGCCCGATCCCAATCTCTTTGGGTTGTTTGTGTTTTTTATTACTTCCGCTGCATGCACAAGTGTTGTGCCATCCTCATACAGAAACCCAACAAGTTCCTCCCGCTTATCCAGCACCAGCTCTGCTAGAATCTTTTGCTTACCAGCAGTGGAGTGACAGCTTTCCAGAACTTGAACTAGACCAAGTTATGCAGGAAGTACTCCAAGTCATGAAAGGCGAGACCGCTTATAAGAGACCGTACTAACCCACTTATAAAAAATTCAAGGACTCGGATCCCTACAACGAATTCCATAAGGCAAAAGGGCATCCAAATGAAAACTGCCGAGCTCTTCGTCAACTAGTGGAGAAGATGGTGAGGCAGGGCAAATTGCATGACTTACACTAGAAGAATGACCACTCTGATATGTCTACTTCAAAAGGCAAAGAAGTAGCCGACATTCCTTTTGCCCATATCATCGGGGTGACGTCATTGATGAGTTCGATTTATATAGGGTTTTTCGGACTCATTCGGGCTTATTATCTTCCATGTGCACTAATATTTTAGTAGGAAAGTCATATAATTGATTAGGGCTTCACTTAGCGATTGTTGTACTGTTTCTGCCCATTTTGGTTTGCAAATAGCACCAGGATGCCAGGGGTAAGTACTGGGGTACTCTCCGTGCGGATTTGGTTATTTTATGTTATATACTGGTGTTGGGGGATTATGCTCCATCTTTGGTTTTTGCTGTGCAAGTGGTCAGTTTTCCCCAAAATCAGGAATGCTGACTTGTGGAAAATGCACGGTCGTGCGTTTCCTTAGCGTACAATTTGGTAGAAAGCATGCATTTTCTGCAGGTTTCTCTAGAGGATTAACCGACCCTTGCGATTTCTTCATGCACGGTTTTTTTTGAACCATGCGAGAAGGAGACACACAGTTTTCTTGTAGCTGTCTGGTTGTTATAGAGCATTGTGTTTAATCGTGTGATTTGTTCACGCACTGGCAGAAGTGCCCGTGCGCGAGTAAAATGCACGGTTCCACCTACTTGCTGGTAATTTCAGCGCTGTGTGGTTACCTGTGCATTTTCCATCATGCACGGGCGGAAGCGTCCGTGTGTGTGTAAAATCACGGGTCAACTCATCTTCCCCGCAATCTTTATCCTGGAAATTAATATCACACGGTTAACGCACGGTGGTGCGCCACTCTGTGCGTGACCATTTTTCTTACCTGCTCGTATTTAAGTACAGGAGTTGACTAGAGCAGGCACATTCTGCCATTTCTGTTCCTCTGAGCGGGAAAATTGCCCAGCAGCCGCTTTTTCCTTTCTCCTCCTTAGAGAGCTCGTCCAACCACCATTCTTCCACTGAACTTCACCGCAAGCGAAGATCCTCTGCTATTTTCTTCATCTCAATGTCAAGGGGAGCATTCAGAGCTATTTTTCGCTACCATTGGAGAGTGTTCGGCAACTTCCAGCCTTCACGGAACGTGAATAAGACGGGGAAAATGCCTTTGAAGTAGGTGACATCACTTCAAGCTTCCTCAAACATCAACCACCGACCGAGCCCGGATGAAGACCGACAACCTTCGAATCCGGCCGAGAATCGTGACTAGCCTTTACGCGTTGGGTTGTATCTCTCCCCCTTTCCCTTATAGTAACTTTTCTTATGAGTACGTGTTGTTCGATTGATGATTAAGAACATTGATTTACTTAATGATTTCAACATGTCTATGTGTTGATATATTTTAGTTCTTTATCGTGTTGGCGCGCTTCCATCTTTTTGTGTTCTTGACGCGATAGTACCGTCCTTGTGATTGTTAGGAGTGTGTCTGGCGAAGAGGTGACTGCGACCCTCATTGGTTTGTCCATCCTCCTTGTTACTCACTTGAGTAATCCACCCAAGCGACGCGGTGAAGGCGACCCACAAAAGTTTAATTAGTGTTGAAATTAGTAAACCAAAATCAAAACCCCTTATTACATTGACGCATACAATCTCTCTTTAAATAGCCAAATCATACTCCCTACCTGCACTCCTCAAGAGATCGGTATCTAGGGATTCAACTCCTCAACTTTATTACTTGATGACGATTGGTACACTTGCTGAAAGTACCTCATGGTTTAGGCGCCGTTGCCGGGTAGTACAACTATTTTGTTTATTTTTCTATTGAAAAAGTTATTAAGTATTATATCCATAATAACCTAGATTTGTATGATGTCACCCTTAATCTAAGATGAAGTAAGTTGTATTTGATGTCTTGTTTGAGTTATGTGTTTGCAGGACTTAATTGCCAAGTATAGACAAATGACAGTCTACAGTAGGTCATCAAACACAGGACCATACAATGTAATCCCTCATTGTGTGATCCATGGTGTTGACTCATGTGTAGCCTCTCTATTGGGATACACTTCATTTTCAAGCACCAGGTTTGAAGAAGAAAGACATGTTGCTGATTGGAATGAAGAAACAAACATTTTCATAAACTAAAATTCTTCTAAGTCTTTTACTCGAGTGGAACTATAGTACTCGAGTAGAACTTTTGGATGCACTCTAGTAGGTATAGTCTAAAATTTGAGTAAAGGAAATGGTTCTCGAGAAGCTTGAATCTAGTTCTCGAGAATCCAAGTCCATTACTCGAGTAGACCTCTTCTATTTCTCGAGTTATCAACTTTTATTTCCCTGAAATTTTCTAAGTATAACTCTCGAGTAGTTTAGTTTATCACTCGAGTAGATGAACAATTTGTTTCGAGTGACAGAAGGAAAATTCTCGAGAATCCTCTACCCCACTAGAGTAGAAAATCTCTGTACTCAAGAAGTTTGTCTACTTCTCGAGAAGTCCACCTTTAGTACTGGTGTAATAAAATTTTCTTCCCAGAATTTTTTCCAAGTTCTCTTCTCGAGAAGTTCATTCCTACTTCTCGAGTAGTATTTCTAGCACTCGAGTAAACCTTACTCCACTCGAGTGATTGTATTTTATGTTCTAACTATTTCTGAAATACTCCCTCTCGAGTAGTCGATGTTATCCTCTCGAGAGCCAGTCTTAGTACTCGAGTAGTACTCTCTTTACTCGAGTAATACTGTCTTTTGTTCAGAAAATTTGCCAAGTCCCTGACAAACGTTATTTTCAAATAACCTGATGTGATTGGTCCACGTGGTCGTCATTAATGATAAATCTATCCGTTAGGGAGATCCTATAAATGGTCATGTCATTATGACTAACCCTAAGCGCGTGATTTTCTAAATTCTAAGAATTCTGGATCAGCCGTCTCTTTCCAAAAACATTCAGAAGCCGTCGCCGCTCATCGTTGAAAGAGTTCAGTTGTCTACCTAAATCACCTAGAGGGGGGTGAATAGGTGAGTTGTGCATCTATTTGCGGAATAAAAAAAATAGCGAGCTTGCACACAAATCAACCAAGCAATCACAGACGACAAAAGAATTATAGTGGTTCCCCAACCTTGGGTACATCCACTTTCCCTCACCGATCTAGTAAACCACTAGACTCAGCTACGCCACTATCTCGGATTGAAAATCAATCCTACGCCTCTGAACCAAGTTCCTACAATCTCGATCAAAACGGATCTTTACTCGGAAGGTAAAACTTCCTACAACTCGGAGAAAAATCTCCTACAAGAATTAATAATACAAAATTTGAAAATACAAATAAATGATCTTCGAATCTTGAAATGTTCTGGTTGGATCTTCTTCTTTGAGAGCTGCATCATTATCAGATTTGTTGAAGAAGAACTCACAGCTAGAACGAGATCTGAATATTTGCTTTTGACTTCACCTGATTGGAACGATGATGGAGAAAGAAGAACTATCATGATCAGGAAATCAATCTTTGTCTGAAACCTCTGAATCGGAAACCCTAACTCTTGCACGATGAAGATAGGTGGCGGCGGCGGGTCTCGTTTTGGAAAGAGAGAGAGAGAGGATTCAGAGAACTTGAGAAAATATGACAGCGTGTAGATCCTTATTTTTGGTATTAGGATTAGTAGGTTTACATGACCTTATATAAGATCTCTCTAACTGTCATAATTAGTCTTAATGACGTACACGTGGACCAATCACATCATGTGATTTGAAAATCCCGTCAATCTGGACTTAACAAAAATTGTGCAGAAAATGACCTTCATTTCTCGAGTGGAAAGGTATTTCTCGAGAAGTAAGAATTTTTACTCGAGAAGTAGATTTGATTACTCGAGAAGAAGAATGAAGGTTACTCGAGAAAGAGTTTCTGAAATCACTCGGGAAGAGGAGTTGTTTCTCGAGAACTAAAGCTCTACTCGAGAAGTAGAATGATGCTTCTCGAGAACAAATACTTCTGGAAAAGATTACTCGAGAATAGGAGTTGATTTCTAGAGACAAAGAAAGTATCTCGAGAACAAAGAATAGCATTTCTCAAGAACTAAGAGTTATTCTCGAGAACTACACTTAGAAATTTTTTTGAGATATCAAATGAATACTCGAGAAGTAGAGAAAGAGTCTGCTCGTGAACTAAACTTAGTTACTCGAGAACTAAGTTAGTACTACTCGAGAACTTAGGATAGTACTCGAGTAATGCCACTGATTACTCGAGAACTCTAATATCTACTACTCGAGAACTAAAGGATTACTCGAGTAATGGACTTAGAGAATTTTTGTTTTTAAGAAAATTTTACTTTTGAAAAATACTCATCACCAAGACTTCATCCATTGATCCAAGTGCTTGAACATGAAGTGTATCCCAATAGAGAGGCTATACAAGAGTCAACACCTTGGATCATACAATGAGGGATTAAATTGTATGGTCATGTATTTATGACCCACTGCAGACTAATATTGGTCTACACTTAGCAATAGAATCTTGCAAACACATAACTGAAGCAGAGTATCAAATACAACTTAATTCATCTTAGTTCAAGGGTGACTTCTTGCAAATCTAGGTAATTGTGGATGCAATACCCAACAATCTCCCCCTATTTGTAGAAGTCAGAACCCCCTACACTAAGGTGAATTATATCATAATAAGAAGAACTGGAGATGAAAAGTTAAGAACAGAATGAGATGCAAGAAATAAGGAAAACACATAATTATTAAAACTAGAGTTTATATAATCAGAATAGTTTTAAATTTCATGTCTACATTTGTAACGCCCCCGATTTTTCTGCGATTATTTAAATTCTCATTTGGCATTACGATGACGTGTTTCCGTGGCTGTGCCATTTGTGGAGTGTGGTTTAACTCCTTAGAACTGAGTGCCCTATTCTGTAGCCTGTTGGCAATATCTCCCTAGCAAGCCGAGTCGTTTTGGGTGACCCGGTGTGGTCTCTCGGGGGAATGTTTGTGTTTGGCTTTATTTGGGTATAACTCGAGTTCTATTCATCGAAGGTTAATTTTGACTTCGCCATTGTGTTCGTAGCATGGGTATTTAGCTACGGTGCGAATTTCGTTAAATTCCGAGGTAGTTCGGTTTTCGCGTCGTTTTGGTGCTTTAAGTAATTCTTTAATAAATTATATTATTATATATTAATATATATATATATAGGATAGACTGAACCCCCCCCCCCCCCATATCATCTTCTTCCCCATTTGAAACCTCAGCTCCTATTCGCGGAAAACAGAGGGAAAAAAACCCGCCATTCCTGCTCCCCTTCGGACGGTGATTCCGGGCTTGTTCGTGGACGGATTTCGATTCCAAAAGCGGCGTTGTCTTGCTCTCTCTTAGATCTTCGTATCGACGGTAAGATATTTGATTTTTGTGGAGTTTTGGTGAGATTAGGATTTCGGTTTGGAGGTTTTTTCCGCCATTAATGTCTGGGAGTATATTTTTAGGTGCAGAACGAAGAGGAGGGAAAGCCGACCAATCTTCGCCGGAAATCGAGGCAAGTGGTATTCTTGCCCTTTCCATTGTTGTTCTTTTGAATTTTGGAATGTTTCCCGGTTAGCCCTAGGGTAGAAACCATGCTTATTCTCTCATTATCTTGCTAAGTTTTAGGGCTTAGATTCTCCTATGAGCCCCCTCCTTGGGCTGTTTGCTCCTCGTGCTAGTTGTGTTCACCATTTAGACTCCATAATTGTAGTTCTAGTTGGGTGCTTTTGCGGGTAGAGCCGAGAGAGAGAGTGAGGGAGGTTGTTGTGGTAGGGCTCTGGTTAGAACTAGTCTTGGTAGACTCTCGAGTTTTGGTGTTGAGTGTGGTGCACACACTCAAAGCCAAAAGCCGCCCTGACTTGGCGTTGAGTGTGGTGGACACACTCAAAGCCATAGTTAGGTTTGTTCTTTGCGGCTGAGTGGTGGGGTGATTGAGTGAAAATTTTCATCTAAGTCAAAATCGACGGGAATCACCAAGTGATTCCCGCCGATTTCGACGTGTATCGTCAGTGATTCCCACCGATCGGCGAGAATCAACCTTGATTCCTGCCGATTCGGAGAGAATCATCCTTGATTCCCGCCGATTTGGCGAGAATCATTCTGGATTCCCGCCGGTCGTCGAGAATCATCCTGCATTCTCGCCGATTCGGCGAGAATCGTCCTGCATTCCCGCCGATTCGGTGAGAATCGGTCGGCTTTCCCGCCAACCTTCTCTTGTTGGCGTTGGCTTAGGGTTCCCCTGCGGAAGTGAACTTTGGCGTAGAGTGAGTTGACCTCACTCAACGCCAAAGCTGTTTTGGCATTGAGGTAGGTAGACTCACTCAACGCCGCTGTTAGGTTTTGTGGTTTTGCTGAAGGCATTGAGGGAGTGGACCTCACTCAACGCCATGGCTGTTCTGGCGCTGATTGAGGCTAACTCACTCAACGCCAAGGTCTGGTTAGGCACTGAGTGGATTCCACCGAACGACGAGCCTTGTTGAGTAGCTTCAACACTATTTCTCTTTCCTCGATTTATGTTCCTAAGTGAGTTTCCTTATTTATATTTGTAGTTTCCTTGCCGGCCATGTTTTCTTTCCTAAAGGCCGAATCGTGGAATGTGGATAGTAGTGGTTGTTTGAAGCTCTTCATGGGGCAGGTGTTGTGTAATCTAGCCAAGGCCACCCTTATTCTTCTATCTTTCTCCAGGTACGGGCTGGGCAAGGGGGTGGAAGGTCCCTTGTGCTTTATCATGTAGACCCCTTGTTGGAACATCCTATTACCAATTTGGGCAAGGATCACTATGTCTCTTAGGAAGCCAGGTTGACCTAGTTGTATAGTGTAAAGGTCAACATTAGAATGAGTCTAGGGCTTAGAACTTAGGTTTGAAGCTGCCCCCAAGGACCTTTCAAGCTCAAGATTTCAAGCTAAGTAAAGAGATAAAAATAGTCGAACGACGGTCGACTATCGTCGAGCTCAGGTCGACGATCGTCGAGCTCTGGTCGACTACTTATGTCCTCAGCCTTCTGCTTGTTGCTGGCTTCCGTCGACTATCGTCGAGCTTCAGTCCGACGATCGTCGAGCTTTGGTCGACGATCTCTGGCTGTGCTTGGGTCGACTATTTCTGGGAAAGTTTAGGTCGACGATCTCTGTTCGCTTCTGGTCTACGTTTTCTGTTGAAGTCTAGGTTGACGATCTCTGTCTTAATCAGATCGACTATTTCTGCCAGACCAAGAACTTAGATAGTCGATCTCAGATCGACGTTTTCTGTCTACTGCTTATCTTCAATATCTCTGAGCTCAGGTCGACGATCTTCGAGCTCAGATCGACGTTTTCTGTCAGAATGATATATTCCTTCTCTGAGCTCTGGTCGACGATCGTGGAGCTCAGATCGACGTTTATTTTGAGAGATCGACGATCTTAAAGATTCAAATGCTGCCAGTCTTTGGAATGTTTTTGAATTCTCTCAGCATTTAATTTCAAGAAGATTTGCTAGCCGTTCTCATTTATTCTGGAACAAGTTTCAAGGAATTATTCAGGAATGTTTCATTGGACTTTCCTCTAGAAGACAAATCATTTTATGGAAGGCATTTAATGTCTGATAACGGCTATCTTGGAAGAATTATTTTCAGAGAATAAGATCGTCTTCTCCAACACTACTCTCAGTGAGAATCAATCCAGAGTCAATATACAATAGAATCAAGAGACACACACTGTTACAGGAGAACAAGAAGAATTAAGCTGTGAAAGATAACCATCCTCTTGCTTACAGAAAAGTGATCAAAGCTTCATCTCAAAGAACTCCAGACACCTCATCTTTCAGCCTCTTTGCTGAAACAATTCTTTGCTGGAGATCTAAAGATCTGAAAACCTATCACCCTAGAGCAAAGCTTCCATTCCTGATTCATTCAACATCTCAGGGGGAGCTTTGATAACAAAAGATCCACTAGTCTTCTCTCATTTGATTTGAGAACAGAGAAGACAACCTCACCTCTTTACCTTTTTCTTTTTCCTGCTGTAAAGGGTTCTTGAACTCCCTTCAAAAGTTTTGTCTGGTTCTGAGAGCCTTGTCAAAACTCAGTGGTGGCAAGACACCTTATCAAAAAATCCAGTTTTGGTTTTTGAGCACCTTATCAAAAGCTCATTGGTGTCAGGACACCTTATCAACTCATCCTGAGTGGATTCCTACCAAGGGTGGTAGAAGAGTGGA
Source organism: Platanthera zijinensis (assembly GCA_039513925.1). Classification (NCBI taxonomy): domain Eukaryota; kingdom Viridiplantae; phylum Streptophyta; class Magnoliopsida; order Asparagales; family Orchidaceae; genus Platanthera; species Platanthera zijinensis. The sequence continues at coordinate 69,495,532 of CM077089.1, read as the reverse complement.
TGTACCCAGGTTTTTGGGGAACCACTATATTTCCTTGTGTCTTCTGGTTTGTTTGTGTGATTTGTCTGCTGTGTGCTGTGCTCTTTACTTCTTGATTTTTAACTTCTTACTAGCACTTTACACTATATCATAAATTGAATTTTATATGTGCTGTTTATTTCAACTGTGAAAACTATTTTAAAAATACTCTATTCACCCCCCCTCTAGAGTTGAGATAGATCTTACCCTCACTTTCAATTGGTGTCAGAGGCAGGTTGGTTGCTCATACAGGCTAACACCTAAACCAAAAGATCCTTGATAAGATCAATCTCTTAAGAGGATTACTTTCCATACATCTATCTATTTATTTAAAGACATGGCACAGAACAAAGATTATACAAGCACCAGACCACCAGTGTGCAACCTTTCCAAGTTTGCACTCTAGAAGGCAAGGATTAGATTATACATGAATTCTATTGATGAAGATATTTTCAATTCTGTCTTGACAGTTTGTCCAAGTCCACCAGAAAGCTCAAGCACAAATGCTGTTCCACCTCCCTCAGGAACAGATGCAGACATAAAGAAATGGAAAACTGCAGATGCAAAGGCCATGAACATCCTAGCTCAGACAATGTCTGATGAGATATTTCAGAAAGTAGCTGACTGTAACTCAGCCAAAGGAATTTGGGACAAGCTCTCTGAAATTGTCTCAGGGTCTGCTGATGAAAGGAAAGATTGAAGATCTCATCTGATAAGCCAATATGAGAACTTCAAAAAGGGAGAAGCTGAGTCAGTGGCTGACATGTACAATAGACTAAGTCTAATTGTCAATGAGTTAAAAACCCTTGACAAAGAAATCTCACTTACTGGGCAGAATGACAAAATCCTGATGTGCTTCCCCAGCACTTGGGATTCAAGAATCTGGCCAATCAAGGATGCCAGAAGTTTAAATGAGATTACCACTGAAGCTCTCCTGGGCAAGCTCAAATCCTATGAGCTGCTCATTAAAAATAGAGAAGAAGAACAAAAGGCTACTTCTCCAGCCACAAGGAAAGAAAAGACCATAGCCTTCAAAGCTGCAGAAGAGGAGCCTGAAGATAAAGCTACAGGAAATGATGAGCTCATAAGTCTACTGGCCAAAAGATTCTACAAGATGGCTAGAAAAGACTTCAGAAAGAGACCATACAAGGGTCATGATAAACCAAGGTATGATAAATCAAATAACAATAAAGAAATTATATGCTTTGGTTGCAGGAAACCAGGCCACATTGTGCCTGACTATCCAGAAAACAAGAATAAGGACAAGAAGGAAAGAAGAGCCAGAAGAAAAGAAAAGGATTACAAGAAGAACAGCTCAGACAAAGCCTCCTCCAGCAAGAACAAACATACAAGGAAGGTCTTTATTGCTGAGACATGGAGTGAGACTGAAGAGGAATCTGAAGCCTCATCCAGTTCCAGTGATGATGAGGATGATGCAGATGAAAAAGAATTTTGCATGATGGCTATCAATGCCTCACAACAAAACTCTGATGAAGAATCAGAATCAGATTCAGAAACTCAACCAGATGAAGATCAGGTAATCAACTCTTTTGATTTTAATTCTGAGGACTTCAAAGATGAATTTAAGACACTGTGCCTAGATCTATTAAAATCTGAGAAGGAGATAATCTCTCTCAGGAATCAATTATCTGAGCATAGTGTCCTAAACTCAAAGAACCTCAAACTCTCTGAGGAGTTAGAATGCTGTAGGGAGGAGATAGCTTCACTGAAAAGTGAACTATCAAAGGCCAAAAAGTTTGAAGAATCCCTAAATGGGAGAAGTATCAGACTGATGGACATCACAAGCACAGTGAACTCTAGATTTAATGCACACTGGGCTTGGGTGCCTCATCCAGCCAACCTATAATATTGACAACTCCAATCAAGTTTGTCTCTGACAAAGGAAAGGGAGTAATAGAGGTACCCAGGAAGAATGCAGATCTGTCAGAGAAAAATTCAGTTCAACAGATGGCGTCGAGCAGAGCTCGACGATCGTCGAACAGAGCTCGACGATCTAACTACAGATCGTCGACCTCAGCTCGACGATATCCAAACTCTGAACTTCAGCATAATCGATCTTCGAACAGAGATCGACGATCTGACCCAAGATCGTCGACCTCAGTTCGACGACCGTCGAACAGAAATTAGGACTGTGAACATTCCTTCAATAGCACATCTAGATTCAATCCTAGAAGTCCCACATCCCAAGGCTTTAATCCCTATACTGAATGGATAGTACCTCCTATGAGATACCATCCTAAAGGTTATAAGGATCAACCTGGGATGTCTTTTGTTTCAGAATTTAAGGGATATCAACCTAGGCCCAAGGTTAACTGGGTCAAAAACAAATAAGCTGTTTATGTGCAGGTGAAGACCTATCCAGTATCTAACCAACAATGGTATTTGGATAGTGGGTGCTCAAAGCACATGACAGGGAACAAGGAAAACCTATCATCCTTCATAACCAAACTTGGACCCAAGGTGATTTTTGGTGATTCAAATTTTGGTCAAACCAAAGGATATGGTGCTGCTTAGATAGGCTCAGTCACTTTTAAGAAGGTGGCATATGTGGAAGGGCTGAAACACAATCTGATAAGTATCAGTCAACTATGTGATGAAGGATACAAGGTGACCTTCAACAAATCCCTGTGTAGGATCAAGTCAGAAAATAACACAACTATGTTAACCGGTAAAAGGACAGGTAACATTTACTTAGTAGATTTTCTTTCTTCTAAAGTAGATATCTGTTTATTCAATTCCATTTCAAAACCTAATATCTTATGGCATAAAATACTAGGGCATATTAACCTTAGAACCATTGCTAGGCTATCCAAAGACAACCTTGTTAGAGGACTACCTTCTGGTCCCTACAAGAAGGAAGAACTTTGCAAGGCTTGTCAATTAGGCAAGCAAACTAAAAGTAGTTTTAAATCAATTAATAAGAGTGATTCACCTAGGATTCTGTACCTGTTGCACATGGATCTTTTTGGACCATATCAGTGCAAAGCCTAGGAGGGAAATCCTATACTTTAGTGGTTGTAGTTGACTTCTCAAGATTCACTTGGGTATTCTTTCTGAGGAAGAAGTCTGATAACTTCAAGTGTTTGACAGATTTTCTCAAATGCATTCAGATTGAGTTCAACACTCACATTGCCCTGATCAGAAGTGATCATGGGACAGAGTTTGATTCTCTTCTCATGCAAGAGTTCTGTCAGAGTGAAGGGATCAGGCACACTTTCTCAGCTCCTAGAACTCCTCAACAAAATGGGGTAGCTGAAAGGAAAAATAGAACACTCATTGAATCTGCAACTACATTATTGGCAGATGCTCACCTACCTCTATCCTTTTGGGCTGAGGCAGTGAACACCTCCAACTATGTGTTGAACAGAAGCCTGATACACAAACTGAAGGGCAAGACTCCCTATGAATTGCTCAAAGGGAAGAAACCTAAAATAGGCTATTTTAAAGTTTTTGGTTGCACTTGTTTTATTCATAATAATGACAAGAAATATCTAGCAAAATTTCAAGCTAAAGCTGATGAAGGAGTGTTTCTGGGATACTCCATGATCAGCAAGGCCTATAGGGTTTATAATAAATCTTCCTGTAAAATTGAAGAATCTGTTCATATTATTTTTGATGAAGCTAACATGTCTTTCAAGGAGAAGAATGCTTCTACCATAGAACCTTTACAGGTACATTCTCTAGCTGAAGACTTGAACAAATTGCAAGTTGCTGAAAAGAATGAGAGCAGTGATGATGAAGAAGAATTTCAACATCTTGAAGAAAATCATCCTGAAGAGCCAGTTACTGTCCCACTAGAGGAGACAACAACACAGGCTGGTGAACAATCAACACTCCCTGTTGATTTAGTAACAACAAGAGATCATCCAATCACCCAAGTAATTGGAGAAATCTCAGCTGGTGTGCAAACTAGAAATCAGGTCAACCAGAACCTGATGCACACTTGCTTCATATCTCAAATTGAGCCTCAATCCATTCAAGATGCAGAGCAAGATCCACACTGGATCATTGCAATGCAAGAGGAGTTGCATCAATTTGAAAGGAACAAGGTTTGGGAACTAGTGCCTAAGCCAAAGGATCATCCCATTGTTGGAACAAAGTGGGTTTTCAGGAACAAGTTGGATGATCAAGGAGTTATAGTCAGAAACAAGGCAAGGCTAGTTGCTCAAGGGTACTCTCAATAAGAAGGAATAGACTATGATCAGACCTTTGCACCAGTTGCAAGGTTAGAAGCCATCAGAATATTCCTAGCCTATGCTGCTCACAAAGGTTTCAAAGTGTACCAAATGGATGTAAAGAGTGAATTTCTCAATGGGGACATCAAAGAGGAAGTCTATGTTAGACAACCTCCAGGTTTTATCTCTCTAACTCACCCTGATTATGTTTACAAATTGCATAAAGCATTATATGGTCTCAAGCAAGCTCCTAGAGCATGGTATGAGACCCTAGCATGCTTTCTTCTGGAAAATGATTTTGTTAGGGGGAGAGTAGACCAAACTCTTTTTATTAGAACCCATAAGTCTCATACCCTACTAGTGCAAATTTATGTAGATGACATTATTTTTGGTTCTACTGATTCAAAATTGTGCAAAAAGTTTTCCAAGCTTATGCACTCTAAATTTGAAATGAGTAGCCTGGGTGAGTTGTCCTTCTTCTTAGGACTGCAAGTCAAGCAACATGCTGAAGGCATATTTATTTCTCAAACCAAGTATGCAAAAGAATTGGTTAAGAAATTTGGTATGTCTGATGCATCATGTATGAAAACTCCCATGCCCTTAAATGCTGTAATAGATGCTGATGAACATGGGAAACCTATTGATCAGACAACATATAGAGCAATAATTGGCTCTTTATTGTACCTTACAGCTAGTAGGCCTGATATAATGTTTGCTACATGTATTTGTGCTAGATTCCAAGTTAGCCCTAGAGAGTCACACTTAATCTTAGTTAAGAGGATTCTTAGGTATGTGAAAAGTTGTCCAAATCTAGGCCTCTGGTATCCAAAAGATTCAGCATTTGACTTAACTGGATTTTCAGATGCTGATTATGCTGGATGCAGAATAGACAGGAAAAGCACCAGTGGAACATGTCAGTTCCTTGGTGATAGACTTGTCTCCTGGTTTTGTAAGAAGCAAACATCTGTGTCAACCTCAACTGCTGAAGCTGAGTATATGGCTGCAGGCAGTTGCTGTTCACAAATATTGTGGATACAGAATCAGCTCTTAGACTATGGCTACAACTTAGAGAAGTCTAAAATTTTCTGTGATAATACTAGTGCTATCTCTATAGCACAAAATCCAGTCCTCCATAGTAGGACAAAACACATAGAAATTAGGCATCACTTTCTAAGAGATAATGTAGAGAAAAATAAAATTGAACTTCAATATATTCCTACTGATTTGCAAAGGGGAGATATTTTCACCAAACCCTTGGATGAAAAGAAACACAGTTTCTTCCTAAATCAGTTAGGCATGTTAGATGGAGGAAGCCTAAATTGAATTACAAGATTTTGAAAAAATAAAACAGACCAAGACTAGGCTTAAAAATCAATTCTTTTTGTGTCTGTAGAATAAGTTCTATCTCTGAACTGAGCTCGACGTTTTCCCAGAAAACGTCGAACGGAGATCGACGTTTTCCCATAAATCGTCGACCGGAGATCGACGGTTCTTGAGGCGTCGATCTGAGTTCAGCGCCGCCATTAAATCTAGGCTTTCCTTCTATCTGCTCCTTGGTCGTCGAGCGGAGCTCGACGCTCTCAATAACGTCGAACGGAGTTCGACGCTATTGGCGTCTCTTCAAATTCCCTCTGTAGCCCAAATCGTCGAGCTGAGATCGACGTACTGTCGAACTGAGCACTACGATTTTTCTTTTTCGCGTCGAACCCTAATATAAAATCATTTTTCGGCCGCCGCTCGTCGTTTACGCCTTCATACTCTCTACAAATTCTCTTTCCCTCCAAAACCTTCTACACTTGGTCGCGTTTGTTCAGTCTTTGCAGGTATAGATGGCTTCAACTGTTGCCGCCCTTTCAAAGATGAAATTTGATACCGGTTTTGATATCGATATAAGCTCGTTTGATGGAAGCGATCAACGCTTCAAGGACATTCTCAGTTTGTTCAGAGATCAGCAGCTGATGGAATTAATGACTACCATAATGAAAATTGCTTCAGATGAAATAAAAGAATGGTGCTATTCTGCGACAGATGAGAATGAGAATTCTGTCATCGGCTTCATAAAAGGGACCCAGGTACAACTGTCCCCGGCTCTCTTAACTGAAGTGTTTCATCTCAGTACTGGAGAAGACTCTATTGAATTATCTGGAGAAGAATATGATTCCATGCTTGATCGGATGGGTCACAATGCTGTGAATCCTAATAAACTGCTGAAGAAGAATCTGTCATTGGAATTTCAGTTTTTGGCTGATGTAGTTGGGAAAGTGCTGCTGGCCAAGCACTCTGCCCATGATACAATTTCAAGATATCAGTTTTGTCTGATGGGAGCTCTGCTGGATAAGAAACATCTGAACTGGGGATCAATTTTCTTCAATCTGATTAAGAAAAAGCTGAATAAGACTGCTGTCAGCTTTGGGAGAATTCTAGGGGTCTATCTGCATTTCAGATGCCCTGAGTTGCTGACCTCCTCTGGGATGTTCATTAATGCATCCAAGAGGCTCTCCTGTGCCCTTTTTTGGCAAATGGGACAGGCAGATCATCAATCCCTCCAGAGCTGCTGCATCAACTCCTGCTTCAGGCACAAGGACTGTCTTAGTCACTCCACCCCTGGTCTCTGCACCAGCAGAAGGGTTGCCTGCTCCTCCTTCTCCTTCAGCTGTCTATACCCTAGCCATTTCATCCTCACCTCCAATCTCTACCATAGCCATATCTTCCCCAATTACCATTTCTTCACCAGTTTCATCCCCTCCAGCATCTACCTCTGAGGTATTCCTTCCTCTCTTCTCTTACCCATCCTTTTCCACTCCATCATATTCTCTTCTAGATGAATCCTTTATGGATGATTCTCACCCTTACTCTCCTCCTGAGCCTCCCTCTACCTCCTCATTCCAACAAATGATGGAAGACATTTTCTCTCAACCTATCTTCACTCCTTCTCTTACCCCTTCTATCTCACCCTCACCTCACTCAATCTCCTCCTTTCCTATATCAGAACCATCCATTCCCTTACCTCCTATCTCCTCTTTCCCCATGCCACCAGCTCCAGCCAACATCCCTTGAACAACCTTCTCTCCTACCTCTGCTCAAGCCCCTCTTGAGCATGTAGATCTCTCATCCCTGACTGACAGGTTATATGAGCTGTTAGCTCCAAAGCTAACCTCATTACTGAAGACCTCTCTGGCTCCACTCCTAACCCATGTCAAGGAGCTGTCTTCCAAGCTATCATCTTTCATTTCCTCTCAGGCAACTTCATCTTCTGGGTGCCTTGATTCACTTATCTCTGAACCAAGGCAGGGGGAGATGCCATATGAAGTAGTTTTGGCAATGAACCTCCAGAGCCTGCTCTCCAAGTTTAATGTTGGATACTTCAGATTCCTGCCAGTTCCTCATACTGAAGATCTGTCTAAGGCCATTGTGCCTATTTCTGTCTGTAATCCCAGCCAAATTGAAGCATATATAAATTCTTGGAAGGCTGTGGATGCTGTTATGTCCATCTCTGATGATGCTACTAAGGCCATTGTGCCTCTTGTTGATGATGCTGTCACTGCTGTTGTAGATATTTTTGCTGATATTGCTGTTAACTCTGATATGCTTGTTGATACTTCTGCTGCTGATTCTGTTTGCTCTGCTGCTGCTCCCTCTCCTCCTGCTCCTGCTGTTTCTGCAAAGCTCAAAGCTCAAGAAGAGTATATCAGAAGAATTGATGATCTGTATGATCAACCTCAGAGTTCTGAGAGTGATCAGTATAGGACAGATTCTGATGATTCTGCTAGCACTATTGCCAAGAAAAGGAAAACTAGAAGCAAAGCAATGATGTCTGTTTCCCCAGCTCAAGCAAAGGACTCCAATGATATTCCCTACTATATTTTGCATGATTGCCCCATTTCTGAGCCATGGATGCAATACTCCAAGAATCAACAGAAGGCTATGAAGAAGAAGAGGAAGCTAGACAAGTATGAAAAAGGATCTTCTCAATATCAGCCTCCTCCTCCTCCTCCTCCAGATTCTGGATCAGGCTCAGCCCCTCAAGCTCCAGTTTCCAGACACAGTTCTTCCCAGTCCTATCAGAAATCCTATTAAAGGGGACAGCATCAAAGGGGATATCAATCCAGAAGAGATCAATATAGAGGAAATCAGAGAGGACAAAGATCTTATTAAAGGGAAGGACAAGGCCACTCTGACTCTTCTTCAGGTCCATTCCCTTACAGGCTGAAAGACTCAATTGTTTCCAGGACTCCTCCTGCTTCTGAATCTCTCAACAGGTATGAACCTCCTGTTCCTTTTGAGGATCCTGAGAACAATCCTTTATCTTGGACAGCAAGAATGAAAGAACTAGCTGCTCTTGATCAACTAAAGAAAGCCAGAGAGCAAGGCATGGACATCTCAAATATAACTACTTTATCAGAGCAGAGAAAGAAAGAACTAGAGAGATATGCATCAAGAAAATTCTTTAATCCAGAAGACTATATGAAGCTGCACCCTGAGGCTGTTGTTCCAAGGCCCAAATCTCAAACTTCTCTAGGTGCAGAGGATGATAGAAGGTCAAAGAAAGAAAGTCAGAATCCTAACAGAGAAATTTTGTTTAAAAAGGGAACTGAAAAGAAGTGATCTGTGTAAGCTAAACATCATTCTCCCTTGGATACTTGCTGTCCTTTTATCTATGATCTGCATTGCTGCTATATATCTCCTCTGCAGTATTGATTTAGCTTTTGTGTTGATGTATGCTTATTTATTTCCTGTTTTTGTCTGTAAAAAGTAATCCTAACCCAAATAGGGGGAGATTGTTTGAACATCCTATTACCAATTTGGGCAAGGATCACTATGTCTCTTAGGAAGCCAGGTTGACCTAGTTGTATAGTGTAAAGGTCAACATTAGAATGAGTCTAGGGCTTAGAACTTAGGTTTGAAGCTGCCCCCAAGGACCTTTCAAGCTCAGGATTTCAAGCTAAGTAAAGAGATAAAAATAGTCGAACGACGGTCGACTATCGTCGAGCTCAGGTCGACGATCGTCGAGCTCTGGTCGACTACTTATGTCCTCAGCCTTCTGCTTGTTGCTGGCTTCGGTCGACTATCGTCGAGCTTCAGTCCGACGATCGTCGAGCTTTGGTCGACGATCTCTGGCTGTGCTTGGGTCGATTATTTCTGGGAAAGTTTAGGTCGATGATCTCTGTTCGCTTCTGGTCAACGTTTTCTGTTGAAGTCTTGGTCGACGATCTCTGTCTTAATCAGATCGACTATTTCTGCCAGACCAAGAACTTAGATAGTCGATCTCAGATCGAAGTTTTCTGTCTACTGCTTATCTTCAATATCTCTGAGCTCAGTCGACGATCTTCGAGCTCAGATCGACATTTTCTGTCAGAATGATATATTCCTTCTCTGAGCTCTGGTCGACGATCGTGGAGCTCAGATCGACGTTTATTTTGAGAGATCGACGATCTTAAAGATTCAAATGCTGCCAGTCTTTGGAATGTTTTTGAATTCTCTCAGCATTTAATTTCAAGAAGATTTGCTAGCCGTTCTCATTTATTCTGGAACAAGTTTCAAGGAATTATTCAGGAATGTTTCATTGGACTTTCCTCTAGAAGACAAATCATTTTATGGAAGGCATTTAATGTCTGATAACGGCTATCTTGGAAGAATTATTTTCAGAGAATAAGATCGTCTTCTCCAACACTACTCTCAGTGAGAATCAATCCAGAGTCAATATACAATAGAATCAAGAGACACACACTGTTACAGGAGAACAAGAAGAATTAAGCTGTGAAAGATAACCATCCTCTTGCTTACAGAAAAGTGATCAAAGCTTCATCTCAAAGAACTCCAGACACCTCATCTTTCAGCCTCTTTACTGAAACAATTCTTTGCTGGAGATCTAAAGATCTGAAGACCTATCACCCTAGAGCAAAGCTTCCATTCCTGATTCATTCAACATCTCAGGGGGAGCTTTGACAACAAAAGATCCACTAGTCTTCTCTCATTTGATTTGAGAACAGAGAAGACAACCTCACCTCTTTACCTTTTTCTTTTTCCTGCTGTAAAGGGTTCTTGAACTCCCTTCAAAAGTTTTGTCTGGTTCTGAGAGCCTTGTCAAAACTCAGTGGTGGCAAGACACCTTATCAAAAAATCCAGTTTTGGTTTTTGAGCACCTTATCAAAAGCTCATTGGTGTCAGGACACCTGATCAACTCATCCTGAGTGGATTCCTACCAAGGGTGGTAGAAGAGTGATGTACCCAGGTTTTTGGGGAACCACTATATTTCCTTGTGTCTTCTGGTTTGTTTGTGTGATTTGTCTGCTGTGTGTTGTGCTCTTTACTTCTTGGTTTTTAACTTCTTACTAGCACTCTACACTATATCATAAATTTAATTTTATATGTGCTGTTTATTTCAACTGTGAAAACTATTTTAAAAGTACTCTATTCACCCCCCCTCTAGAGTTGAGATAGATCTTACCCTCACTTTCACCCCTGAGCTTGTTGGCATGGGAAATTGGTGGTTGGGGGACTGAATTTGCCTCCAACCCGGATCCATGCTGTTGTTTTGCTACTACCATCTCCCACAGCTTAGGGTGTTAGAAATTTCTTCCTTGGTAGATTGCAGCACTTTGGGCTCTTGGTAGCCTAGTAGGCCCAGCAGGATGTAGTTCCTAGGCTGAGTTATTGCTGTTTCCTTGCACGTAGTGCATTTCTTGTCGTCCTATTTTAGACAGTTGTGACTTTTTCTACGGCCTGTTTTTCAGTTACTTTTCCCCCTTTTGTTGACTCTTTCATGCAGATTTTACCTTGTTTTACTTGCTGAGGTATTCTATTTTCTTTTGGAATGCCTCAGGTTGTGAGCTGTAGCCAGTTGGGTGGCTAGTTTGCATAGGTGGTATTGGTGATCTCTTGGACTTTGGAGATCCGTTTGCCTTGTTGGTGAGGTAGTTTTTAGTACTTTCTTACAGACATACATATATGCCAGTGGTTTCGTGTCAGGTTGTTGGCGCCCACTGGTAGTTTTTACCTTTGTACTGGATATATTACTTATGCTGCTACCGTTTTCTAGAGATAGTCTACTTGCTCTGAGAAGGATTTATGCTAGCTTGCTAGTTACTTTTAAACTATAATTATTCTTATAAGTAAGCTCATGATCAGCATGTTTTAAAAAACTAAATCTCTATTTTCCAAGTAGCGTATAAAGATCGTTTTCCTATATATAATATCAATTAAATATAGAGTCTTGCATAGTATGAGTGGTTCTCTTGGAACTCTTATACACCCTTTAGGATGCTAAACCTGAATAAAGTATTTTTCCGCGGCGCATAAGTGTAGTTTTTTTTAACTGTGGACTAGGTGATCCACCGAGCCGAGGGATACGACCTCTAAAATATAACTGATTTTCTAATCATTAAGCTCATGATTTTTCTTTCATAAAGAGTAGCAGTTGGTTTTGCCTGAGCGTCAGCAGTTATCCCCTGCTTGACGTGGCATCATGACGCGCGTTTTCTCATACTCTGATAAGTATTTAATTCGGGGAAAATGTGGGTTGTGATAGTTGGTATCAGAGGGAGGTTGCTTGACAAGTTAGTCGGGCAACCTTCCTTTGTTTGCTTTTAGTAGTTCAGCATCATGTCATTCACACACCGATATGTCATCAGCACGTCTTGGCAAAAGCACGAACACTACACTCATAGCATAACATGAAGTATACGGGGTATATTATGTAGTATGGGATGCATAATATGTGTTCGTATATGGATCCACCATAGGGGCAACATGTGAGGGTTATGTAGTATGGGATGCATAACCTCACCGCATGGCTGCGACTAGCACATTTTCTTGTTCGTTTCATGCGAATGTTATGTAGTATGGGATGCATAACATTTTCATGTGTACGCCGCTCATAACATGCATTAGGACTTTTTTTTAGAATGCATAACACAATCATGCATAGCATAACATGGCATAAGCACAACGTGCCAAGCTAAAGACTGAAAGGATGACATATGTACACACATAAGTTTTCGAGTCAAAAATAATATAAAGTCATGCATTCCCGATCTAGGCACAAGAATTAGTATGGTGGTGGTTAACCATCCTAGGTTAGGGCATAACATAAAGTTTTGTAAAAGGTAAACTCCCAGAGCAAGTTTAGTAGCTTTAAGTTCATATCTATATATGTATGGTCTGTACTAGTAGTTGAGTCTAGCCGTTGTACTAGGATCTAACTAGTGTTTCTATGACTTTAGGATGGCGAGACGTCCTTTGACTAGATCAACTCCCCTGTCTGAGGGTGAGTCTTCTGGAGCTCAGAATGATGCGGTAATCGAAAGCTTGCGGCAGAGTAACGATTCCTTGAGCAGGCAGATGGTGGAGGTGCGAGCCCAGATCCAGTCTTTAGTAGCAGTTGTGGCGGGTCAGACTCAGGGAGTGCAAGGCCCTACAGGGGGGATTACTGTTCCTCCCCCTCCTGCACCCTTAAGACCTCCAGTGGTGGTGCCAGCGGAGATGGCCTTCATCTTGCAGTTTCAGAGGCTGAGCCCTCCCACTTATGACGGGAAGGCAGACTTCATAGTGATAGACGACAGGCTGATCTCCATGGAGGAGATGTTCTCGTATTCAGGGATTGCAGACGATCAGAGGGTGATGATTGCCGCCTATCAGCTTAAAGGTTTGGCTAAGAGTTGGTGGCTGAGAGAGAAGGAGAGCTTGGTAACCGGATGCTCTTGGGAAGTGTTCAAGGAGATGCTATTGAGGAAGTTCTTACCCTCGGTCGAGCGTGACCACCTCATGAATGACTTCATCCATCTGAAGCAAAGGCACCTCACGGTGGGTGAGTATGAGATAGAATTCAGCAAGTTGAGCCGTTTTGCCCCTGGATTGGTCAGCGTTGAGGCTGATCGAGTTAAGCGATTTCTCGGTGGTTTGAGGAGTGAGGTGCAGCAGTTGACTAGTGCTTATGGGTCAGAAACTTACGCAGGAGTAGTGGAGGCTGCTCTGAAGGTGGAGGCTATTGAGACCGCGAAGAGCAGAGGACAGCAAAGTAGGAAGGGTAAGAGGAAGTCTGTGAAGGAAAAGAAACCCCGGGTACCGAATGCGGTTCCTGGGAAGAAGAGCAAAGTGGTGTGCAGTTTCTGTGGCCGGTCAGGCCACCCGGTCGAGAGATGTTTCAAGAGAGCAGCAGCTCAGAGGAAGGAGCAGGTTCATGCGATTCAGGGTACTCCGAGGAGAGATGTCTCCTGTTCTGTTTGCAAGCGACCCAGGCATGATGCTGCCCAGTGCTGGTCCAAGGATAAAGTCTGCTTCCAGTGTGGGCAGAAGGGACACATCAAGTCTAGGTGTCCTCAGGTCCAGCCTGCCCTGCAAGCAGTGCCTCTTCAGGCATTACCTCCACCTCAGCGTGTGGACAATGGAAAGGGAAAGCTGAACATGATCTCTTCCGAGGAGGCTGAAGCTTTGACTCTGGTCATCTCAAGTTAGTTGTCTTCCAGCCTGAATGTTTTGTTCTTGTCTTGTTAAAATGTAGTATTGTTGTGGTAGTTCCATAGTTATATTTGTTCCTATAGGGAAGTTTAAGGTGAAGAACCGCTGGGCGCGTGTTCTGTTTGACTCTGGCGCTACCCACTCGTTCGTGGCTAGAGCCTTTGTAGAGCGACATCGGTTGACTTTAGATCGAGTTCGGGATACCTTTCGTGTTAAGATCCCCTCTGGTGAATCTTTGTTGTCAGATGTGGGCATGTTGGATTGCCCTGTTTTGTTGGGGGACTTCCTTGCGAAGGCAGACCTGAAGATGATTGATCTGGAGGACTTCGATGTTATTTTGGGCATGGACTGGCTGTCCAGGTATGATGCAGTCATTCAGTGCAAAGGGAAGCGCTTGGACTTCATCAGGGATGACGGTCAGCCAGGAAGCGTGTATGCGGATCTGAGCCAGGATTCTCTTGTCATCTCTGCGGTATGTGCTCAGAAGTTTTTTCTTTCGGACTGTTTTGCTTGTTTAGTCTCGGTGGTTGGGACCGCTGTTAGTGTACCGCGCTTAGAGGAGATTCCAGTTGTGCGAGATTTCGCCGATGTTTTTCCTGATGACCTCCCTAGTCTTCCTCCCGAGCGGGATGTTGAGTTTTTGATCGATTTGGAGCCGGGTACGCGCCCTATTGCTAAGACGTCGTACTGGATGGCCCCTCGAGAGCTAGAGGAGTTGCGAGATCAGTTAGATGAGTTGTTGGCGAAAGGGTTTATCAGGCAGAGTTCGTCGCCTTGGGTGCTCCTGTACTATTTGTGAAGAAGAAAGATGGGTCAATGCAGCTTTGCATCGACTATAGGGAGCTGAACAAGGTCACAATTAAGAACAGGTACCCTCTGCCGAGGATCGATGACTTATTTAACCAGCTGCGCGGTAGCATGGTCTTCTCCAAGATTGACCTTCGTTCAAGCTATCATCAGCTTAGGATCCGTGATGCAGATATTCCACGGACTGCGTTTAGATCAAGGCACGGACATTTTGAGTTCTTAGTGATGTCGTTTGGATTGACCAACGCTCCATCAGCGTTCATGGATATGATGAACCGAGTGTTCAAGGATTTCCTAGATAAGTTCGTGGTGGTCTTCATCGATGATGTGTTGCTTTACTCTCGCAGTGCCGAGGAGTATGAACAGCATCTGTGCTTGGTTCTATCGGAGTTGAGGAACCATAAGTTATTCGCCAAGTTAAGCAAGTGCGAATTTTGGTTGCCTCAGGTCTCGTTTCTGGGCCACGTGGTGAATGAGGATGGGATCTCGGTTGACCCGGAAAAGATCGCAGCAGTGATGGATTGGAGTAGGCCGGGCACGCCCAAAGAGATCAGGAGTTTCCTAGGGTTAGCCGGCTACTACAGGAGGTTTGTGGAGGGTTTCTCTACCCTAGCTACACCTCTGACTAAGCTGACTCAGAAGAACGTGGCTTTTGTTTGGAGCGAGAAGTGGGAAGAAGCCTTCCTGGAGTTAAAGAGGAGATTGTGCACTGCTCCTGTCCTGACCCTGCCTACCAAGGGCATGGATTACGATGTATACGTGGATGCTTCGCATATGGGTCTGGGATGCGTGTTAATGCAGGTGGGTAAGGTGATTGCCTATGGGTCAAGGCAACTGAAGACTCATGAGAAGAATTATCCTTCGCATGACCTCGAGTTCGCAGCAGTTATTTATCCGTTGAAGCTGTGGAGACACCTACTTTATGGGGCTTAGTGCAAGATTTTCACCGACCATAAGAGCCTGAAGTACGTGTTCACGCAGAAGGAGTTAAATCTGCGCCAGCATCGGTGGCTAGTGTATGTGGCCAATTATGAGGTAGAGATTCAGTATCACCCAGGCAATGCCAATGTGGTGGCCGACGCCCTGAGTCGGAGGACGAGTAAAATCTTTAATCTATCCTCCGACCGTTTAGTGGAAAAGTTCCTCCTTATAGATATATCAGTGGAATGCGGTGGCCTGCAGAGTAGTTTGTCAATGGCAGAGCCGTCTTGGATTTCTTTGACCAGACTTCACCAGAAGGACGACCCGGATATTCTACACTTGTACTCCAGGACTGAGAGAGGAGAGTTGCCGGATTATTCCATCGATGATGTGGGAACTTTGAAGTACCGTGGCAGATTTTGCATCCCCGCGGTTGGGGACATTCGGGGTATGGTTTGCAGAGAGGCTCATGGATCCAGCGTTGCATATCATCCAGGATCTACGAAGATGTATCGTGACTTAAAGCAAATTGCCTGGTGGTATGGCATGAAGGGAGATATAGCCCGATTTGTTACGGAGTGCCATACTTGCAAGCGGGTGAAGGCCGATCATGGAAGGCCTGGTGGTAAGTTGACTCCGCTAGAGATCCGGACTTGGAAGTGGGAGAGTATATCTATGGATTTCATCACGGGTTTACCGCGATCCCCGAGGGGATTTGATTCTGTTTGGGTTATAGTGGATAGATTGACGAAGTGTGCTCATTTCGTGCCATATAAGATTGATTACCCTATGAAGAAGATAGCAGAGTTGTACTTGAATGAATTCATCCGACTCCACGGTGTGCCAGTTAGGATAATTTCTGATCGAGACTCTCGGTTTACTTCTCGTTTTTGGCAGAGTCTGCAGGAGGGTTTGGGTACGGATCTGAGGTATTCTACTGCGTACCACCCACAGACTAATGGGCAGACGGAGCGGGTGAATCAAATAGTTGAGGATATGATCCGATGCTACATTTTAGACCACGGTGGAGCGTGGGATGAGCGGCTGCGACTTATGGAATTTGCTTACAACAATAGTTATCAGGAGAGCTTGCAATTGGCTTCGTTCGAAGCCTTGTATGGGAGGCGATGCAGAACTCCGTTGTTTTGGGCTGAGGCTGGTGAGAGGCCATTGTTAGGTCCTGATGCGCTCGAAGAAATGGAAGTCGCAGTGAAGCCATTTCGGGAAAAGTTTCGTATAGCTCAGGAGAGGTACGAGAAGAACGCCAATCGGCGTAGGTCTGCCTTGGAGTTTTTTGTGGGGGACCTTGTATTTCTTAAGGTTTCCCCGATGGTGGGTGTAAAGAGGTTTTGTAAGAATTGGAAATTGGACCCGAGGTATGTGGGCCCGTTTAAGATTTTGGAACGGATTGGCGTGTCAACTTACAGGTTGGATTTGCCAGCAAACTTCCCAGGTGTTCATAATGTTTTCCATGTTAGCCAATTGCGGAAGTGTGTGCGCAGTAGTGGGCAAGTCTTGGACGTTATGCCCCAGTTGGAGCCCAACCTCTCTTATGTTGAAGTGTCGGTCCGTATTTTGGATACTCAGGAACGGGTGCTGCGAAAGAAGTCCATTCCGATGGTGAAAGTTCTTTGGAGGAATCAGGATTTGGAGAGCGCGACTTGGGAGTTAGAGTCGGCTATGAGGGAGGCTTACCCTCAGCTGTTTCCCTGATTAGTTTTGTTTGTTTTTTCCTTCTTGTAATGTTTGGATTATTACTTTCCTTCTATAGTAGAAGTGTTGTGCGTAAAGTTTCGGGACGAAACTTTCTTTTAGGGGGAGTGACTGTAACGGCCCCGATTTTTCTGCGATTATTTAAATTCTCGTTTGGCGTTACGATGATGCATTTCCGTGGCTGTACCATTTGGGGAGTGTGGTTTAACTCCTTAGAACTGAGTACCCTATTCTGTAGCCTGTTGGCAATATCTCCCTAGCAAGCCGAGTCGTTTTGGGTGACCCGGTGTGGCCTCTCGGGGGAATGTTTGTGTTTGGCTTTATTTGGGTAGAACTCGAGTTCTGTTCATCGAACGTTAATTTCGACTTCGCCATTGTGTTCGTAGCGTGGGTATTTAGCTACGGTGCGAATTTCGTTAAATTTCGAGGTAGTTCGGTTTTCGCGTCGTTTTGGTGCTTTAAGTAATTCTTTAATAAATTATATTATTATATATTAATATATACATATATATATATATAGGATAGAATGAAACCCCCCCCGTATCATCTTCTTCCCCATTTGAAACCGCCGCTCCTGTTCGCGGAAAACAGAGGGAAAAAAAACTGTCGGTCCTGCTCCCCTTCGGACGGTGATTCCGGGCTTGTTCGTGGACGGATTTCGATTCCGAAAGCGGCGTTGTCTTGCTCTCTCTTAGATCTTCGTTTCGACGGTAAGATATTTGATTTTAGTGGAGTTTTGGTGAGATTAGGATTTCGGTTTGGATGTTTTTTCCGCCATTAATGTCCGGGAGTATATTTTTAGGTGTTGCTCCTTCTAGTGCAGAACGAAGAGGAGGGAAAGCCGACCAAGCTTCGCCGAAAATCGAGGCAAGTGGTATTCTTGCCCTTGACATTGTTGTTCTTTTGAATTTTGGAATGTTTCCCGGTTATCCCTAGGGTAGAAACCATGCTTATTCTCTCATTATCTTGCTAAGTTTTAGGGCTTAGATTCTCCTATGAGCCCCCTCCTTGGGTTGTTTGCTCCTCGTGCTAGTTGTGTTCACCATTTAGACTCCAGAATTGTAGTTCTAGTTGGGTGCTTTTGCGGGTGGAGCCGAGAGAGAGAGTGAGGGAGGTTTTTGTGGTAGGGCTCTGGTTAGAACTAGTCTTGGTAGACTCTCGAGTTTTGGTGTTGAGTGTGGTGCACACACTCAAAGCCAAAAGCCACCCGGACTTGGCGTTGAGTGTGGTGGACACACTCAAAGCCATAGTTCGGTTTGTTCTTTGCGGCTGAGTGGTGGGGTGATTGAGTGAAAATTTTCGTCTAAGTCAAAATCGACGGGAATCACCAAGTGATTCCCGCCGATTTCGACGTGTTTCGTCAGTGATTCCCCCCGATCGGCGAGAATCAACCTTGATTCCCGCCGATTCGGCGCGAATCATCCTTGATTCCCGTCGATTCGGCGAGAATCATTCTGGATTCCCGCCGGTCGTCAAGAATCATCCTGCATTCTCGCCGATTCGGCGAGAATCGTCCTGCATTCCCGCCGATTCGGCGAGAATCGGTCGGCTTTCCCGCCAACCTTCTCTTGTTGGCATTGGCTTAGGATTCCCCTCCGGAAGTGAACTTTGGCGTAGAGTGAGTTGACCTCACTCAACGCCAAAGCTGTTTTGGCGTTGAGGGAGGTAGACTCACTCAACACCATTGTTAGGTTTTGTGGTTTTGCTGAAGGCGTTGAGGGAGTGGACCTCACTCAACGCCATGGCTGTTCTGGTGCTGATTGAGGCTAACTCACTCAACGCCAAGGTCTGGTTAGGCACTGAGTGGATTCCACCCAATGCCGAGCCGTGTTGAGTAGCTTCAACACTGTTTCTATTTCCTCGATTTATGTTCCCGAGTGAGTTTCCTTGTTTATATTTGTAGTTTCCTTGTCGGCTATGTTTTCTTTCCTAAAGGCCGAATCGTGGGATGTGGATAGTAGTGGTGGTTTGAAGCTCTTCATGGTGGAGGTGTTGTGTAATCTAGCCAAGGCCACCCTTATTCTTCTATCTTGATCCAGGTACGGGCTGGGCAAGGGGGTGGATGGTCCCTTGTGCTTTATCATGTAGACCCCTGAGCTTGTTGGCATGGGAAATTGGTGGTTGGGAGACTGAGTTTGCCTTCAACCCGGATCCATGCTGTTGTTTTGCTACTACCATCTCCCACAGCTTAGGGTGTTAGAAGTTTCTTCCTTGGTAGATTGCAGCACTTTGGGCTCTTGGTAGCCTAGTTGGCCCTGCAGGATGTAGTTCCTGGGCTGGGTTTTTGCTGATTCCTTGCACGTAGTGCATTTCTTGTTGTCCTATTTTGGACAGTTGTGACTTTTTCTACGACCTGTTTTTTAGTTACTTTTCCCCCTTTGGTTGACTCTTTCTTGCAGATTTTATCTTGTTTTGCTTGCTGAGGTATTCTGTTTTCTTTTGGAATGCCTCAGGTTCTGAGCTGTAGCCAGTTGGGTGGCTAGTTTGTAGAGGTGGTATTGGTGGTCTCTTGGACTTTGGAGATCCGTTTGCCTTGTTGGTGAGGTAGTTTTAGTACTTTCTTACAGACATACATATGTGCTAGTGGGTTCGTGTCAGGTTGTTGGCGCCCACTGGTAGTTTTTACCTTTGTACTGGATATATTACTTATGCTGCTACCGTTTTCTGGAGATAGTCTACTTGCTCTGAGAAGGATTTATGCTAGGTTGCTAGTTACTTTTAAACTATAATTATTCTTATAAGTAAGCTCATGATCAGCATGTTTTATAAAACTAAATCTCTATTTTCCAAGCAGCGTATAAAGATCGTTTTCCTATATTTAATATCAATTAAATGTAGAGTCTTGCATAGTATGAGTGGTTCTCTTGGAACTCTTATACACCCTTTAGGATGCTAAACCTGAATAAAGTATTTTTCCGCGGCGCATAAGTGTAGTTTTTTTTAACTGTGGACTAGGTGATCCACCAAGCCGAGGGATACGGCCTCTAAAATATAACTGATTTTCTAATCATTAAGCTCATGATTTTTCTTTCATAAAGAGTAGTAGTTGGTTTTGCCTGAGCGTCAGCAGTTATCCCCTGCTTGACGTGGCATCATGACGCGCGTTTTCTCATACTCTGATAAGTATTTAATTCGGGGGAAATGCGGGTTGTGACAACATTCATTCAATCCACTATCTAAAAAATCAAAAGTTCTGTTCTGGCTCTATTGCTGTGGATATTGCTTGTCATACTTTTCATATTGCCTCCTTAGATAATTGAATGGCTTAGGATAATACTTAGGAGGTTTTGGAGGTGCCTTTGGATTGTTTCTGCCATACTCTCTATCATTTATCCTTCTCTTCATGAGAGGCTTTTCATGCATTTCCCATTTAGCAAAACTATAATGTAGATCTCTACTTTCATTATAGTCCATTACAAGCTTCAGAGTATCTAGAATCAAGGTCTTGGAAGTAGGGCTCCAGACTTTAGCAAACTCTTGAGCTTTCCTCTTCTATGTCTCAGGATTGGGAAATGATTTAGAGGCAGAGGGACCTTCACCATATTTCCTTCTCTTTGGAATGTGGACTTCCGGTAGATCCTGGGGAATAATGTCATCCCATACTTTAGTGTAAGACTTTGCTGGAATGGTTTCATCAGAAGGTCAAGGAGAGAAGATAGGTATAGGAGAAAGAGCAGGCATCTGAGCAGACTGACTTTCATCAAGTGGATTGAGATTATGAGGAATAATATTTCCATCTGCTTGCTTGTCTGGAAAGATCTGATTGTGCATCCAAACTGTTGTATCATATGTATGAAACTTCACATACTGGATTTGAGCAAGCACATCCTTGTTGATTTCTGTTAATTTTTCAGTCCAAAGAGCATTAGCACTTTTAGTGAAATCTTCTACAAGTTTGGCTACATGTTCTTTTACTAGGTTCTCCCCCTTTTTGATTTCTACACATAGAGTATTTATGGAGTCATCTTTGAAAGTGCCAACTTTCTCACATACTTTCATAACATTTTCTTATGCTTTCTTCTCAAGAAAAATCTTATTGCTTGCTAGGGTTATGCATTGATTCATGACTTCACCAACACTTGTAATTATGTGGTCTAAGGCATTTCCACCAATCTGAAAGAGATGTTTCAGTTGATCCATGTTATGTTGAATTTCTGCAAATCCTCTGCTCATTTCTTTTTCAAGAGCAGTAACTTGATTTTGCACTAATGTCAAGGAATCATCAAAGTTCTTTCTTTGGTCAGGCAACATATGTTCAATTTTTCTTAATATATCAGAAGAATTCGTAGAAGCAGAAGTAGTAGCAGCAGTAAGAGAAACAAAAGATGGAGGAGGAGGAGGAGCTGCCCAAGGAACAACATCTTCAATAACTACAGAGCTTTGAGCTCTTGTGGTATGAGCAAGAACAATTACTTCTTCTTCATCAGTGAAGACAGCAAGAGAGAAGTATAATCTTCTCAAGGGTGGATCAACTGGTTCTGGAGACCCTTTGCCATCATTAGAAAGGAGGATAGAGTCTTGCTTTTCTTGTTAAGCAGCTTGAGAGTCAGCATGAGGTGACTTGGGTGATTGAACAGGTGATGCGGCAGGGGCTGGAGATGGTGTATGCATATGAGTGTATTGCTTTGCTGGAGTTGATGAGGGAGAAGGAATAGATGATGGAGCATTATCTGTAGTTTATACCTGAGGTGGCTCTTTATCAGTAAGTTCTTCTATCATCCAATTAATATCTTCTGTTGTAAAAAGAATGGTTTCCTTAATTTGTTCATCTGAATGGAATTCTGTTGAAGTGGCTGGAAGAGGAGATCTGACTGGAGAAGAGGAGGGAATCCTTTCTAGCTTTTCTGAAGCTACAGGAGGAGAAGGAATTCTATCTTGCAAAGTGGAGGGAATCAAATGTTGTACCAGTTGTGCCATCAACTTCAGGATAAGAGGGAGGTGGGGTCCTGTCCTATGAAGCAGTAGCTTCAAGATCCTTTGTAACCTGAGTTGGATTTTTTAATTTGACTTCCCATCTTTGAATGGAGGAAATGGAAACTTTCTTTATATGATGAATTGGAGTACCCTTTGAAGTATCAAAAACTTGAGGATTTATCTCATGAAGCATTAGAGATATTATCCTTGCAAAATTTGGAGCCTTAATGTTCTCCCTTATTTTATCAAGAATCATCATTCCAAATTGAAATTTCTTCCTACACACTATGGCTGTGAGAACTGTAAACAAATCATTAAATATAAATACTATAGAACCTGTCTTGCACCAGAGACTTTTTCCAATGATGTCTACCAGCAGTTTTCTCTCTGCATTCAAATCTGGTCTTCTAACAAAATTGGCTTAAGTAGAGATTCCACAGTAACTGCAAGCCAAGGCATTTTCTTCGGCAGCTAGATCATCTTTGTCATCTAAAACTGGAATTCTTAATAGTTATGAGACAATGGTCCTATTCAACTTGATCTTAATACCTTTAACCTTAGATTTCAGGACTTGGCCATTTCTCCTTACATTGATTTTCTTGAAGAATTCTTCAACTTCTAGAAACAGTATTCTGCAGGGTTCTTGAAGAACAAACGACAAACCTGCGCTGTCGAGAAGTATCAGCAAATTTTTGAAGTCGTCTGATAGTTTTGCGATCCCAGCAACAACTAACTCACTTCCAACACCGATCTTGGATTGCAGTGCCATGGATTCTTTAAGAAAAAGATGAGTGGCAGAGGGAAGACGACGACGACGAAAACTCTAGTTCAGCGGCAGAACACGAAACGATTCCTCGAGAAATGGATTTTGAAATCATGTAGATTTAATTAAATCTAAAGTTCTCTATTTATATAAGTCTAGTAATGATGATTAGGTCTAAATTAAGCCTTAGATTAGGGCGAAAATCAATCTTAGAGCGAAACAGAAGAATTCAAAAAAATTCGAAAAGTGAAGAGTCATTTCTCGAGTGGAGACTTAGTTCTCGAGAGATTAATGACCAGTTCTCGAGAAGTCAGATTATATTTCTCGAGTGAGTTCTTTACTTCTCGAGAAGAAGGCTATTACTCGAGTAATAATACTCGAGTGATATTTTTCAATTTCTCGAGAAGAAGGAAAGTACTCGAGTAATTAGAAGTTACTTCTCGAGAAGTCATTCTATGTCCCGACAAATGAAGTCCACGTAGAGAAATTTCTAACCTTTTTGATTTTTCCTTGATATCTGAGCCTTGAAATGATTTCACCTTGCCTATTATTTCTTGTTGAGCATGCCAAGTTCAGTTTTGAAGAATTGAACTTGGCCTCGTACAACAGCTTCGTGAAAATATTTGCAACTTGCCTATCTGTTGGAATATACTGCAGATCTACAACCCCTTGCTCCACATGCTCCTGGATAAAGTGATAACGTAGCTCGATGTGCTTTGTTCGGCTGTGCGAGACTGGGTTGTTGGCAATTGCTATCGCACTGGAGGAGTCGCAAAACAATGAATGTCTTTGACCTTCATATCGTAGTATTCCAGCTGATTCATTTTCTAAAGCAACTATACACAATAATTGCTGGCAGAAATATATTCTTACTCAGCCGTTGAGATTGTGACACAATTTTTATTTTTGATACTCCATGAAATAAGTCTTCTTCCGAGGAATTGACATGCCTCGGAAGTGCTTTTTTTGTCATCTTTACTACCTGCAAAGTCAGCATCTAAAAAACCAATCAGCTCATTGTCATTACTTCTTGGGTACCATAAGCCAAGATTTGGTGTACCTCTAAGGTATCTCATAATCCGCTTTGCAGCAGCATAGTGAGATTCCTTACAGTTCACTTGGAATCTAGCACAGACACATTTAGATAATATTATGTCTGGTCTACTAGCAGTAAGGTATAACAAGGATCCAACTATGCTTCTGTACTCGGTTTCATCAAAAGGTTTCCATTTCTTATCCTTGTCCAGAGACATGGCTGAACCCATTGGAGTCCTTATAGGGTTGCGTTCTCCATTTTGAATTTCTTAATTAGCTCTCTGGTGAACATTGTCTGGGAGATGAAAATTCCATCTTAAGATTGTTTCATCTGAAGCCCTAAGAAATACTTCTGCTCTCCCATGCTGCTCATTTCAAACTTCCCTTGCATAAGTTTTGAGAACTTATTGCAGAGGTTGTCATCAGTAGAGCAAAATATAATGTCATCGACATAGATTTGCACTAGTAAAATCTTGCCTTTTATTTCCCTAAGAAATAATGTCTTATCTATCTTTCCCCTTGTGAACTTGTTCTCAAGAAGAAAAGTAGATAGCATTTTATACCAAGCTCTAGGATCTTGTTTTAAACTGTACAATGCTTTAGATAATAGATAAATATAATCAGGTAAGTTAGAATCAACAAAACCTGGGGTTGCTCCACATACACTTCGTCCTTTATGTCACCATTAATGAAGGCAGACTTCACGTCCATTTGATAGATAGTGAATCCCTTTAGTGCTGCATACGCTAAGAACAATCAGATTGCCTCCAGCTTAGCCACTGGAGCAATTGTCTTGTCGAAGTCGATTCCTTCTTCTTAACGATATCCTTTGGCGACGAGTCTGGCTTTATTCTTTTTGATTGTTCCATTTTCGTCCATCTTGTTCCTGTAGACCCACTTTGTCCCGATGACATTCTTACCTTTGGGTCTTGGAACAAGTTTCCAAACTTTACAGCGCTTGAACTTGTTCAGTTCTTCTTCCATGGCCAAGATCCATGATGCATCCGAGTTTGCTTCTTTTAACATCTTTGGTTCAACCTGGGAGAGAAAACTTAAATATAAATTCTCGTTAGGGTTACCTCTACGAGTTCTAACACCATCCCGGAGATCTCCTATGATTTGGTTCATTGGGTGATCTTTCAGATGTTTGAGCTCTAGATTCCTTTCATCTAGAACTTCAACCACTAGAGTGACTTTATCAACTTGGACTACTTCATCTTGATCATCTACCTATCCAATAGGGGTTGGAGTGGTGATCTTAATGAATTTTTCACCTTCGTCTTTGTTTGGTTCATCCAAGCTAATTTCTTTCAACTTTGCACCTGCATCTTTAATATGCACAATAGAAGAGTTGCTTTACAGCAAGCTTGTATCATCAAATACAACATGTATTGATACTTCTACAACCAGAGTTTTTCTATTAAATATCATGTATGCCTTACTATGGCTACTATACCCTACAAAAATACCTTCAAAACTCCTTTCGCTAAACTTGGTAGTGTGATACTTACCATTATTAAGCACGAAGCATTTACAACCAAAAATTCTAAAATATGAGACACTCGGTTTCCTGCCCTTTAGAAGTTCATAAGGTGTCTTATCGTGGTTCTTATTTATGAGTGCTCGATTTTACACGTGGCATGCAGTGTTGATGGCTTCAGCCCAGAAGTACTCTGGCAGTGAAGCATCACTCAACATAGTCCTACAGGCCTCTATGAGTGTTTTGTTTCTTCTCTTAGCTACTCCATTTTGTTGTGGAGTACGAGGAGAGGAAAACTCATGAAAGATACCTAGGCTTTCACAAAATTCTGTCATGGCCCCATACTTGAACTAAGTTCCATTGTCACTTCTGATCTTGACTACGGAACAATTGTATTCATTATGTATCTGCCTAACAAAATTTGTAAAGACATCGAAGGTATCTGACTTGTGTTTTAGAAAGAACACCCACGAAAAGTGTGAGTAGTCATCAACGATAACCAACGTATACTCCTTGCCTCCTAAACTTTTAACTTGCAGAAGACCGAACAAGTCCATATGAAGTAGATGTAAACATCTATTAGAATCCTTACCAATAATGCGTTTAAAGGTAGCCCTTGTTTGCTTGCCTTTTACGCATTCATGATAAGGTCTAACTTTGACGTACTTGACATTCGAGGCATAACGTACTAAGTTCAGTGAAAATAATTTATTAATTGTTTTAAAATTAATATGTCCTAGTCTCTTGTGCCATTGGTCACCGAGAGACGAACTATATTTTGCTAAAAAGCACACTGGTGTAGAAGAGTCTATACAAATAAAATTTAAACAAAATATATTTCTGCTTTGAGTGCCAGATAGAATCGTTTCCATATTATCAACAGACTTTATCAAGCACTTGTTATCCTGGAATTCAACTATGTATCCTTTATCGCATTATTGTCTTATGCTTATGAGATTGTGTTCCAATCCCTCGACATAAGCTATATCCGAAAAGGATACACTACCGTTAGTGATCATACCATAGACTTTAGTGATTCCTCGGTCTAAACCTCCAAAGATAACCTTTGGTCCATTCAATACTAGAGAGAAGTTCTGTAGTAGGCTTCTTGTCCCGGTCATGTGTCGAGAGCATCCACTATCCCAATAACAGATAGGCGTTTTAGTGTCCTTTGGACATCCCTGCAAACATAATCAGTTTGCCTTAGGAACCCAAACATGTTTGGGTCCTTGGTCTCATGTTAGAACACTCCCCCTACGAGGATTAGCATTTTGAGTGGTCATTTTCATGTTGTCAACCTGAGGAGATGCAACATTTCTCGGATTAAACCAACAATCGATTGCAAAATGACTAATTCTGCCAAAGCACCAACAGTCGAACATGTTGTATCTTTGCTTTAGGTACTCCTGCTTGGCCTTCTGGGATAGTGGTCTAGACGGGGTTGCATTCTTGGAGGAGGAGGCTTCATGATGATGGCAATCACATGATTTCTTCTCCTTTGAAGGATTTTCCACAATGGGTTTTACCTTTGGTGCTTTCTTGAAGTTATGACCATGATCATAAGGACCATAGTCCTGAAGAATGACTTCTTCATAAGGTGCCTTAAAGACACTCTCACCAAAGTTTCTTGGGCGAGTCCATCCTTGGTAACGAGACTTTGGCTCTACATAAGTAGGCCTAGTCAAGTGGCCGTAGGATGAGTCAAGATCAAACTCATTAGTTGGAATTATTACTTTCTTAAAGATAGTCTGATTTTGAGGGGCCTTCCCATTTTCTTCGCCAAGTCCTTCTTGGCGGCCATATTCCTTCTCTGAGCCTCATTCCTCCTAGAAGATTTACTAGGAGCTTCTACATGGCCTAGCCCAATACCCTTGGCCTGAGCAGAGAACTCAGAAACAATAGGAAGAACTACCTTGGTCTTAGATAAACTTCAACAAGTTTCTTTTCGGCTTCAAGTAACTCTTCCAACCCCTTGATGATTTCATCCTTCAGATCAAGGTGCTTGATAGCCATGTTGAACTCATCGACTGCAGTATCTAAGTCTTCTCCGAGTGAGTCCATCTTAATGACTTCCTCTCTCAGAGAGCTTTCTACGGCCTTTAGAGACTTAATCTCTTTTGCCTGAGTTTTCACGACCTTTCAACATTTTTCGTAGGCCTTTATCAACTCCTTATAATTGGCCATGAGTTCAAACTCATCGTCAGAAGAGCTGTCCTCATGATTATGCTCAGAGACTTCATATTCAGAAAGAGGAGTGTAAGAGTTTACCTTCCCAATGACCTGGGGCTCTTGTTCATCATCTGTCTGAGCCATAAGCCCAAAGTAGGCTTCCTCTTCTTCACTCGACTCAGATGAGTCAGAGTCACTAAGAGTTTTGCCCTTCTTGGCTATTAGGCTCTTCTCAGTCCTCTTCTTATTGTATGAGGGCTAATTTTCTTCTCTCTTTCCACCCTCCTTCTTGTGGGGGCAATCAGCAATGACATGATCTGGCTTGTTACAACAATAACATACTATGTATGTCGAAATATGTTTGTATGGTTTAGAATTATACCTGTCATGGCTACTTGAGCCTTTCTTTCATCGTTCATCGTCATGTTGCGATCTTGTATATGAGGCATCCTTGCCTCTCCATTGCTTCTTTTTGTTCAAGAATTTTTTGAACTGTCTTGAGAGCAGTGAGAACTCTCCTTCAGATAGCTCTGAGCCTGAAGTGCTTGGCTCAGATGATTCCACGTCACTTTCTTCTAGAGCTGGTGCTGGTGAGGCATCTTTGCCCTTCTTTGAACTGTCTGCATTTAAAGCAATGGATTTTTCCTTTGAAGAGAATCAACTTTTCACTTCTTCAGCCTTTCTTGAGTATATCTGTTGTTCATAGGAGATTAACTTGTCAAATAGATTTTGAGGATCTGTTTCAACTAACTTGCCAAATTCTCTAATGGCACAAACAAAGTTGTCCTATTCTTTCATGAGTGACCTCAGAAACTTGTCATTTAGCTCCCCATTAATGAAAACCCGACCATACACTCTTAGGTCGTTAACTATCTTGAAGAAATTTTAAAATGTATCTGCAATGGTATCTTTAGGTCCTCACCGGAAGGCTTCGTATTTCGGATTTAGGAGGGATCTCCTATCATCCCTCACTTCTTCTGTTCCTTCCATCAGAGTGACAAGGGACTGCCACTTCTCCTTAGCAGACTGGCAGTGGATCAGTTTCTGTAGCATTGAGTCATCAACTGCACTTGCTATTATATTCTTAGCTTTCTTGTCCAAGGAGACAAGTGCAATCTCGTATTTATCTAGATCCATTAATCTCTATGGAACTTGCTTTGTTGGATCTATTGTGGAGATAGTCATGGTAATATAAGGACCTTCTTCAACAATCATGAAAATCCTGGGATCCACAGCTTCCATGAAACATATTATCCTTTCTTTCCACATGGGAAAGTTGTTCTTTGTGCACAGACGAAGCTTGGCAAAATCATTAGCCTTGTCCATGCTTGGAAGATTCTCGAGAAACAACTGAAGAAGGAATTGATCAAGGTGTTAACTTTTAGTGATCAACCTCCCTCTGATACCAATTGATAGAGTTCAGTTGTCTACCTAAATCACCTAGAGGGGGGTGAATAGGTGAGTTGTGCGTGTATTTGCGGAATAAAAAAAATAGCGAGCTTGCACACAAATCAACCAAGCAATCACAAACGACAAAAGATTTATAGTGGTTCCCCAACCTTGGGTACATCCACTTTCCCTCACCGATCTAGTAAACCACTAGACTCAGCTACTCCACTATCTTAGATTGAAAATCAATCCTACACCTCGAAACCAAGTTCCTACAATCTCGATCCAAATGGATCTACACTCGGAAGGCAAAACTTCCTACAACTCAGAGAAAAATCTCCTACAAAAATTAATAATACAAAAATTGAAATACAAATCAATGATCTTCGAATCTTGAAATGTTCTGGTTGGATCTTCTACTTTGAGAGTTGCATCATTATATGATTAGTTGAAGAAGAACACACGGCTAGAATTAGATCTGAAGATTTCCTTTTGACTTCACCCGATCGGAACGATGATGGTGAAAGAAGAACTATCACGATCAAGAAATAAAACTTTTTCGGAATCCTTTGAAGCGGAAACCCTAACGCTTGCACGATGAAGATCGGCGGCGGCGGCGGGTCTCGTTTTTGAAAGAGAGAGAGAGAATTCAGAGAACTTAAGAAAATATGACAGCGTGTAGATCCTTTTTTGGTATTAGGGTTAGTTGGTTGACATGGCCTTATATAGGATCTCTCTAACGGTCAGAATTAATCTTAATGACGTACACGTGGACTAATCACATCATGAGATTTGAAAATCACGTCAATCTGGACTTAACAGAAATTCTGCAGAAAATGACCTTCATTTATCGAGTGGAAAGGTATTTCTCGAGAAGTAAGAATTATTACTCAAGAAGTAGAGTTGATTACTCGAGAAGAAGAATGAAGGTTACTCGAGAAAGAGTTTCTGAAATCACTCGGGAAGAAGAGTTGTTTCTCGAGAACTAAAGCTCTACTCGAGAAGTAGAATGATGCTTCTCGAGAACAAAGACCTCTGGAATAGATTACTCGAGAATAGGAGTTGATTTCTCGAGACAAAGAAAATTTCTCGAGAATAAAGAATAGCATTTCTCGAGAACTAAGGGTTGTTCTCAAGAACTGCACTTAGAAAATTTTCTGAGATATCAAATGAATACTCGAGAAGTAGAGAAAGAGTCTACTCGAGAACTAAACTTAGTTAATCAAGAACTAAGTTAGTACTACTCGAGAACTAAGGATAGTACTCGAGTAATGCGACTGATTAGTCGAGAACTCTAATATCTACTACTCGAGAACTAAAGGATTACTCGAGTAATAGACTTAGAGAATTTCTGTTTTTAATAAAATTTTACTTTTGAAAAATACTCATCACCAAGACTTTATCCATTGATCCAAGTGCTTGAACATGAAGTGTATCCCAATAGAGAGGCTACACATAAGTCAACACCTTGGATCATAGAATGAGGGATTATATTGTATGGTCCTGTGTTTATGACCCACTGTAGACTGACATTGGTCTAAACATAGCAATAGAATCCTGCAAACACATAACTAAAGCAGAGCATCAAATACAACTTAATTCATCTTAGTTCAAGGGTGACTTATTGCAAATCTGGGTAATTGTGGATGCAATACCCAACAATCGTGCTGATTGCCAAGGGAGATTTCAATCCAGAAAGACTTACAGATCAAGATCGTCTTCTATCGCTTCATCCTCTCTTTGATTTTGTGAGTCCAAGGATTTCAGATCTAGAATCCTGCCTTGTCTTCTTCAACAATTTCTGATAAAGCTTCAATTTCATGAAGGAAGACCTAGGAAGAAAATTTCCAGATCTGAGAAATTTACCGTGTGTATTTTAAAAATTCTTTTTACTCTTATAGGAGATTATTCTCCGAGTGTAGGAGCATTGTTCTCCAAGTTGTAGGAAGTTTCATCTTCCGAGTGTAGATACGATTTGTGGATCGAGTTGTAGGAACATTGTTCTGAGTGGTAGGATTATTTTCAATCCGAGATTAGTGGATGAGCCGAGTCTAGTGTATTACTAGATCGGTGAGTGGAAAGTGGATGTACCCAAGGTTGGGGAACCACTATAATTCTTTGTGTCATCTGTGATTGCTTGGTTATTTCTTGTGCATAGATTGCAAAAATTCTTATTCCGCAAAAGACGTTCAACTAACTTATTCACCCACTCTAGGTGATTTAGGTAGATAACTTATACACTTTTTCAATTGGTATCAGAGGGAGGTTGATCATTAAAAGGTTAACACCTTGATCAGATTTGCCCCAAGTTGTCTTTTGAGTTATCCAAGCGTGGGCAAGGCCAAGGATTTTGCTAAGCTTCCCTTGTGTACAAGGACCAACTTTCCTATGTAGAAAGAGAGGATTATAATTTTCATGGAAACTATGGATCCAAGAATCTTCATGATTGTTGAAGAAGGTCCTTATGTTCCTATGAACTTCTCCACTATAGATCCTACAAAGAAAGTTCCTTAGAAGTTGATGGATCTTGAAAAAGATGAGATTGTACTTGTCTCTTTAGACAAGAAGGCCAAAAATATTATCGCAAGTGCAATCGATGACTCTATACTGCAGAAACTAATTCACTGCCAATCCGCTTAGGAAATGTGGCAGTCCCTCTTTACCTTGATGGAAGGCACATAAGAAGTTAGGGATGACAGAAGATCCCTTCTAAATCAAAAATATGAAGCCTTTCGACAAGGACCCAAGGATACTATTGTAGATACTTTTGAAAGCTTCTTCATGATAGTTAACGGCCTTAGAGTATATGGCCGGGACTTCATAAATGGTGAGCTAAATTAAAAATTTCTAAGGTCCCTGACTAAGAAGTTGGACAATAAAGTTTGTGCCATCCAGGAGTTTGGCAAGCTGGCGGAGACTGATCCTAAGAACCTCTTCAAAAAGCTAATGTCTTATGAGCTGCATATCAATTCTAAAAAAGCTGAATAAGAGAAGAGTCGGTTCTCATCCAAAGAGAAGTCTGTCGCACTGAAGGTAGACAGCTTAAGGAAAGCTAAAGCTGCATCACCTGCCCCTGCACAGGAACATAGTGAAGAAGAATCTTCAGAGCCAAGCACCTCAGGCTCAGAACTATCTGAAGGAGAGTTCTCTCTACTCTCAAGATAGTTCAAGAAATTCTTGAACAAGAAGAAGAAATGGAGAGGCAAGGATGCCTCGTATAGAAGCTCACGTCATGATGGTGATCGACACAAGAAAGGCTATAATAGCCAAGACAAGTATAACACTAAACAAGAAGAAACATATTTCTACTAACATCATTTGTTATTGCTGCAATAAGCCAGGTCACGTTATTGCTGACTGCCCCCATAAGAATAAGGAGGGTGGAAAAGAGAGGAAAAGAAATCTTCATACCATAAGAAGAGAACTGAAAGAAGCCTACTAGCCAAAAAGGGCAAAACTCTCAGTGACTCTGACTCATCTGAGTCAAGTGAAGAAGTGGAAGACTACTTTGGGCTAATGACACAAACTGATGAAGAAGAAGAACCCCGGTTCACCAGGAAGGTAAACTCTCATACTCCTTTTTCTGAATCTAATGAGTCTGACCATGATATTGAGGAATGTTCTTTTGACGAGGAATCTTAACTCATGACTCAATATAAAGAGTTTATTTAAGCCAATGACAAGTGTCGTAGAGTTGCAAGAGCCCAAGCTAAGGAGATTAAATCTCTTAAGGCTGAAGAGAGCACTTTGAGAGACGAATTTGCTAAGATGGACTCACTCAAAGAGGAAGCCCATTTGGAAATTGATGTATACAAAAAGGTTCTCGAGCTTCAAGATATGAAAGAACAAATCATCAAGAAGTTGGAAAAAAAACTTGCCGCTGAAAAGAAACTTGTTGAAAGTTTCTCGAAGCCCAAGATAGTTCTTCCACTTGTTGTTGTATTCTCCCCTCAGGCAAAAGATGATGGCTTAGGCCGTGTGGGTGCTCCTCGTAAATATTCTAGGAGGAATAAAGCCCAAAGGAGAAATAAGGCGGCCATGAAGGCTCTAGCCAAGGAAAAGGGGAATGATACTCTAGAACAAGCTTAATTTAGTAAGGTTATCTTTCCGACGAATAAGTTTGATCTGGATTCGTCCTATGGTCACTTTGCTAGGCGTACTTATGTAGAGCCCAAGTCTCGTTACCAAGGATGGACCCGTCCCCGAAACTTCGGCGATAGTGTCATCAAGGCACCTTGTGAGTAGATCACTCTTCAGAGCTATTGGCCTTATAATCATGGTCATAACTTAAAGAAGGTATCAAAAGTAAAGCTCTTTGTCGAAAAGCCTATTAAGGAGAAGTAGCCATGTAAATGTCATCACCATGAAGCTTTTAACTCCAAGAATGATGCCCCCACTAGACCATACTCTGTAAAGGTCAAGAAGGAGAAACTTAAGCAAAGATACAACAGGTTTGACTATTCGTGTTGTGGCAGAATTGGTCACTTTGTTATTTATTGCTGGTTTAATTCCAGAAATTATGTAACTCCTCATATTAACAATGTGAGAAAGACCGCTCATAATGTTAATACATGTAGGGGGAGCATACTAACTAGAGACCAAGGACACAAGCAAGTTTGGGTTCCTAAGGCAAACTGACTTGTGTTTGCATGTATATCCAAAGACCACCAAAACTCCTATTTGGTAATTGGACAGTGGATGCTCTCGACAGTCGTGAATGGGAGAAAGGTCATCTTTGGAGGTTCTGAGAGAGGAATTACAAAAGGCTATGGTATGATTACGAATGGTAGCATATCCTTTTCGGATGTGGCTTATGTTGAAGGATTGGAACACAATCTCATAAGCATAAGCCAACTCTGCGACAAAGGATACTTCGTAGAATTTAATGCAGATAAGTCTTTGATAAAATCGGATGACAGTTTAGAAACGGTTTTTTCAGGCACTCATAGTAGGAATATCTTTTATTTGAATTTAATTTATATAGACACTTCTACACCAGTGTGTCTTTTGGCAAAAGATAGTGCATCTCTTAGTGACCAATGGCACAAGAGACTAGAACATATTAATTTAAAAACTATTAATAAATTATTTTCTCTTAATTAGTATGTGATGCCTCAAATGTCAAGTGAGTTAAATATAGACCTTATCACGCATGTATAAAAGGCAAGCAAATAAGGGCTACTTTTAAAACCATTATAGAAAAAGACTCTAATAAGTGTTTATATCTACTTCATATGGACTTGTTCGGTCCACAACAAGATAGAAGTTTGGGAGGTAAGGATAATACGTTGGTTATTGTTGATGATTACTTGCTATTTGTGTGGGTGTTCTTTCTAAAACACAAGTCAGATACTTTTGACATCTTTACAAATTTTGTCAGACAGATCCAGAATGAATACAACTATTTCGTAGTCAAAATTAGAAGTGACAATGGAACTGAATTCATTTTTGGGGCCATGACAGAATTTTGTGAAAGCCTAGGAATCTTTCATGAGTTTTCCTCTCCTCGTACTCCCTAGAAAAATAGAGTAGCTAAGAGAAGGAATAGAACACTTATAGAGGCCTGCAGGACCATGTTGAGTGATGCCTCACTACCAGAATACTTCTGGGCTGAAGCCGTCAACACTGCATGCCACGTGGAAAATCAAGTACTCATAAACAAAATCCATAATAAGACACCTTACGAACTACTAAAGGGCAGAAAGTCGACTGTCTCATATTTTAGAATCTTTGTGTATAAATGCTTCGTCCTTAACAATGAAAGTATCACACTACTAAATTTAGTGAAAAGTGCTTTGAAGGTATTTTCGTAGGGTATAGTAGCCATAATAAGGCATATAGGGTATTTAATTAGAAATTCCTGGTTGTAGAAGAATCTATTCATATTGTATTTGATGAGAAGAGCTTGCTGCAAGGCAACTCTTCTACTGTGTTCATTGAAGATGCAGGTTCAAAGATGAAAGAACTTAACTTTGGTGGGTCGACTGAAGACAAAGGTGAAAAGTTCATCAAGATCACCACTCTAAACCCGATTGGAGAGGTTGATGATCAAGATGAAGAAATCATCCAAGTTGATGAAGTCACTCCAGTGATTGAAGACACTCCAGATGCAAGGACTCTAGAGCTCAGACATCTGAAGGATCACCCAATGGACCAAATCAAAGAAGATCTCAGGGATGGTGTCAGAACTCGTAGATATAACTAATGAAAATTTAAATTTGAGTTTCCTCTCGTAGGTTGAACCAAAGAAGTTTGAGGAAGCAAACACAGAAGCATCTTGGATAATGGCAATGGAAGAACAGCTGAATAAATTCAAGCGTTGCTAAGTTTGGAAGCTTGTTCAAAGACCTAAAGGCAAGAATGTTATCGGAATAAAGTTGGTCTACAGGAATAAGATGGACAAGGATGGAACAATCATAAAGAACAAGGCCAGACTCGTCGCCAAAGGATATTGCCAAGAAGAAGGAATCGAATTTGACCAGACGTATGCTCCAGTGGCAAGGCTAGAGGCAATCAGGTTGTTCCTAGCATATGCCGCTTTTAAGGGCTTCACTGTCTATCAGATGGATGTGAAGTCTGCCTTCCTTAATGGTGACATAAAGTAAGAGATGTATGTGGAGCAACCTCCAGGTTTCGTTGACTCTAATTTTCCTAATTATGTTTATCTGTTATCTAAAGCATTATATGGTTTGAAACAAGCTCCTCGAGCTTGGTATGAGACGCTGTCTAGCTTTCTTCTTGAGAATAAGTTCACAAGGGGAAAGATAGATAAAACATTATTTTTTAGGAAAATAAAAGGCAAGATTTTTCCAGTGCAAATCTATGTCGACGATATTATTTTTGGCTCTACTGACGACAACCTCTGCAAGAAGTTTTCAAAACTTATGCAAGGGAAGTTTTAAATGAGCTGTATGGGAGAGCTAAAGTATTTCTTAGGGCTTCAGGTGAAACAATCTGAAGATGGAATTTTCATCTCGCAGACCAAGTTCACCAAGGGGCTAATTAAGAAATTCAGAATGGAGAACGCAAACTCTATGAGTATTCTAATGGGTTTAGCTATGTCTCTGGACAAGGATGAGAAAGGGAAACCTTTTGATGAAACCAAGTACAGAAGCATAATTGGATCCTTGCTCTACCTTACTGCTAGTAGACCAGACATAATGTTCTCAACATGTGTATGTGCTAGGTTCCAAGTGAACTGTAAGGAATCACACTATGCTGCTGCAAAGAGGATTTTGAGATATCTTAAAGGTACACCAAATATTGGCTTATGGTACCCAAGAAGTAATGACTGCGAACTAATTGGTTTCTCAGACGCAGATTTTGCAGGTAGTAAAGATGATAGAAAGAGCACTTTTGGGACCTGCCAATTCCTAGGAAGAAAGCTCATTTCCTAGAGTAGTAAGAAGAAGAATTGTGTCGCAATTTCAATGACCGAGTTAGAAAACTTTTCTGCCGGCAGTTGCTGTGCACAATTACTGTGGTTAAAGAACCTTGAAGATTACAATATGCAAGTCAAAGACATTCCCTTGTTTTGCGACTCCTTTAGTGCAATTGCAATAGCCAACAACCCAGTGTCTCACAACCGGACAAAGCACATATAGCTGCGATACCACTTCATCCGGGAGCATGTGGAGTATGGGGACATAGATCTACAATATGTCCCAACTGATAGGCAGATTGTAGACATATTCACGAAGCTACTGGACGAGACCAAGTTCTCTTTATTCAAAACTAAACTTGGAATGCTGAACAAAGAAGAATAGGGATGGAGGACTCATAACACAGCTCTGAGATCAAGGAATAAGTCAAAAGTTGAACTTTCTAAAAGTTAGACTTCATTTCTCGAGATAGGTAATTACTAATTGAGAACTCGACAATGACTACTCGAGTACTCCATTGAACTCTCGAGAACTAAGAAATTCACTCGTTTGATATCACTAGAGTACTGAATTTCTTTCGAGAAGTAGAAAACTGCCACTAGAGTACCGTCATTCCTTCACTCGAGTAATGATGATCCACTCGAGAAATAGGCAGACAACTTCTTAAATTTTATTCAAATCTTCATATTCGCAACCCGAAGCCCAAACCGCCATTCTCTAAGGTATGTTATGCTTAATTATTTTCTTAATCATCAATATTAGGGTTATATAAATAGAAACACCAAATTTCAAGATTCTACACGAATTCAAATCCCTCTCTCTCGAAAGACCATTTGACTTCCATTGCTAACGTAGAGCACGCCATCGTCACCATCTTCCAGCTATCGATCTCTCACAGTTTTCTTGAGAAAATTGCACCGTCTTCTAAGATCGGCATAGGCAGTGAACTTGTTGTCGCCGGAATTGCAGAACTTTCAAATGATTTTAGAAATCTACTCTTCCTTCTCTACACCGTCGGCTTAACATTCGTTCTCCAGCAGCCGTGTAAAATCTTATTTCCAGAAGTAGAAGAAATATTTAAGAATATCAAAGTAAAGAGGAATGGGAAAGTACTTAAGTCCAAAGTTTAAGGGATTAAGATAAAGCTTACCAAGAACTCTGTTTCTCAACTCCTTCGGATGCCATATGTTGATAAAGTGGATGACTTAACTCATGAAGATACTGATAGAGCTTGCAGACAGAAGTTACTTTCATTCATCAACTAGATCTCAATCCTGAAAGAAAATTCCTTATGGACATCATTGATAAGATTCTCGTATGTAAGACAAGCTCTATAAGGGATATATCAAATGATATGTTTTACATGATGATAACCATAATCTGCAGAAAAAGATTCCAATTTGGCATGTTGATTCTTGATAAGATAAGGGAGAGCATCAAGGCTCCTAATAATGCCAAGATTATCTCTCATATACTGCATGAGATAAATCCAGATGTTTTTGATTTCTCCAAAGGACTAACTGTAATGCCCCGAATTTGTAAACGAGCCTGTCGCATCCTAAGGAATTTTTGGTGCCTTTATAGGTCTATACGGACTGGGACACGGGCGTGTCAATGACTGTGTCCTTCTGTGTTGGCTGGGATGTGTCCAGGAAAGGACACGATAGGAAACATGGTTTTGAACTGTTGTGACACGGGCATGTCAGGGGTGACACAGGCGTGTCCTCACCCGTGTCACCACCCATGTTCTTCTCGGGTTGAAACCCTGGGTGTGTTGTCAGGAGTGCACGGCCGGGTTATACGAGCGTGTACTGTATCACACGGGCGTGTCAGATTCGGCACGGGCGTGTGGCCACCCATGTCCATCAAGGGACGTGATGGTTGGCGTGGCAGTTATGCTTGACACGCCCCTGGTCACGGGCGTGTCGATTATCCGACACGGGCATGTTAGGTTGAGACACGGGCGTGTATTGACCCGTGTACTTCTCTGGATCGACGACTTCGCATGCAAGCAGGACACACGGTCGTGTGCAAAGCTGTGTTCGGCTTATTTTAGTGACTTTTTTGCTGGATCCGAGCCGTTCCTTTTCTTTAAATAAGATGTGACGTCTTAGGATTAATCCTCCTTCCTTAAGGCCGCAAGTGGGGGTTAAACTCCTCATTTTCTTTTGGCCTTTCTCTTTCTTAAGTCTTAGAGATTGGAGAAAGCAAGGAAGAAGGAGGAGGAGGATCCCAGCCATCGACGGAGCATCAGAGCACCGAATCAAAAACCGAGACCGGATCCGCGGAGGCATTCTCGTTACGAAGCTTTCAATCCGGCTAGTTTCTCATGGCGCCAAAACGGACATCAAGCGTAATGATTCTCAACTTGGACATGTGAAGTTCTCTTCCTTTCTGCATGGGAAACCCGCTCCCCGCGAGTGTGCGGTGAGTGCGCGGTGTTCCTTGGGGTAGATATGTTAAGTCCCCCTTGTTTAGAGTCCGGAATCGAAGTACGGGCATAGGCATTGTGTGTGAAGCCTACCGGGACCTGTTTGTCTGGATTGGTGATGTTGCATTATGCATTTATTGTCAGAGAAGACTTCGTATTGTGTTGTTCTTCGGGTTTTCTACACGGTAGATTGCAACAGGGAGCCTTGGGGATTAACTCTAAGGTGCACTCGAAAAATTGGGCGGAAACGCATTCCTGCCAACTAGGTGGCCTGGGCCCAACCTTGTATAATTGGGATTGTATGTACGAGGCTTGTCTCCAGGATACATATAGGGTCTTTCTTTAGAAAATGGTGAGCCCATGGGGTTCAGAATTATTAGGCCAGGGAGCCGAATAGAAAGGCAAAACCGACCCGCGCCCTGTAGGTTTGGCCATGAGTACTACGGTATTCGGAGATTATAGGGTGACTTGAGCTACGCGAAATGGTGGAGCTGTACCTGCGTTATGTGGACTATGACATGAGAGTAGTGGAAATTGGCTCTCGTCGGTGGCATAATGAGAGTCTCATGCCAGGGTCCGTAAAGGCTGAAATGCTCAAAGTAATCCATCAAGTCAAGGACCTCTGAACGGAGGTGGTATCCGGTAAGTCCAGTACACCATCAATTTTCACTGAGTGCATTGGGTGGGAGGTCGTGTGAGCCTCCACCTGCGGTGAACTGTGCTAGGTTGTACTTTCACTAGGATTTTTGGATGGTAGTGAAGCCATGGAATTGACCGGATTCACTAAGAATGTGCCCTGAGTGTACGGGGTGTGTGGCCGAGCGAGCCTACACTTGCGGCAAAATATACTTATGCACTTAAATATTTAGCTGGGCTAATGAAATGCAGGGAAGGAGCACCGCCGTACCGAATAAGGGGCGGGGTCGTTATAATTTGGTCAGCTTTAGCTGACCGTTGCTTTGTTTGCCACCGTACGGTGGAATGTTGCTTGCAGGTGCGGCGGAACAAGATACCAAATAGCGGGTTGAAGCCCAAGCTGCTGTGCTGGCCCTCGAAGGCCAAAGTGAACTGTTGTTTTATTCATGATATGTGTGGCCAGCCTGCGAGCCAAAGTCTGTAAAACACTCTGTTGTTAAGTGAACATTTGTAAGGCCATAAGGCCAAGTACTTTTGTGTATTTTGGTATTTCATTCCTATTGTGGTTGTTGGACATTCATGATAAATGTTATTTGTTATTGGGTTCTTTCAACTACGTAAAAGCTTCTGCTAGTTGCTCTGTGTAGGAAGTTCGTGTTTGGGAGAATGGTTTCATTTTGTAACCCTTCGGTCTGTCAGTAGTATATGGCGTCGGGCTCCGGCCGGACCTACTGCTATATACCATGCGATGGGTAGGGGTGTTACAATTTGGTATCAGACTACCGGTTCCAGTATTGCTTATTGGATTTCGTGGGCGAATTCTTTTAAGGGGTGGTCATCATATGTATATGCGTCATCATTATAACATAAAAAGAACCCATGAATGTCCACTTAGGAATGAAAATACACTCGTTTTTGAGAAACCTAAGTGTTCCAATGATTGCATTTAGCAATTTGTTTGTCGTCTAATCGATAGTTATGCTTTATAGGGGACTACGAGTGGTGCGGGGCAGTCGAAAGATCAACACTCCATGGAGAGTAATGCACTTAACAGTGTGCCTGAGACCCTGCTTTCTGTTGAAAACATAAGAAGGATAGTTGAGGTGGTGTTCGCGGTGACTAAAGCACAACTTGGAGGGCAAGTGCAGCCCCCTATCCCAGGGGTGACTTCAACACCGAGTGGTGTGATGGAACAACTGGCATATATAATACCTTTGGATCAGTAGTTGAACATTCTTTTAGTGCAAGGTATGCACTAAGTTGAGGAGTATTTGCAGGCATTTCTTATCATAAGGCGCTTCCCAGGGTTTTATTTGGAGAACGAGCAGACTATAGTTAATAGATTCTATAACGGTCTGCGTGATGAATTACGACTGCTACTCGTAGGACCAAAGTTACTTGGATTCCGAGCGTTAGTGGAGTCGGCTAGAGCTTTGGAAACAGATCTGGCCAGAACTAACCAGACGTCAGTACGCAGGTTACCAAACTCCCCAGGTCCCGAAAAGCCTGTACACCAAAAGAGGAGTAATGTGAGGCATGACGTATCTGCTAGTCAAACTCCATATTACTGTTATAAATGTGGAAGGTTTGGTCACTTTGCCCGAGATTGTCGTAAAGATGATCAGGGGATAGAGAAAGCTATGAAGGGAGTCCAAGAGAAGAAAGACTCCAGTGCTGAGAAGACAGAGATCAGGGCGCTACCCACCTCGAAGTACGGTTTCCTTAGATGGTGTAAGAAGGCAAGGAGGGCGGGTCTAGTTCCTTCTTTTGGTACGTCTAGAACAATTAATGGCCGAAACCCGGATGCATGCTTTTGCTGTGGAAAGTTGGGAAACTTTGCTCGAGAGTGTTAAAGCGGAAATCTGGAGTCTGAGAAGAAGCCAAGAGCGACTAATGAAGAGAAGGACAAGGGGTTGGAGACTGCTACACCTCAGTATGCTCCATCCCAACCTATAGGATACAACTTTGGCAATCAGGAGGTTATGAAATATGCTGATATGGTGACAGGTATGGTTTAATTTTTGGTATGTCAGTTTTAGATACTTGGTGCCTTACGCATATTAGCTTATGTTTGGTTATGATAGGATTAGTATTGATTTTCTGAGTGTCCGATGAAAACACTGTTCATTATGGGAACTTCCCATTCCTTTTTGCCCAAAGGACGTGTATCGTGCATCAGAGTTCCTTCTTCGATGGCAAGAGTCAAACCGAGAGTACTACTGCCTAACGGGTACTCTTTACACCTGAATAGAGCCTGTTGTATGAAGTTACGGTTAGGGAGTAAGGAGTTTTGACTTGCAAGCGTCGCTACTGCTGTGTATAGAGTTCGATGTAATCTTCGGAATGATTGGCTCTCGGAGCAGCGTGCGTACATCAATTTCAAACGTAAGGTGGTTAGTTTGGTACTAGCTATTGTTGTGAGATATCGGAACTGAAGTATTACTTCAAGAGCTGGTAGAACAGGGTTATGTGTGTCCAAGTTGATTGCCTTGGAGCACATCGGTCCTCTTATAAAAAGAGGAAGGAAGCTTACAACTATGTAATGGTTTCTAGAAGTTGATTAAGCTAACGGGAAAAGATTAAGTATCCAACCCAAGGAGTGATTATCTGTTCGATCAACACAATGGGCCAAGTGTGCACTCAAGTTGAATCTAAAATCCAGATATTATTATTCGTCGCTAAGGGAAAGTGATATTCCCAAAACGGCTTCAACACACGATATGGGCATTTTGGGTTCATTGTTATGCCACTTGTGCTAACAAATGTGTCGTCCGTGTTATTGATTTGAGGTATAGGGCGTTCAGTGAGTACCTGAACAAGTTCGTGATAACCTTTATCGACGACTTACTTGTATACTTTCGGTATGAGGGTGATCATTCTAAGCTTCTGGATTCGGTATTGGAGACGTTAAGGAGAAATCAGTTGTATGCCAAATTATCCAAGTGCGACGGCGCATTACCCTCAATAGAGTTTCTTGGTCGTCTTCAGTAAAGAAAGTATCGTGGTGGACCCGTCAAAGATATTTGCGATACATGAGTTGCTTGTGTTATCTGCGTTGGCAAAAAGTCCGAAGTTTATAAGACTGGCCGGCTAGTATAGACGCTTCAGAGAGAACCTCTAGCAGATAACATTATCCCTCACGACTTTGGCGAAGAATGATCAAAAGTTTGTGTGGTCGCTGGAGTGCGTGCAAGCTTTCGAAGAGATGAAAAGTCGGTTGACCTCGGCAACTATTCCATGTTCACCGAGTAGGATCGAAGAAGTAGAGATTTACAGCGATGCTTGGGGCAGTGACTTGTATGGTGTTCTGCTCCAGCGTAGGAGTGTAATAACATTTAGCTCGTGTTAATTGGAGGTACGCGAGAGGATTTATCCGGTCCATGACTTGGAGTTAGCGGCCGTGATATTCTCCCTGAAGCTATAAAGGCGCTACCTAAATGGTGGGAAGGTCGGTACCTAAATAGATCTCAGGAGACTGAAGTACTTATTGGATAAAAAGGATTTAAACTTGTGGCAGTAGAGGTGGATGGATTTATTGGGGAACAACACCTTCGACATACATTTTGGCGCAAGTTTTGGAGATATTTGAAATCTCTTGCATGGACAAGCAGATCACGGATGATGCTTTTTATAGGTCAAATCCCCAATATGGTTTTGAAGATGGACTATTATGGAAGGACAGTCGTCTGTGTGCCCCAAGTGTGGAGAGTCAGCGGTAGGAATTGATGTACGAGGTTCATTATACCAAGTACTCAAATCACCGGAGGTACGCAAAATATTTAGAGGTTTGAAGAGGTTGTTCTGACGGCCCGGATAGAAAAAGGATGACCCGGTGTAAAAGTTAGCCAAACTCTAAATGGATAACATTGTTTGGTTGTATGGTGCACCCAGCAGTATTGTAAGTAACTGGGATGAACGCTTCACGTCCAATGATACCAGGCTGGTGCATAAATTGTTGGGAAATAAGCAAAGCTTCAATACAGTCCACCACACGCAGACGGATGTTCAGACCGAATGGGCCAGCAAACGATGGAGGATATACTTCACATGTGCGTCTTGGATTATTGAAGACAGTGGAAAGATCACATGTACATAGTGGAGTTTGCTTGTAACAATCGCTACCAGGCGAGTAAACAAATGGCACCTATCGAGACCTTGTATGGGAGAAAAAGGTCACACGTCGTTGCCTTGGTTGAAGACGGGTGAGTCAATATTGTACAAATGACAGACAGTGGAAGACGCCACTTCAATGGTACATACATTTCTTGAATGGTTGCAGATCACAGGCAGAATACTATAACGCCAAAGTATAGGAACGTGGAGTTCGCTGTTGTCGATTGAGCATAGTTGAAAATCAAGCCGTTCAATGCTCTCTCGCGAGCTCGACGCCTGAGGAGGCTGAGTCCGATATACCTTGGACCGTTTGAGCTCCTTGAGCGGAGTGGTGAAGCAGGGTATTGACTGAAGTTGTCAGTGAACTTGAGTGGGCTACATGATGTGTTCCACATATCGGGGTTGCAGAAGGCGGTGCTAAAGCCTTCACATGTGGTTGCGGTCGGGCAGGTGTTGTTTTATTGTGCGATGACGACGAAGGTCAAGCCCATATGTATTGAAGACTTTGAAGTCACACGACGCCGCAATAAGAAGTTTCCGTATGGTTAAAGTTCGTTGAATTAATTGTGGTCGTGAAGAACTTTTATGGGATCGAGAGCAGATTATGTTGGAGGAATACCCTGATTTATTTCGTTTGGGTAAAAATTAGGTTTTGTATCTTTAAATAATTTCGTGGACGAAATTCTTAAAGGGGGGAGATTTGTAATTCCCTGAAAATTATAAACGAGCCGGTCGCATCCTAAGGAATTTTTGGTGCCTTTATAGGGCTACACAGCCTGGGTCATGGGCATGTCTATGGCCGTATCCTTCTGTGTTTGCTGGGCTGTGTCCAGGAAAGGACATCGCAGGAAAAATAGTTTTGAACAGTAGTGACACGGGCGTGTCAGGGGTGACACGGGCGTGTCCTCACCTATGTCACCACCCGTGTTCTTCTCGGGTTGAAACCCTGGGTGTGTTGTCAGGAGTGCACAGCCGGGTTACACAGGCGTGTACTGTATGACACGAGCGTGTCAGATTCAGCACGGGTGTGTGGCCACCTGTGTCCATCAAGGGACGTGATGGTTGGCGTGGCGGTTATATGTGACACGCCCCTAGTAACGGGTGTGTCGATTACCCGACACGGGCGTGTTAGGTTGAGACACGGGCGTGTCTTGACCCGTGTACTGCTCTGGATCGACGACTTCGTTTGCAAGAAGGGCACATGGCCAGGCACACGTCCATGTGCAAAGCCGTGTTCGGCTTATTTTAGTGAATTTTTGGCTGGAT
Organism: Platanthera zijinensis; assembly: GCA_039513925.1. Taxonomy (NCBI): domain Eukaryota; kingdom Viridiplantae; phylum Streptophyta; class Magnoliopsida; order Asparagales; family Orchidaceae; genus Platanthera; species Platanthera zijinensis. The sequence continues at coordinate 69,450,843 of CM077089.1, read as the reverse complement.
CCGAAACGTTCGTTTTCTTTAAATCAGATCTGACGACTTAGGATTAATCCTCCTTCCTTAAGGCCGGGAGTGGGGGTTAAACTCCTCATTTTCTTTTGGCCTTTCTCTTTCTTAAGTCTTAGAGAGAGGAGAAAGCAAGGAAGGAGGAGGATGATCCCAGCTGCTGGCGGAGCTTCAGAGCAACGAATCGAAAACCGAGACCGGATCCGCAGAGGCATTCTCGATACGAAGCTTTCCATCTGGCTAGATTCTCATGGCGCCAAAACGGACATCAAGGTTAACAATTCTCAACTTGGATATGTGAAGTCCTTTTCCTTTCTGCATGGGAAACTCACTCCCGCGAGTGTGCGGTGAGTGTGCGGTGTTCCTTGGGGTAGATATGTGAAGTCCCCCTTGTTTAGAGTCCAGAATCGAAGTACGGGCATAGGCATTGTGTGTGAAGCCTACCCGGACGAGTTTGTCTTGATCGGTGATGTTGCATTATGCATTGATTGTCGGATAAGACTTCGATTGTGTTTTTCTTCGGGTTTTCTACACGGTAGATTGCAACAGGGAGCCTTGGGGATTAACTTTTAGGTGCACCCGGAAAACTGGGCGGAAACGCATTCCTGCCAACTAGGTGGCCTGGGGCCAACTTTGTATAATTGGGATTGTATGTGTGAGGCTTGTCTCCAGGAGACCTGTAGGGTCTTTCTTTGGAAAATGGTGAGCCAATGAGATTTAGAATTATTAGGCCAGGGAGCCGAACAGGAAAGGCAAAACTGACCCACGCCCTGCAGGTTTGGCCATGAGTACTACGGTATTCGAAGACGGTAGGGCGACTTGAGCAATGGGAAATGGTGGAGCTTTACCTGCGTTATGTGGACTATAACATGAGAGTAGCGGAAATTGGCTTTCGTCGGTGGCATAATGAGAGTCTCATGTCAGGGGCCGTAAAGACTGAAATGCTCAAAGTAATCCTTCAAGTCAAGGACCTCTGAACAGAGGTGGTATTTGGGAAGTCTGGTACACCGTCAATGTACCCTGAGTGCACGGGGTGGGCGGCCATATGAGCCTCAACCCAAGGTGAACTGTGCTAGGTTGTACTTTCACTATGATTTTTGGATGGTAGTGAAGCCACAGAATTGACTGGATTCACTAAGAATGTGCCCTGAGTGCACGTGGTGTTGGGTCAGGAGAGCCTACACCTGTGGCGAAATATACTTATGCACTTAATTGTTTAGCAGGGCTTGAAATGCAGGGAAGGAGCACCGCCGTCCCGAATAATGGGAGGGGTCATTATAATTTGGTCAGCTTTAGCTGACCGTTGCTTTGTTTGCCACTGTATGGTGGAATGTTGCTTGTAGGTGCGGCGGAACTAAGTACCAAATAGCGAGTTGAAGCCCAAGCAGCTGTGCATGCCCTCGAAGGCCAAATTGAACTGTTGTTTTATTTCTGTCATGTGTGGTCGGCCTGCGAGCTGATGTCTATAAAACACTCTATTGTTAAGTGAACATTTGTAAGGCCATAAGGCCAAGTACTTTTGTGTATTTTGGTATTTCATTCCTATTGTGGTTGGTGGACATTCATGATAAATGTTATTTGTTATTGGGTTCTTTCAACTACTTAAAAGCTTCTGCTAGATGCTCTCTATAGGACATTCGTGTATGGGAGAATGGTTTCATTATGTAACCCTTCGGTCTGTCTGTAGTATATGGCGTCGGGCCCCGGCCGAACCTACTGCTATATATCATGCGACGGGTAAGGGTGTTACACAAACTCCCCACAATATGAAGAAAGTATCAATCTCTTCTATTCAGAGATGGGAATAGAAATTGCTGAATCCTGCCCAGGCTGCTATAGCTCATGAACATCCAGTTGTAGAGGACAGGACTCCATCTCCCTCTTAACCTCATATTTCTAGCACATCTATTGCTGCTATTGAGGGTGAGCCTGCTCCTTTTGTTCAAGAAGAAAGAATACCTACTCCACCTGCTTCTTCTTCTCTTCCTCCAACCACTCCTTAAGAAATTATGTCAGATACTTAAGTAGAAGAAACCATACTCACTACTGCAAAAGACATTAGCAAGATGATAGAAGAACTAAGCTCTGAAGAGCCTCTTCCTCCCCTCCAGAAAGGCAAACCTACAGAACCATCTAAGGAACCAACTCCAATACCATCACCCTCTCCTACTCCATCTCCAGGATCCCCTGTTCCCCAATCTCTTGCTGCTGACAAAGAGCAAGATGCGACTATATTGATTTCTGATGAGAAAGAGCATACTCCAGAATAAGCTGAAGCTCCTCTGAAGAGCTTGGACTTTACGCTTCCCACCCTCAATGGTGAGGAAGGAGATGCTATGATTCACACTACCAGAGATCATAGCTCAGTGATCATTGAGGAGATTCCTCCATGGACTCCTCCTCCTCCTCCAGTTCCTCATACTATAACTCTAACACCTGCTGCCAATAATCTTCTAGGTAAGATAGAACAGATGCTGATGGATTAGAGAAAATATTTTGATGAGTCATTGAAAGTTGTTCAGATAAAGTTACTACTCTTGAAAAAGAAATGAGGAGAGGCTTTGCAGAGATTCAACACAATATTAATCAACTTAAGTTCTTGTTCAAGATTGGTGGAAAAGCATTGGACCACACCATCACCAGTGTTGGTCTGGTAATGGACCAATTGATTACTCTAGCTAATAATAAGATACATCTTGAAAAGAAGGCCCAAGAGCACTTTATGAAGATCTGTGAAGAAGTGGGTACTTTCAAAGAAGAGGCCATAGAGAAACTCAGTGTAGAAGTCAGAAGGGGGGAAGGACTTGTAAAAGAATATTTAGAAAAATATTCATACTGATGTAAAGCCCAAATACGATCTGTGTAATTCCATACATATGACACTATTGTATGGATGCACAACCACATCTTCCCTGACTTCCAGGCTGATCCTAATATTATTCCTAATCATCTCAATCCCCTTACAAAACTTTAGCCTGCTCATATTCCTGCTCCTCAACCTACTTTTTCTCCTAGGCCTGAAGGGGAAGCTCCTCCTCCAGAATCATATGCTCAGGTATGGGAATCAGTTATACCACAAGATCTACCTGAGGTACAGATCCCTAAAAGAATAAAATATGGAGATTGAGCTTCTGCCAGCAGATCATTTCCAAATCCAGATGCAGTGAAAAGGAAAGCACAAGAATTTGCAGAATCTGGAGCCCAACTTCAAAATCTTTGATTTTTGAAACTCTGAAGCTAGTAATGGATTACAATGAAAGTAGGACTAATCACTATAGTTCTCATGAATGGGAAGTATATGATAAGTCCATGACCAAAAGAAGGATATATGATAGATAATATTGGAGGAACAATCCTAATTCACCACCAAGACCTCCCAAGAACTATCCTAAACTATTAAGTTATCAGAGAAGGCAACAAGAAAAGAAGGAAAGACAGCAGCAACAACAACAACAACATCAAGCAAAAGAATGAAGAAAGTTCTAAGTGTGTGGATTGGAATTGTGTAGAAATGAATTTTGGATAATTCTATTTATATAAATCCTTAATTTTGATAATCTACTCATTGTCTTCAACCTTTGTGCATGTTACTCTGTTATCTCTCTTTTATATCTAGTTCTTTATTCATTTTATATAATTCACCTTAGTGTAGAGGGTTCTGACTTCTACAAATAGGGGGAGATTGTTAGGTATTATATCCATAATAACTTAGATTTGTATGAAGTCAAACTTAAACTAAGATGAATTAAGTTGTATTTGATGTCCTGTTTGAGTTATGTGTTTGCAGGACTTAATTTCCATGTGTAGACCAATGTCAATTTACAATGGGTCATCAAACATAGGACCATACAATATAACCCCTCATTGTGTGATCCATGGTGTTGACTCGTGTGTAGCCTCTCTATTATGATACACTTCATTTTAAAGCACTAGGTTTGATGAAGAAAGACATGTTTCTGATTGGAATGAAGAAACAACAATTTTAATAAACTAAAATTCTTCTAAGTCTTTTACTTGATTGGAACTATAGTACTCGAGTAGAACCTTTGGATGCACTCGGGTAGGTCTAGCCTAAAATTTGAGTAAAGGAAATGGTTCTCGAGAAGCTTGAATCTTGTTCTCGAGAAGCCAAGTCCATTACTCGAGTAGACCTCTTTTATTTCTTGAGTAATCAGTTTTTACATCCCTGAAATTTTCTAAGTATAACTCTCAAGTAGTTAAGTTAATCACTCGAGTAGATAAACAATTTGTTTCGAGTGACAGAAGGAAAATTCTCGAGAAGCCTCTACCCCACTCGAGTAGCAAATCCCTGTACTCGAGAAGTTTGTCAACTTCTCATGAAATCCAGTTCTAGTACTCGAGTAATAAATTTTTCTTCCCATATTTTTCTCCAAGTTCTCTTCCTGAGAAGTTCATTCTTACTTCTCGAGTAGTATTTCTAGCACTCGAGTAAACCTTACTCCACTCGAGTGATTGTATTTTCTTTCCTAAAGTTTTCTGAAATAATCCTTCTCAAGTAATCGATGTTATCCTCTCGAGAGCCAGTCTTAGTACTCGAGTAGTACTCTCTTCACTCGAGTAATACTGTCCTTTGTTTAGAAAATTCGCCAAGTCCCTGATAGACATTATTTTCAAATAACCTGATGTGATTGGTCCACATGGTCATCATTAATAATAAATCTAACCGTTAGGGAGATCCTATAAAAGGTCATATCATTATGACTTACCCTAAGCGCGTGATTTTTTAAATTCTAAGAATTCTTGATCGACCGTCTCCTTCCAAAAACATTCTGAAGCCGTCGCCGTTCATCGTGCTGATCGCCAAGGGAGATTTCAATCCAGAAAGACTTACAGATCAAGATCATCTTTTATCGCTTCATCCTCTCTTTGATTCTGTGAGTCCAAGGATTTCAGATCTAGAATCCAGTCATGTCTTCTTCAGCAATTTCTAATAAAGCCACAATTTTAAGAAGGAAGACCTAGGTAGAAATTTTCCAGATCTGAGAAATTTATAGTGTGTATTTTCTATATTCTTTTTACTCTTGTAGGAGATTATTATCCGAGTATAGGAGCTTTGTTCTCCGAGTTGTAGGAAGTTTTCAACTTCCGATTTGTGGATCGAGTTGTAGGAACGTTGTTCATAGTGGTAGGATTGTTTTCAATCCGAGATTAGTGGAGTAGCGTAGTCTAGCGTATTGCTAGATCGGTGAGTGAAAAGTGGACGTACCCAAGGTTGGAGAACCACTATAATTCTTGGTGTCGTTTGTGATTGCTTGGTTATTTCTTGTGCATAGATCGCTAAAAATTCTTATTCCACAAAAGATGTTTAACTCACCTATTCACCCCCCTCAAGGTGATTTAGGTAGATAACTTAAATCACTTTTAAGTTGTTGCAAGCGTTTTTGGCATTTTGATCGGTTTTTATGTGTTGTACGATAGATCCAAACCCTAGGGATAGAGGTGAAGATTTTGGAGTTAATCTTGAAACTGCACGAGTGTGGCGAGCTCGCCGACATGCTGCTGCTGATGAAGGAAGAGAAAGAATAGAAGAGCTAGGTTTAGGAGGAAATGTCCTCGGTGAATGGGTCATTGAGGATCAGGAGGAGGTCTGACCCCGCATTAGGATAATGCGCGACTTCATGACCCCTATCGCGGGAAGTGTTTACCCTGGTTTTGGTCCGACCATCGTGAACAACCACTTCGAGATAAAGCCCGCCATCCTCAACATGATCTGCAATAACATGCAGTTTTCTGGCTTGCCAAGTGAGGATCTTCAGCTCCATATGCCGGAATTCTCGGAGATCTGTGGCACCTTCCGCTACGCCGGCATTACAGATGACATGGTGAAGCTAAGGCTATACCAATTTTTGCTAAGGGACAAGGCAAAAACCTGGCTCCATACTATTTCTCCCAGGACTGCGACTACGTGGGAGGCTATTTCCTCAAAGTTCTTAGATAAATTACACCCAGTGGACAAAATAGTTAATGCCTGAAGGGAGAAAGCCACCTTCTGGCAGCTGTACCAGGAAATATTATCTGATGCTTGGGGAGAGATTTGCTGATCTGCAGCGTCGGTGCCCCCTACACGGCTGTGAGCCGTGGAATTTGGTTGAAATATATTATTTTGATGTTGAGCCTAATTACAGGGCCAAGATCGACATGGCGGCTGGAGGAACTATCATGAACCTAACTCCCGACGAGGCTTTGCGGTTTTTTTATGTGCGTATTCGTTAGTATTGATTATTGTGCTTGGAGGTATCGTCTTTTGCAGGTCGAGTTCATTCGGGCCGTGGACTATCAACTGAAATTAACGCCAATCTTCTGGTATGCTCATTTCTGAGCATTGGGTAACCCCTTATCCTTACCAAGTTTTTAATTTCATGATAACCTTTTTGTGGTAGGATTTTTAGGCTAAGTCTGGTAGGGAGAGTTATGTGTGGTACTCACGCACATGCATTTTACCATTGCCATGCTAGAAGAACACATTCATTTGCTGTCTATGTTGATTGGCTTTGCATACCACTACACCACACTTGAGCGCGTGCTTGAATAGGAGCATGTCGTGAGTTCTATCGTCACTAGTGTGCGATTTGGAAAATTTTGGCGCTGGCCTAGGATTGTAAGGTGGAGTAAAATGTTACCTCCATGAGGGCTCCTAATCGAGTGCTCACGTCTTATTTAGGATTATGTGTAGAATTAGATTCTTTATATTATAGCGTATTTTATTTCTATTGGCGTAAATCTTGTCTATTCTACTCGCCTACTTCAAATCCGGTATGAATCAAAAGGTAGTGTAGGGATGTTTGTTGACATTGCTAGCCTCGTATTGCTCGAGTCGGGACGAAGGATTGTCTTTATCGGTGGCTAAGAACTTGCCCCTAGAAACTCTCAAAGAATGGGTACATGGTTAGTCAAGTGCGCGTGTGATGTAGGCCATCACTTTTTTCTTGTTTGATCCTTGTACCATTCCCGACGTCTATCCGTTGTTATCCCCGTTGTGCATGTCCCTTCCTTTGGCATCCTTACCCCTCGCTACCAAAGCCATATAGCCTTTCCTACTCGCACACCCGAATGTGATCGCTCCGTTGGTTTGTTTTATTGTAATTTTGTGTTCGTTATGTGTGGCTGTTATGCAGGAGCTTTGTGTCGCTTGTGGTGTTGTCGTATTTTCGGCACATTTTTTTATTTGGTTAAATAAAAAAGGAAGAAAAAGAAAAAAAATAAATGAAAAGAAATAGAAATGAAAATTCCCAATGTGGAATAAAAGAAAAAAGAAAAAGAGAAAAAAAAATATCTTTTGTTGTAGAGTTGTGGTTTACCAGTGGAAATTTTGTTGTATTGTGATCGTTATGTGCATGCGCGCACCGTTAAAAGTCTAAGTCTGGTGTTGCGGTGCACGTGTTTGTCATTACGTATAGCTGTGAGTGTTTTCGGGCGGTCTCATTTTGGGTGTGCGTATCCGTCGAGTTATCTTTATATACCCCGCATTCACCTAAGCCCCCATTATACTCCAAGTCCTACGGATTCGCGCTTGAGTCAAACTAGTGTCGTGGAGAGAGTGTGAACGGGCAAGCGTATGGTCCCCGACATTGATGGATTTCTTTGGAGGTGATCCCGAGCCACTGTCTTTTGCAATACTCAACTCAACGATTGTCTGCTTTCTCCTTGCGCGTGACTGAATGATTCCCCTCGATTCTATAGTAGAGTAGTAATAATATTTTGATACGCCTTTAGAAATATATAGGCTAATAGTACATAATCAGAAATTCTTTCTACGGTATTCTTATGTGCGTGTGCGTGCGATTTCGCATGGTACTCCGCTGGGCAGTTTTAGTCCAACTATGCTATTTTTCACATCCGCGTTAGGGATGATTTGCTCGGGATGAGCAAATATTTAAGTCTAGTGGTGTGATAGGTCAAATTTATATAGGGTTTTTCAGACTCATCAAGGTTTATTATCTTGCATCTGCACTACTATTTCAGTAGGAAAAGTCATATATTTGAATAGGACTTCTTTTAGCCATTGTTGCACTATTTCGGCCCATTTTGGTTTGCAAATTCCACCGGGATGTCGGGGGAAAGTACTGGGGTACCCTGCATGCAGATTTGAGTATTTTATGTATACTGGTGTTGGGGGCTTGTTCTCCAGCTTTGGTTTTTGCTGTGCAGGTGAGTAGTTTTCCCCCAAATCAAGAATTCTGACCTGTGGAAAACGCACGGTCGTGCGTTTCCTTAGCGCACGATTTTGTAAAAAGCGTTCGTTTTGTGCAGATTCCTCTGGAGGATTGACTGACCCATGCGATTTCTTCAAGCACGGCTTTTTCCGAACGGTGCTCAAAGGAGACACACAGTTTTCCTGTAGTTGTTTGGTGTTATAGAGGTGTATGGTTAATCGTGCGATTTGTTCATGCACGGGCAGAAGTTCCCGTGCGCGAATAAAATGCACGGTTCCACCTGTGTTAGGTACATTGAAAAATGTGTACTAGATTTGGAGAAGCCTCACCTAACTCAATGATGTACATCAATGTGTATTTGATGGCATGTTGAGTTTAAATGTGCATGTTAAAGAAATGCAGGAAAATATTCTAAGTACAAGTGTCGACACTGGTAAAGGACTTGTGTCGACACCAAAAGCAAGAATGTATCGACACACATGACTTATGACAACACACAGAAATTCTGTTAGCAGCAGTTGTGTCGACACACAGGACTTGTGTCGACACACACTCAACACCAGCTATGTTGAAGACCAAAAGTAATTGTGTCGACACACACTCAAAGAAATCTGTAAACAACATCAATACTGAGACTGGAAGGCTTGTGTCGACACACAGGACGTGTGTAGACACACACTCAAGAAATCTATTAATACCAGCTATGTCAAGAACAGAAGCGGTTGTGTCGACAGACAGGACTTGTGTCAACACATCCAACAGAAGCTGTGTCGAGAAGTTAAAGTATGACTGTGTCGATAATGTGGGAGTTATTTTGACACCTTCAAGACTTTTGTCAACACATGGTCTATTTGTGTCGACACATTTGGAGTTATCTCAACTAAATTTTCTGCTGAGATAGAAGTTCAAGGAGGAGTCAGTTGTCAAGACTGAAGATCTGGCAGCTGTCATAAGTAACAAAGCTAACACATCAGTCAGAGCTATCAGAAGGATGTTATGAACCGAATCAGCTGGTAACCTTGGATGGATTCTATATATATACCTATTTCATCACAATCAGAAGAACAATATAGTAATAAAAAAATTAGAGAGGTGGACCAAGAGACAAACCAAAATGATGGCAGATCCTGAAAGGGCTGCTAGAAAAATTCAGATCTAATTCTGAATTCAAGAAGGAAGCTGGATTGAAGATGATTTCCAACTCCAATTGAAGATAACCCTTACTTGGTACAAATTCAAGAAGCTTTGGAGAAGCTAAGACAGGTTGGATCTAAAGTAATGAGTTCTATCAACAACGGATCAAGAAGCATTTACCCTATTCTCTTTCCATCAGGGTGAATATTTTAATGTTTTAAACAATTAATTTCCTTGTAAGATCTTATATAGATATGAGTTGTAAGACTAAATTTATAAAGGCTGAGGTAGGGCTGTTGCCTAAGGTAGGATTCTTGGAAGAATCTGAGGTGTAGGATCTAGTTGATCTGAGTGGTAGGCCTGGTGGTTAAGGCTGAGGTAGGGTTGTTCCATGACCTAGGAGTCTTGAGAAGATTCTGAGTTGTCGGACTTCAAAAAGTCTGAGCTGTAGGAACCAGTGGGGTTCTGAGTTGTAAGATCTGTGGATCTGAGATAGTGGAAGGAAGGTTGGCCGAATCCAGTACTCTGCTGGATAGGTGAAGGGGGAGAGTGGACATACCCATAAATTGGGGAACCACTATAAACCAGTGTGTGCTGTGCTGTGAACTTGTTGTGATTGTTTGTGCTATGTTTATTTTACTGTGCTTTAACATTGTTATTTTCCTAAGTTGATTAAAAGGAATTGAACCTATTCACCCCCTACACCTCTCGTTGTTTAGTGTCTATCAACCTAATCTTTCAAGTAGTATTAGAGGGAGGTTACTTAAATATAGACCTAAGAGTCTGAGTAGATCGCCAAGGTAATTAACTGTTAGCCAGAATGGGTTCAATTTAAAATCAGAAGGAACTTGGATCCATGAAACTACCTATTTGCAGGAAAGAGAATTTTGGCATATGAAAAGAAAGGGTTAGATTGTTCATGGAAGCATCTGATCCAAGAATTTACATCACAATTTTGGAAGGTCCTTTCATTCCTATCAACATATCAGTTCTTGATACAAATCTCAAAACACCAAAGAGCTATTCTGAAATGACTACGAAAGAGATCATCCTAGCTACCTTAGACAAGAGAGCACAAAACATAATTATGAGTATCATAAAAGATAATACATTTCAGAATCTGGTTCATTGCAAAACCTCCAAGGAGATGTGGGACACCTTGATTGTCTACATTAAGGGAACTGAAGAAGTTAGAGAGGATAGAAAGTCCATGCTGAATCAAGAATATGAGAGCTTCAGGCAAGCCAAGTCAGATAGCATAGCAGAATGTTACAAGAAGTTCTTTAGAATTGTAAATGAGTTAATGACCTATGGAAGAGTCTTTAGCACATATGAGCCGAATGACAAGTTTCTCAGATCACTGACCAAGGATTGGGATTCAAAAATATGTGCCATCAGAGAGGTGGCCAGGCTTGCTGATACACCTTCACCAACCTTATTTGGAAAACTGTTATCTTATGAGATGCAGCTCACTGCTAGAAAGGAGGAGGAGAAAAGCAATAGGTCTGATTATAAAGAAAAGTCAGTAGACTTCAAGGCTGAAGCTACCAGAAAGGGCAGGAGAAAGTCATCTTCTCCTCCCAGGAAAATTGCTGAAGTTGAATCAGAAGATACTGACATCAACACTTCAAACAGCCACAATTCTGATGAGGACTTTGCTGTCTTTACAAGGCAGTTTAAAGGGTTCATGAAGAAGAAGAAATGGAGACCCAAGCCATCTTCATCTTCCTCCAAGGCTGACTATTACAAGAAGAAGAAGACTTTTAAGGATGACATGTATGGCTCTAATCCTAGTAAACAAACTTCTTCTAAAATTATTTGCTATTATTGCAATTGGCCAGGACATGTCATAGTTGAATGTACTGATAAAAGAAAGGAGTCTAAGGACAAGCAGAAACATCAGAATAAGGGAAAGAAGGAGAAATCTCTTATTTCCCAAAAGTAGAAGAGTTGGACTGACTCTTCATCATCAGAATCTAGAGAAGGGGATGAAGCAGAAGCCTATATTGGATTGTTCTCAACAGAAGAGGATCCTGTAGAATCCGAATTCTTGCAAATGCTAGATTCTATCAATGGATATGAAGAATATTATTGTATAGGGCTGATGGCTTTATTTGAGGAAAATCAGTACAAGGATCAGCCTGGTCCCAGTAAGGTATACAATCCATCCTTAGCTTTTGAGTATTATAGTGGATCAGAATCAGAAGAATAAGCATCAAGAAATGTGGATGGTTTTGAATCTGAAGGGGATGTTCTTCAATTAATTGATGAGTATGGTGGTCTGTTGTAGGCTCTTAAGAGAAGAAAAATCCTTGTCAAGAAGCAGGCTGAGGAAATTGAATCTCTCAAATTGGCTGCATCAGATTCAGCAAAGTTGTTGGATTTGAAATTGAATGAGGTTGCTAAACTGAAAAACATAACTGTTATTCAGATGGGTACAATCACTTTCAAAAATAATCACATCAAGAATCTTGAAGTAAGACTTCAGAAAGAAAAGGATCTAGTAGATAATTTCTCTAAGCCAAAGTCTGTCTTACCCATAATTGATAATTTCATCTCCCAAAAGGGTCAGATAGGATTAGGCTTTAAGGGAGAACAAGGGTAGCCAATTCTCAAAGAAAAGGCAAAGCCCCAGTTCAGCCACTAGCCTTCAAACCCCCTATTTCTTTTAGGAAAGTGATGCAGCCTACTAACAGGTATGATCATGACATAACTCATGGTCACTATAAGTATGGTAATCTGAATGGAAAGTGTGCAAATGCTAATAGGGCACCCCATGAGCAAACCCATCAGGTTCTTAAGGAATCCTTAGTATTTGCTGCTCAAGCACCTGCACTTAAAAGGACTACAAACAACAATATTGTTTAGCCTGTATTTAAGAAAAGGTACAACAAATTTGAGTACTGGTATTGTGGCAAGGTGGGACACTTTTCCATTGACTGTTGGTTCAATGCTAATATTCAGAATAAGGCCAGCTTTCCTGTCAGAAAGGATGCAGGTAAGTATGTAAAAAATCAAACTAACCTGAACATAGGACCCAATAACTATTGGGTTTCTAGGGATAGGTAATTTTATTTGATGCAGGTTAGTACATATGGCCATACCCCTATATGATACTTAGATAATGGATGTTCCAGACACATGACTGGAATAAGAAGGATGCTAAAGGACTACTTCCCTATAGAAGTTGGACCCAAAGTGATCTTCGGTGGATCTGAAAAGGGAGTCGTCAAAGGGTTTGGTAACATTTCCAATAACTCCAATACCATCACTCAATTGGCATATGTGAAAGGTCTAAAGAATAACCTAATTAGCATAAGCCAACTAAGTGATCTTGGTTATGACACTTCTTTCCACAATAGTGTGTGCCAAATAAGAAGGTCAATCGATTAAGAGATCATCTTGGCAGGCACTAGGAAAGGAAATTTCTACTATCTTAACTTTGATTATGAGAATAAGTTCTCACCGATCTGTCTCGTTGCAGATGAGAAAGCATCTCATTGTGTCCAATGGCACAAAAGGCTGGCTCACCTGAACTATAAGTCAATAGGACAAATCTTTAGTATGGAGTTAGTGAGGAATGGTCCTCAGGTCAAGTGCATTAAAAAGGGTGTATGTTCAGCTTTCTAAAAGGGCAAACAGACCGGGACCACTTTTCATGGACATTATACCAAAGATTCTATAAGAGGTTTATACCTCTTGCATATAGATCTATTTTGTCCTATTCCAATTCATAGTCTAGGTAGGAAAGTTTACACATTTGTGGTTGTGGAGGAATATTCCAAATTTACATGGGTTTTCTTCTTGAGGAAGAAATCTGAAACCCCAACTATTTTCCAGAATTTTGTTAGATAAATTCAGAATGAATTCATCAATTCAGTGGTAAAAATCAGAAGTGACCATGGGATTGAATTTTAGTCTGAATGTATGACAAAGTTTTGTGAAGAATTTGGGATTCATTGGGAGTTCTCCTCACCTAGAACTCCCCAGCAAAATGGGGTTACTGAAAGAAAGAATAGGATTCTTATTGAGGCAAGTAGAACTCTACTATGTGAAACTTCTCTCACTGAATACTTCTGGGCTGAGGCAGTAAACACTGCATGTCATGTTCTAAATAGAGCTTCCATCAACAAGAGACACAAAAAGACTCCCTATGAGATTATGAAAGGCAGAAAACCAAACATATCCTACTTTAGGATCTTTGGTAGCAAATGTTATGTTCTGAATAATGGCAAGCATTATCTAACTAAGTTTGCTGCCAAATCCCTAGAAGAGATATTTATTAGGTACAACAATAATAGTAGATCATACAGAATCTACAACTTGACTACACAAGTTATAGAAAAATCTGTCCATGTAGTTTTTGATGAGTCTATGCTTATTAAGTGTAAGATGTCTAGTACTTCTGTTAGCCCTATAGGATTAAAGAAAAAGATGGACAAACTTTCAATTAGTGAAGACCAACCTGCAAGTCAGGATGAAGAAAATGATGGATGATGTCCAGGGGGAGTACAAGACTCACTGAATGAAGATGAATACAATGGAGTTCATCTAGGTGAGGACAATGGAGAAGACCAAGAGGTGGATAGACTTCCTACAGCAAGAAGACAATTGAAGGATCATCCAGCACACCAAATCATTGGTAATGCAAGTCATGGAGTTCTGACCAGAAGCAAAAGAATGAACACAGTTCTCTGTTCAAGCTTCTTGTCCCAGATGGAACCTAAGAAGTTTGAAGAGGCCATACAAGACCCAAATTCAATTGATGCCATACAGGAAGAATTGAATCAGTTCAGAAGATATAATGTCTGGGAGTTGGTTCCTAAATCAAAGAATCATAATATTATATGAACCAAGTGGATCTATAGAAACAAGTTAGATGAAAATGGCACCATAATCAAGAACAAAGCCAGACTCATAGCAAAGGGATACAGACAGGAAGGGATGGACTTTGATCAGACATTTGCCCCAGTGGCAAGGTTGGAAGCAATAAGACTATTCCTGGCTTATGCATCTTTTTAAGGGTTAAAAGTATTCCAAACGGATGTCAAGTCAGCTTTTCTGAATGGAGTCTTGAAGGAAGAAGTATATGTAGAACAGCCATCAGGTTTTGTTGATTCTCATTATCCCAACTATGTACATAGGCTTAAGAAAGCTTTATATGGATTGAAACAAGCCCCTAGGGCTTGGTATGAAACTTTGTGTTCCTTTCTTATTGAGAATAAATTCTCAAGAGGGAAAATAGACAAGACTCTATTCTTTAGGGAATTAAAAGGTAAGATCATCCTAGTCCAGATTTATGTTGATGACATTATCTTTGGTTCTACTGAAAACAACCTTTCTAGTATGTTTGCCAAACTTATGCAAGGGAAGTTTGAGATGAGCAGCATGGGTGAGCTGAAATTCTTCTTGGGACTCCAAGTTAGATAAACTGATGATGGATTGTCCATATCTTAGTCTAATTTCACCAAGGAGTTAATCAAGAAACATGGCATGGAGTCAGCCTCCACCATGAAAACTCTAATGGGGACAAGTATGCCTATAGGCAAAGATGAAGCAGGAAAACCTGTTGATGAGTCTTTGTATAAAGGGATAATTGGCTCCCTACTTTACTTGACTGCTAGTAGACCTGACATCATGTATGCTACATGTGTCTGTGCTAGATACCAAGCCTGCCTTAAGGAATATCATTATTCTGCTGTCAAGAGAATTCAGAGATATCTTAAGGGCACACCAAATCTAGGTCTTTGATACCCTAAGAATGGAGATTTCTTACTAACATGTTTTTCAGATGCATACTTTGCAGACTGCAAAGAAGACTGGAAAAGAACCACAGGAACATGTCAGTTCCTAGGTGGTAGGTTGGTGTCATTGAGCAACAAAAAGCAAACAAGTGTAGCTATTTCCACTGCTGAATCAGAGTATATAGCTGTAGGCAGTTGCTGTGTTTAGTTGTTGTGGATACAACATCAACTTGAAGACTATGACATCAAGGTAAGTAGAATTCCTTTATATTGTGATTCTAATAGTGCTATTTCTGTAGCTAGAAATCCCGTTTCATATAGCAGAACTAAGCATATAGAAATCAAGTTTCACTTCATCAGAGAACAAGTTGAAAAAGAAGACATAAGTCTAGAATTTGTCAACACTAATAATCAAGTTGCTGATATATTTACAAAACCTCTGGATTAAAGTATATTAAATCATTTTAAAATTTAATAAGGTATGTCGAACCTAGAATGAGATATTTAATTAGCATAAAACTTCCTCAAGAAATTTTGCTAAGTTAGAAAGTTTGTATCGACACAAGCTAACTGTGTCGACACTATCAGCAGGTTGTGTCGACAAAGAAACAGACTGTGTCGACAAACAATGTCTGTGTCGACACAACTCTGTCGAGACCATGTATTAGAAGATTTTTTTGACGACACACAAAAATCTATGTCGACACATAGACATGTCGACACTTACAGTGTTCTGTCGAGACTTTAGTACTCTATGTCGACACAGGAAAAAGTATGTTGACACATAGACATGTCGACTTCAACAAAGTTTTGTCGAGACCTAGGTCATCTATGTCGACACATGTAAAGTTTTGTTGACTAGTTTAGGTGCGTTGTTTTACCTACCCTTTACAAGCACACTATAAATAGGAGAACACAAATTCTAGCCAACTATGCTTTAAGAACTCTCGACTCTAGACTTTGTGTGGACAAGAAAATGTCCCGTCAACTCTCTACTCTCTAGTTCACCAATGGCACCAAAATAGGATGACAAGATCAATGAAGGATATGAACTTGTTCTCAAGGCATTCGAGACTGCCTCGCCAGACATCAAGGGGGTGATTACCCTAATCACAGAAAATGGATTGGAATACTTTGTCTCTGAACCGACAAGGATATGGAAG
Organism: Platanthera zijinensis; assembly: GCA_039513925.1. Lineage (NCBI taxonomy): Eukaryota > Viridiplantae > Streptophyta > Magnoliopsida > Asparagales > Orchidaceae > Platanthera > Platanthera zijinensis. The sequence continues at coordinate 69,434,625 of CM077089.1, read as the reverse complement.
AAAGAGGTTCTTGAATTTTACTCTTCCGCAACAATGGATTCTCAAGGAAAGAAGTTGAAGTCCACTGTAAATGGTTCTACAGTAAAACACTCCCAGAAGAATATCAGGAAGTCACTTCAGCTTCCAAAGATTAAGGAAGAAGAAGATATCGCATCCTCCATGGCAAGGGATGCACTCCAATGGTGTGGGCTGGATCCCGATACCATGATTGGATCTTCACTAACCAGGAAGGGAATGAATTCCCAGGGTAAGTTTCTATCCGAAATAATGGGCAATGTTATTCTCTGCAAAATAGGAGGACATGATAGGATCTCTTCCTACATGTTCAAACTCATGACCAGAGTTATCTTCAAAGTGAAAATAGACTGGTCTAGTGTAATATTTGACAAGATCAAAGAGAGTGCCAAGAAGCCAAATCTGGGTAGGATATTGAGCTTGTATCTGGCTTCCACCATCCCAAAAGTGATGAATCAAACTTCAGGAACCTAGATAAATCACATGAGAAGGATGGATTTGAGAATACTATCCAGATGGGATTGAGTTTTGACCAAAGATGTTTCTACTCCACAGAAACCAGTGAAGAAAGATAAGAAAAATAAACCTACTACCCAGAAAGCAGATTCTTCCAATGATTCTGAAGAACAGGTTGTCTTTAGCTCAGATGAAGACCAACCAAGAAAATAACCCACACCACAACCAGTTAAGAGGCTCAAGCCCATGGGGAGGGCTTCCAAACTAATGACACTCAAGTGGTATCATCTCTAGGGGGAGAAAACAATGAAACATCAGTTGTTCAAGACCCTGAACAATCACAACTGCCTGCCCAAGGGGGGGGTTATTGCTGAAGTTGCTTTGGAGAGTGAGTATGCAACTGATACTGTTATGGATAAAGTATCAGAAATCAACAATGCAGCAACAGTTATTACTGAGAATGTAGCACATGATGTGCATATGCTAGATCCAGATCAAGATGAGCACCTCCACTTCTCTATCTTAGAGAAAACCCTAGACCAGGATCTTGATGTCCAGGGAGAACTATTTATTGGACAAGAGAAAATTATACCTCTTGTTAAAATGCAACAGGAGATAACTTTGGAAGAATTGTCTCCTAACCTCCAAGATGTAAGGACTGGGGGGGAGCTGCCAAGGACTAAGGGGGAGAAGCAACTACATGCCTCCAGCCCTAAGGATACTATGGATATAGAAAGTTCCTCAAATTCTACTGATGATGAGTAAGCTTCCATGGATAAGAAAAGGAAGCTAGTGGCTCTCAGGAAAAGAAGCACAGGCTATAAGAAAGCCTTACAAACTATCCCTCCAACATCTGCTCCAGGAATAGACTTCAGTTCACTATTGGTGCAACTGCAAGTGAAATTGGATGAGCAAAGATGTGCTTTGGAAAAGTATGTGGATGAGTCCCATAAAGAAGTGTAGTTCCAGCTAGCTCAAGATATTAAATCTATCAGATTTGAGGTAAATTTGAATAAGAAAGAGATGACAGATTGCTTCCACAAGAGAGGTAATGTTGTAGTATATCTTACCACCCAACATAAAGAAATGAATACTATAATAGCTGATATAGCAAAAAAACAAGGATATATTCTAGAAAATCAATTCAGATCAAATGAAAATCTAAAGGACTCACATGATAAAATTCTCACAAAACTGGGAGGTATTGCTATTGATTTGAAAACTGAAGTATCCAGGAAAATACAAGAAGATCTAGCTACTGTACAAATCGCCATTCATGAATCTCAAAAGGCTATTTCTGATCACATGAACAAATTCAGAGCCTACTACAAAGAAGGTACAGAATATCTGGATGATTAAGTAAGGTTTCAGAAAAATGATCTAAGAGATCATGTGGCCAGAGAAGTCATAAAGGTGGAGAGAGTGTTAGTCAAAGCCAGCTCTGATCATGCTAAATGGGTATCTAATATGAAAGTGAGGGTAAGACCAATCCTACACTCTAGAGGGGGGGGGGGTGAATAGAGTGATTTAAAATAATTTTGCTAATTTAAAAATTATTCTAGCAGTGGAAGACTTGATTTAATAAGTGTAGAGTGCGAAGCAGAAACTGAAATAAAATAACTACAAAAGGATAAATTCACAGCACACAGCACAAGAAAGAGCAAGCAATCCAGAAGACACAAGGAACTATAGTGGTTCCCCAAAACATGGGTACATCCACTCTTCTACCACCCTTGGTAGGAATCCACTGCAGGATGAGTTGATCAGGTGTCCTGGCCACCAATGAGCTTTTGATCAGGTTCTTAAAAACCAAACCAAATTTTTTGATCAGGTGTCTTGCCACCACTGAGTTTTGATCATGTCTTAGGAACCAAAGCAAAACTTTTGAAGGGAGTTTAAAAACCCTTTTACAAGAAAGAAAAAAGAAATAGATGTTGTCTTCTTTGTCAATGATCTGAGAGAAGCACTAGTGGATGAGATATTGTCAAAGCTCCCCTGAGATGTAGCATGAATTCAGGAACTGGAAGCTTTGGAAGGGTGATAGGTCTTCAAAGAATTTTATTACTCCAGCAAAAGATGATTTTAGCAAGAACTGAAATGTTTGTTGTCTGGAGTGTGGAAGATGAAAACTTGAGAAAGCTTTTGATCAGCAGCAAATCAGAAAGAAAACTTGTTAAGTTTTTTGTGTTTTTGATCTCCTTTTTCTTTCTGTATATCTTTGTGTATCTTTTGAGTATATTGCTGTGTGTCTTTGTTCTCTCTGAATGATAATGATAAATCCAGTTGTCCAAATCTTGATAATAGCCGTTAGCAAAGTCATAAATGATTTCCTTAATTGTCAACTATCTATGGAGGAAAGAAACTAAAAACATTCCTCCTTTGTTTCCTTGAAACTTTCTCAAGATTTTTTATAACAGTTAGAAATCTTCTGCAATAAATGCTCTGATTTGAAATCCTTAACAAGCTGACAAAATCCCAGAAATCGTCGATCTCAAAATAAAATCGTCGATCTGAGCTCAACTATCGTCGAACTAAGCTCAAAGATATTTGAATTTGACTTGGACAAATATCGTCGATCTGAGCTCAGAGATCGTCGAACTTAGTACGACGCCTCGTCGACTTGAGCTCAGAGATCGTCGAACAGAGTTCGACATTCTGTCAACCAGAACTCACAGATAGTCTAACTTGGTTCGACGCTTCGTCGATCTGAGCTCGACGACAACTTGAATTCTTTTTCTTGGCTTCTTCATCTGAACTAGGAGTTCTTGGGGAAATCTTCAACCCTAAGTCATAAGCCTTAGACCTAACTAGTTGACCTTTTCTCTATACAACAAGGTCAAAGCAACAATCCTATTGACATAGTGATCCTGACCCAAATTAGTAATAGGGTGTTCCAACAATATCCCCCTATTTGAGTTAGGATTACTATTTACATGAGTTATAGTAAATGAAATCAACAAGAAAAACAGAAATACAAAAGAATTGCAGAACCACAGAGATAATTATATCACAGTAAGAAAGTAGTTCAGCAGAGATATAATATAGTTTTCAGCTTACATCTAGATTAATGCTTGTCATCAGTTCTTTTCTTGAAGATGATTTCTTTGTTTGGATTTTCTGAGTCTTTCTTTGAACTGAAATCATCAGCAGCACCGAGAGTCCTTTGGCTTTTGCTTCTAGGAACTATAGCTTTAGGATGTAGTTGCATGTACTCCTCAGTGTTGAAGAATCTCTTGGAGCTGTATCTTTCAAGTTCCTGTCTTCTTTGTTCTGATAGAGTAGATATATTTGAAGTGTCTTGGGCCTTCTCTCTTTCTTTCTTAATTTGATTTAGAGCAGCCATTTCTTTAAGTTTGGCTGTCCAGGAAACTGGATTGTTCTCTAGGTCTACAGAAGGAACTGGTGGCTCAAACTTATTGATGGTGTCAGTGGGAGGAGCTTTTGAATGAAAGCTTTCTTTGAGCTTGTAGGGAAAAGGACCAGTAGTTGAGTCAATTGGGCCTTGTCCTTTCCTTTGATATGATTGTTGTTTGGGCTGTCCTCTTGAATAAACTTGATAGTCTATTTGATTTCCTCTATACTGTCTTCCTCTAGGCTGATTTCCTCTTTGCTGATAACCTCTGGATTGAGATCTTCCTTGATAGGTTTGCTGCGGTTGAGAAATGTTGGATGCTTGAGGAGCTGAGTTTCCACCAGATCCTGTGCTTAGAGAAGGAGGAGGAGGAGGATTGAGGTGAGAAGTTCCTTTGTCATACTTTCTTCTCTTCTTCATTGCTTTCAACTTGTTCTTAGAATATTGCATCCAATGCTCATTAATAGGAAAATTGTGCAGAATATAATATGGTATGTCATGATCAGTTGTAACTTTGGTCAATTGAACCCTTTTCATAGCCTTGCTTCTGGCTTTCTGTTGGTACCCTAGTTTGGATTTGAGTAAAGTCATCTCAATTAGTTTCTTGACCCAAGATTTATCTATAGTCAAAGGTTAGTTGTTAGGTTAGATTCCCTCAGTTGTAGAGTTGTTGCTTATCCAGATGAAAATCTGGTTAAGTTATTTTTTATTCGACTATAGTCGAACGCCACTCGACTATCGTCTATCAGCTGATCGACTATCGTCTATCAGTTGGTCGACTATCGTCAGTCCGCAGATCGTCTATCTCTGAGTTAGTTCTTCTTTGTTAGCTCGACGATTTGTGGTCTCAGCATCGTCGATCGTCGAGCCCTGGTCGACTTCTTTTGTCTAGACAGATTTCTTGTAGGTCGACTATCTGTTCTTGTAGGTCGACTATCTGTTATTATAGGTCGACTATCTGTTCTTGTAGGTCGACTATCTGTTCTTATAGGTCGACTATCTGTTCTTATAGCTCAACTATCTGCTCTGTGGTTCGTTCGACGATCTCTGTGGATCGTTCGACGATCGTTTGTCTGCTTTTAGTAATATTGTATTCCTTCTCTTCTGTAATTTATTTCTTATTTATATGGCTTATTTTATTAAAGATTTCTTCATTGATTTTATGCTTTATCAAGGCAATCTTTGCCTCATTCTTTATGCATAAGTAAAGTTCTATCTGACAAAGTCTTTTGTCTTTTTAGTTGAAAAATCTTTATGCTTTATCTGCCATGCTGTCCTTTATAGCCGTTAGACACAAAAGTCTTTCTCTGACCGTAAAGAGTTTGTTTTTCATGTGACTTTTTCTAATATATTTTGGACTTGCAGAATGGATAAGCAGCTTCTTAGACAGCTTTATTTCTTTATAGAATGTACTTTCTACAGGCTAGTTGTATTGTGCTATTTGCAGCTCAGATTGCAAGTCTCAGAAGAACACAAATTTTCAAATCAAGAGAAAGATTAAGGCCGTTACAAAGGCTGATATAAAAAGAGATATTGAAAGAAATTTCTAAGGCTCTCACACATATACAGTAACATAGTGATACAGATATACAACAATAAGAAGAAGATACAGCTCTCAGATACTTTTACATTCAGCTGAGAAGAACAATTCTCTTCTTTAATCCTGAGTTCATCCTGCTTCCAGGAACATTCATACTCAGAGCCTCAAGAAGAAAAAGAAAGAAAAGCCGTTGAAGAAGAACAACCATTCCACATCAAGAGTCTTCTTCAAGCTGCTCCTTCAAGAACTTCAAGACAATAGATCATCTCTGTCAAGAGTTCTGAAGAGATCCTGCACCCTGAAGCAAGACTTCTTCCTAGATATTCTCTAAGCCAGGGGGAGCCTTGATTCCTTCAGAGCTTTCTATAGCTCAGTGCAATCCACTAGCTTCTTTAATTTTGTTTAACAATAGAGAAGACATTTTAACTCTCTCAACCTCCTGTACAAAGGGTTATTACTCCCTTCAAAAGTGAACCTTGGTGGCAGGGCCCTTAGCAAAAACCTGTGTTGGATTTTGAGCTCCTGATCAAAAGCTTAAAGGGTCTACTTGATCTACCTGAACCAGATCAGTTGGTGGCAGGGCACCTGAACAAAAACCTGTAGTGGATTCCTACCAGGGTGGTAGTAGAGTGGATGTACCTATTGAGAGGGAACCACTATAAACCTTCTTGTGTTGTCTGTGTTGCTTATTTTAATTACTGCACTATTGCTGTGAGTAGAATTAACTAGGATTGCTTATTGCTGTGTTAGGACTAAAGCTTAAACTGTAATTAGAGTTAGCTTTCTCTTATGAACCTCACTTTGTGTTAGGCTCTAGGGTTTCATATATCTATAAACTCATTCCGCAAATTAACTCTAAGGGAGTTGAGTAGATTATCATATTTTTGAATACTCTATTCACCCCCCCCCCCTCTAGAGCTGTATCTATCCTCACTTTCAATTTATATCAGAGCTAGGTTGACTGATTGTACAGGATAACACCTGAGTCACAAGATCTAGATAGATACAAAGTTTATAGATATTCACTTCATGGCCCAGTACAAGGATTATTCTAGCACCAGACCTCTAGTATGCAACTTAGCTAAGTTCAGCATCTGGTAGGCAAGAATCAGACTGTATATGAATTCTATTGATGAATATATTTTTTCTTCTATTTTGACAGGACCACCAACACCACCTGCTGCAACTACTGTTACAACTTCAACAAATCCGAGTGCAGTGCCACCTCCTTACTACAATGATGCTTACAAGAAAGTAAAGATAGCTGATGCAAAAGCTATGAACATTCTGGCTCAGACCATGTTTGATGAAACTTTCCAGAAAGTGGCTGATTGAACTTCTACAAAAGCCATATGGGACTCACTGAACCAGATTGTAGCTGGTTCAGCTGATGAGAGGAAGGACAGAAGGTCCAACCTCATATCCTAATATGAGAATTTCAAGAAGACTGAAGCAGAATCAGTTGAGGCAATGTACACCAGGCTCAGCTCCATCATCAATGAGCTGAGAACCCTTGATAAGGAGATAATATTGATAGAGGTCAATGACAAGATATTGATGTGCTTCCCCAGCACATGGGATCTCAGGATCTGGCCCATCAAAGAGTCCAGAAGTACAACTGAGATCTCAACTGAAGATCTTTTTGGCAAGCTCAAATAATTTGAGCAAGTACTTAAGACCAGGGAAGCTGAAGCTGAAGCCAATACTTCCACTCCAACCAGGAAAGAGCAAACTCTTGCTCTAAAGGCTGCTGATGCATCTAAAGGAAGCCAATCAAATGAGGAGCTAATGATACTCTTTGCCAAAAGGTTTCTCAAAATGGGCAGAAAGGACTTCAGAAAGAAGTCTTCAAGATATGAAGACAAGCCAAGGTATGACAGATCACCTACTAAGGAAATTATATGTTATGGTTGTAGGAAACCTGGACACATTTTACCTGAGTGTCCAGAGGAAAAGAACAAGGAGAAGAGAAAAGACAATGAATATCAGAAGAAGCATTCCAAGTCCTCCTCCTACAAAAACAAGAAGAAGGAGAAAGGATTTATGGCTGAAACCTGGTGTGATTCAGATGATGAATCTTCCTCCTCAAGCTCCAGTGAAGATGAGGAAGAGAAGAAGGCAAAAGAAATTTGCCTAAGGGCAATTGATGCCTGCAGCAATCATTCAACTGCAGAGAGTTCTGATGAAGAAGAAATGCCTACTGAAGATTAGGTATTGTCTTCTTATGATTTTACTTCTGTTGAATTTAGATTTGAATTTAAATCTCTCTGTTTAGATTTAATTAGCTCAGAGAAGGAGATTAAGGAGCTTAGAAATGGGATAGCTGAATCAGAAACCCTATCTAGTGAAAATGCTAGGCTAGAAGCTGAACTCACTAGATCTACTGAAGAAATAAAATTTCTTAAAACTGAACAAGCCAAATCTAAAAGATTAGAAGAATCTCTTAATGGTAGAAGTCTTAAGCTGCTAGAGATTACTAGCATGTCAAACACTAGGATAGGTAACAATAAGCTAGGCTTAGGAGCTACACCAAGTGAACCCCCCATGGTTCTGAAAAATCATCTTTCCACACTAGTAAACTTTATTTCAGCTGAAGGAATAAAGAATACTGAACAAGTAAATCAAGTTAACAAAGCTTTAAATAAGGCTAAGAGAGAAAAGAGAAAACAGAAATTTACAGAAATACAAAAATTGTCGAACTATGATCGACGATCGAAGGCTCATTGGTCGAACGATACTCGACGATCTGAGCATTGATCGTCGAACACTGATCGACGATCTGAACATGATTTTCAAATAACAACCTGAACCTCAAAAACACTAAGGTAAATAGAAACACTAAGATCATTGACCCATCAACTGCATTGAGTATTCCACCTAGGAGATCCTATCCCTTAGGATATAAACCTCAGCCTGCTTATTCTTTCATTTCAAGTTTTTATTATGTGAAGAATAATGGACCCAAGGTTGTCTGGGTCCACAATGTCTAACTGTTTGATTTGTAGGTGAAGACCTATCCAATTACTAAAGAAAAATGGTATTTGGATAGTGGCTATTCCAAACATATGACAGGGAACAAAAACAATCTGTCAAGCTTCAAGGCCAAGCTTAGACCAAAGGTGATCTTTGGAGATTCCAGCTGTGGTCAAATAGAAGGATATGGTAAGTTTACCATTGGAGCAGTGACATTCAAAAGGGTTACATATGTAACTTGGCTGAAGCGCAACTTAATCTCAGTAAGCCAGTTATGTGATGCAGGTTATCAGGTATCATTCACTGACACTCTTTGCAATATTACTTTGAATAGTAATGTAGTGTTAGTAGGCATTAGACAGGGTAATATTTACTTAGTAGATTTTAATTCAAATCAATCTGAAATCTACCTGTTTAATGAAGTAACCAATAATAACACCTTATGGCATAGAAGGCTTAGCCATGTTAACCTCAAGAATATATCTAGGTTATCTAAATACAACCTTGTTAGAGGCTTACCTTCTTGCCCCTACAAGAAGGAAGGTCTATGCAGGGCTTGTCAATTAGGCAAGCAAAACAAAAATTCATTTAAATCTGTAAATAAGAGTGATTCACCTAGGATCCTCTACCTATTGCACTCTGATCTCTTTGGTCCAATAGCTGTACAGAGTCTAGGAGGGAAATTTTACACTTTAGTGATTGCAGATGATTTCTATAGGTTCACTTGGGTGTTCTTTTTGAGAAATAAGCCTGATAACTTCAAAGTTCTTGCAGACTTTCTGCTATGTGTGCAGACTGAGTATTCTACTCATGTTGCCTTGATCAGAAGTGATCATGGTACTGAGTTTGAGTCTCTTCTCATGCAAGAATTCTGTGAGAAAGAAGGAATCAAACATAGCTTCTCTGCTCCTAGAACTCCTCAACAAAATGCGATAGTGGAAAGAAAAAATAGAACCCTAATTGAAGCTGCATGAACATTGTTGGCAGATGCTAACATGCCTCTCTCTTATTGGGCAGAAGCTGTTAGCACAGCTAATTATGTTTTGAATAGATGTCTAGTTCATAAGGAGTTGTCTAATACATAAGCTTAAGAGTAAAACTCCTTATGAATTACTTAAAGGAAAGAAACCTAAAATTAACTATTTTAGAGTCTTTGGTTGTGTAGTGTACATTCACAATAAAAACAAAGAATACCTTAGAAAGTTTGAAGCAAAATCTTCAATGGGAATTTTTCTTGAATATTCCCAAGTAAGAAAAGCTTATAGGGTGTTTAGCAAATCAACTTTAAAAATAGAAGAGTCTGTGCATGTTTCCTTTGATGAGTCAAAGATGTTTTACAAGGAGAAGGAAACTTCTCCTTCCTCAAGTTCATTACAGGTACCTGAGTTTTGCAAAGATCTAACTCAAGAGATTCCCCCTCTATCAACTCTTCATATAACTGATTCAGACAGTGATGGAGACACTGTGGAAGCAGTTGCTTTACCACCAACAGTTAATCCTATTCCACAAGAGGAATTAATCCAAACTGTTGTTGAAGATCACATCCCACCTACTGATATTGTCACACTTAGAGATCATCCTACATCTCAAGTGATTGGTGACATATCAGCTGGTGTGCAAACAAGACATTAATTAAGACAGGATGTGATGTATGCTTATTTCCTTTCACAAATTGAGCCCCTCACCATAAAATATGCTGAGCTAGATCCCCACTGGATCATTGCTATGCAAGAGGAGCTTAATCAATTTGAAAGATGTAAAGTATGGACTTTGGTTCCAAGACCAAAAGGCCACTAATCATAGGCACCAAGTGGGTGTTCATAAACAAGTTGGATGCCCAAGGGATTATTATAAGGAACAAAGCTAGGCTTGTAGCTCAGGGCTACAGACAGGAGGAAGGTATAGACTATGACCAAACCTTTTGCCCCTGTTGCAAGGCTAGAGGCAATAAGGATCTTTCTAGCCTATGCAGCCTATATGAAGTTTAAGGTTTTTCAAAAGGATGTCAAGAGTGCATTCCTAAATGGTGAGCTAAAGGAAGAGGTGTTTGTTGAATAATCTCCTTGGTTTGTCTCTTCAACTCAACCCTCATTTGTTTATAAGTTGCAAAAAGCTCTTTATGGACTTAAGCAAGCACCCAGAGCCTGGTATGAGACTCTAGCTAGTTTCCTATTAGAGCACAACTTTGTTAGGGGAGTAGTTGATAGAACCCTGTTTGTTAAGCATCACAAGGACACCATCCTGTTAGTTCAAGTCTATGTGGATGATATTATTTTTGGTTTCACTGATCCCAAACTATGCAAAAGGTTCTCCGACCTGATGCACTCTAAGTTTTAGATGAGTAGTATGGGTGAGCTGTCTTACTTTCTTGTTCTCCAAGTGAAGTAAGATGCTGATGGCATCTTCATCTCCCAATCCAAATATGCCAAGGAATTGGTAAAGAAGTTTGGGATGGCTGATGCTTCAGCAATGCATACACCCATGGCTATAAATGTAGTTATAGATTCTGATGATCAGGGTAAGCCAGTTGATCAGAAAAACTATAGGGCCATTGTTGGTTCCCTATTGTATTTAACTGTAAGTAGACCAGACATAATGTTTGCCACATGCCTATGTACTAGATTCCAGGTCAACCCCAAGGAATCTCATTTGATTCTTCTCAATAAAATTTTGAGATACCTGAAGGGATGTCCAAATTTAGGACTGTGGTACCCAGCTGAATCAAAATTTGAGTTAATTGGATACTCTGATTCTGACTATGCTGGATGTAGAGTTGACAGGAAAAGTACCTCAGGGACATGTCAGTTCCTGGGAGAGAGATTAGTCTCTTGGTTCTGCAAGAAACAGGCTTCTGTCTCAACTTCAACTGTAGAGGCTGAATATATAGCAGCTGCTAGTTGTTGTTCACAAATCCTGTGGATTCAAAACAGCTTTTGGATTATGGGTACACACACAAGAACACAAAAATCATGTGTAATAGTACCAGTCTTATTTCCATAGCATAAAATCCTGTGCACCACTCTAGGACCAAGCAAATTGCGATCAGACACCATTTTCTAAGAGATTGTGTGGAAAAGAACAAAATAAGTCTTGAGTTCATATCCACTGACCTTCAGAGAGGTAATATTTTCACCAAACCCTTAGATGAACAGAAGCATATGTTTTTTTTGCATCAACTAGGCATGATAAATGGAATAGACCAAGTGTGAATTCTGCCTATGTTGAAATTTGCTCGAATATCATCGAACGTCATTCGACCATAGTCGAACAGGTTGAGCTTATCGTCGACCTATGGTTGATGACTGCTCGTTTGTTTGTGAAGACAAAAATAGTCGATTAGTAGCTCGACTACTCTGCTTTAGGAAACGATCGTCGAACGATCGATCGACTATCATTTCTAATATCTGTTGAAATAGGTCGACGATTATTGTTTTAATATAAACTGATGGTCGACCTAGGTTAATAGATCGTGCTTTTTGTAGTCGACAGAGCTCGTCGTTTCATATTCCTCATTCCTACTTGAAAGGATTGACTTGAGCTCTGCCCCGCGCTTTCTGCTTTCGTTTCTCTCGTCTTCCCCAACCAAATCCATGGCGATTGCTCCAGCTCTGCTGACTGTGATGAAGTTTGATGCCGGCTTCAGTGTTGATTTTGATTCTGTCAGTGCCTGTGATGCCGATATTCTCGAGATACTACAATTATGCAAAGATCAAGGACTGGAGAAGCTTATGTCTACAAGGATTAAGATAAACATTCCAGAGATCAAAGAATGGGTCTACACATCGTCCTCCAGCGACAAATCGATGACCAGGACTATCGGCGGCGAGGAGTTAATTCTGACTCCTGCCGTCTTAACTGAAACTTTTGGTTTGATAAATGGATAAGAAGAGTATGATCAAGATAATCAGGAGTTTGGCAGGATGCTAGTAGAGCTAGGACATGCTGAAGGCATTCCTTCTAAATTGCTCCCGATGAAGATCAAGTTCTTAGCAGAACTAGTAGGGAAAGTGTTGTTAGGAAAGCACTCTGCACACGACAACATTACCAGGCAGCAGTTTGCCTTAATGTGTGCCATTATCAACAAGAAAGAAATCAATTGGGCAGGAATAGTTTTTGATTTAATCAGGAAGAAGAACTCTAAGAAAGAAGTAACCCTTGGAAAGGTGATTGGGATATTTCTGAGAGAGAAGTATCCTCAGCTATTGGGAACAGTATCAACATCAATCAATGCAAGCAAGAAGATGGATCCCACTCTATTTGTCAAGTGGAGAAGGAATATCCAGAAGCCTTCACCAGCTGGGGTAGCTCCTGTGTCATCTGAGAACACCAAGACAGTAGCAGTCACTCCCCACCTACCTGAAGAAGGCTCCTCCATTTCCCCCATTTCATCTACATATGCATTGCCATCCACTTCCATTACAATTCCATCTACATCTGCATTGCCATCCACTTCTATTGCAGTACCATCTACATCCACTGCTATTCTTCATGCATCACCACCAGCATCTCCAACTCCTTCACACCTTGCTGGGATTTTAAATCTTAGCATTGATCCATTGGTTACTAAGACACTTCCAACTCCACCTCATTCACCAATTTCACATCAAGATCATATTGATCTTCATGCATCTGCATCTCCATCACCAGTTCATGCATCTGCATCTCATCAGGAGAACATCATCCCTTATGATCATCCATCTATTGTGATTCCCCCATCTACATCTTTTGAAATCACACCATCTCTCATTGCAAGCATCATGGAGCTAATTACTCCTTCAATCAAATCAATGATTGAAGAAGCAATTGCCCCTCTTGTTGCCACTATTTAATCTCTTACATCCTCCATTACAGCCCTCTCTAATTTTGCTGAGCCCTCTTCTCTAAGGGGCCTGAGTTCAGTACCCATTGAAGTCAGGCAGGGGGAGATGTTCCAGGAAGATGTCTCAGGACTTCCCCTGGCCCTTTTGTCAGCTGAAGTTCCAAGAGAAACTCCATCAGATGAATTGCCTACAGCTGCAGATTTAGAGTTTACAACATCAGTTGCAGTTCTAGATTCAGAAACTCATACAGCTGTTGCATCAGAAGTTCAAGTTATAACTGAGGCTGAATTTGCCTTCAGAGTTTGTCTTGAAGAGTCTTCTACTCCTATTATTGCCATGTATCTAGAAGGAGTCATTACCTCCTACCTAGATGATCTTTGGGAGTTAGCAAATTTTGCAGGTAATTCAATTACTCAATTCACTGACCTGTTAACTAACATGTTAACCTGTGAATACCTTGAAGGGATGTTTCTATACCATTTAGAAAATTTTTGTGTCCCTTTGGCTACAGATCAGGCTCAAGATGTTCAAGAACCTGCTCCAGAACCTGCTGCAGAAGAACTGGTCCCCAAGACAGTTACTGATGAGCAAGAAGAAAGATCAACTGTGTGGGATGATACTCCTGGATTAGACTTGGACACTCTATTGGCTCAAGATACCATAGAAGAAGAAAGAGGAAAGGCTGCTTTAAAAGCCAAAGAAAAAGCTGATCAAGAGATCTTTGATCCTTATGACCAACCTCAGTCATCACATTCTGATGATAAGGAAGATTCTGAGGATTCTGAAGGGACAAAGAAAAGAAAAATTACTCAAAGAAAAAGGAAAGCTCAAGCTCCTCCTCCTCCTAATCAATACCATTACATCCCCTATTACATATTGAAAGGGATTGACCCCAAGTCTAAGGACTACCAACATTGGATGGGATTGTCCAGGAATCAGCAAAAGAAGAGGAAGAAAAGCAAGAGATATGATTCTCAAACTCCCAAATGGACTCCCAGAGGTCCTCCTCCTCCTCCTCCTAGTGCAGGAGGTTCAGGAAATATTTCTTCCAATCCCTCAACTCCTACAGCCAGATTCACTCCTTCTCAGGCTTATCAGAGAAGAGGAAACCCAGGATACCAGGGCAGATCCCAGTCAGGACAGCAAAGACAAGAGGCTGAACCTAAAGAGCAGGTGAAGGAGATAGTTTACCAGAAACCTACATTTTCTCCTCCTCCTTCACCTAAAAGAAAAGCTTCACCTCCTAAGGAGAGCAAAAGTCTTCCATCCAGAAAGCCAGCTCAGACAAAGCAAGTAGATTCTAAAGGAAAAAGAGTAATTTACTCTGACAAGTCAAGCAAAAAAATTTGCAGAGTTTGCTCCACCATCTTCTCTTATCATTCAAGAAAACATAGAACATGCTGCAGGTCTGCTAGACCTTTCTTCAAAGTTCAAAACTTTAAAGCCTCTAGATCTAGCTGATGAAAATGATTATGAAAGCCAAGAGCTTAATCCTGAGTTCAGGATGGCCAGATTTCTTGAGTTAGTTAGATCAGCCCAAATTAGAAAAGCTAAAGCTTAAGGCAAAGACATAATAGGCTTAACAACTATGTCAATGTTCAGAGAAAAGGAACTAGACAGATATTAAGTCAGACCAGAAGTTTTTGATGCCTCAAGATATATGGAAAAGCATCCAGAGGCTGTTTTGCCCAGAGCAAGTGAATCTAAGATTATTGGAGAACAAGACTTGAAGACTTCAAAGAAGGATGCTCTTGATCCCAAAAGGAAGATTTCTTTTCGTCCAGTTTCTTCTAATCCAGACTCTGATATTGTTTAGATTTATTTGTATTGCCAATCTATTTTGCTTGTTTGTTTGATTTCATGTTTGATATGAAATGCTGCTTATTAATATGATATGATAAACCTTGATCCTAACAGGTTAATGTTGCTTTTATATCTATTTATAACATTCTTTTTGTTTTGAGAAACTTAACCTAAATAGGGGGAGATTGTTGGTACCCTAGTTTGGATTTGAGTTAAGTCCTCTCAATTAGTTTCCTGACCCAAGATTTATCTATAGTCAAAGGTTAGTTGTTAGGTTAGATTCCCTCATTTGTAGAGTTGTTGCTTATCCAGATGAAAATCTGGTTAAGTTATTTTTGGTTCGACTATAGTCGAACGCCGCTCGACTATCGTCTATCAGCTGATCGACTATCGTATATCAGTTGGTCGACTATCGTCAGTCAGCAGATCGTCTATCTCTGAGTTAGTTCTTCTTTGTTAGCTCGACGATATGTGGTCTCAGCATCGTCAATCGTCGAGCCCTGCTCGACTTCTTTTGTCTAGACAGATTTCTTGTAAGTCGACTATCTGTTCTTGTAGGTCGACTATCTGTTCTTGTAGGTTGACTATCTGTTCTTGTAGGTCGAATATCTGTTCTTATAGGTCGACTATCTGTTCTGATAGCTCGACTATCTGCTCTGTGGTTCGTTCGACCATCTCTGTGGATCATTCGATGATCGTTTGTCTGCTTTTAGTAATATTGTATTCCTTCACTTCTGTGATTTATTTCTTATTTATATGGCTTATTTTATTAAAGATTTCTTCATTGATTTTATGCTTTATCAAGGATATCTTTGCCTCATTCTTTATGCATAAGTCAAGTTCTATCTGACAAAGTCTTTTGTCTTATTAGTTGAAAAATCTTTATGCTTTATCTGCCATGCTGTCCTTTATAGCCGTTAGACACAAAAGTCTTTCTCTGGCCGTAAAGAGTTTGTTTTTGATGTGACTTTTTCTAATACCTTTTGGACTTGCAGAATGGATAAGCAGCTTCTTAGAAAGCTTTATTTCTTTATAGAATGTACTTTCTGCAGGCTAGTTGTATTGTGCTATTTACAGGTTAGATTGCAGATCTCAGAAGAAGACAAGTTTTCAAATAAAGAGAAAGATTAAAGTCGTTACAAAGCTGATATAAAAAGAGATATTGAAAGAAGTTTTTAAGGCTCTCACACATATACAGTAACATAGTGATACAGATATACAACAAGAACAAGAAGATACAGCTCTCAGATACTTTTACATTCAGTTGAGAAGAACAATTCTCTTCTTCAATCCTGAGTTCATCCTGCTTCCAGGAACATTCATACTCAGAGCCTCAAGAAAAGAAGAAAGAAAGTTGTTGAAGAAGAACAACCATTCCACATCAAGAGTCTTCTTCAAGCTGCTCCTTCAAGAACTTCAAGACAACAAATCATCTCTGTCAAGAGTTCTGAAGAGATCCTGCACCCTAAAGCAAGACTTCTTCCTGGATATTCTCTAAGCCAGGGGGAGCCTTAATTCCTTCAGAGCTTTCTATAGCTCAGTGCAATCCACTAGGTTCTCTAATTTTATTTAACAATAGAGAAGACATTCTAACTCTCTCAACCTCCTGTACAAAGGGTTATTACTCCCTTCAAAAGTGAACCTTGGTGGCAGGGAACCTTAGCAAAAACCTGTGTTGGATTTTGAGCTCCTGATCAAAAGCTCAAAGGGTATGCTTGATCTACATGAACCAGATCAGTTGGTGGCAGGGCACCTGAACAAAAACCTGTAGTGGATTCCTTCCAGGGTGGTAGAAGAGTGGATGTACCTATTGAGAGGGAACCACTATAAACCTTCTTGTGTTGTCTGTGTTGCTTATTTTAATTACTGCACTGTGGCTGTGAGTATAATTAAATAGGATTGCTAGTTGCTGTGTTAGGACTAAAGCTTAAACTGTAATTACAGTTAGCTTTCTCTTGTGCACCTCACTTTGTGTTAGGCTCTAGGGTTTCATATATCTATAAACTCATTCCACAAATTAACTCTAAGGGAGTTGAGTAGATTGTCATATTTTTGAATACTCTAATCACCCACCTCTAGAGTTGTATCTATCCTCACTTTCACTTTCCTCTTCTTTGCAATAGTTGTAAAGGAATCATCTGAGTCAGTTTTGAATTCATCATTATCATCAGAACTCGGAGTCTCATCATATAAAACATCTATTTCCTTGTAAGCTGCTTTGGTGGTGGAAATAGGAGCTGGAGCAGGAGGAGCAGTAGAAGAAATAAAAATAGCAGCACTTGAAACAGTAGTTGAAATAGCAGGCACAACAGTAACAACATGAACACCAATTGAAGCAGTAGCCTCAGTAACTGAACAAACTGGCTCTTCAACATCCTCTTAAGAATCAACATCAGCAGCAATAGCAGCCTCAAGAACCACAGAATCACTTTCCACAGATTGAACAGAATTTATAAACATATCTATTAGGTTTGGATCACAGTAGGAGAGGGGAACAATAGACCTGGTTAAATCTTCAGCAGGGAGAGGTGCTGGAGGACAACAGCTATAAATTGAATCAAATAACTATAATAAGGAATGTATATGTACTGTAGGACTGATGGTTGGAGCTGGAGCTAAAGGTGGAACTGAAACTTGCTCTGAAGCTGAACTCTCTGAAATCTGCATTGCTGAAGAAAAATTCTCTGAAGGTAACACTTCTTCATAAGGCATCTCCCCCTACCTAGTTTTAGTGTTAACTGAAACTAGGCCCCCAAAAGAAGGGGTGGCCTGAAAGGAGAAGGAGGAAGATAGACTAATAGATAAATCAGTCAGATGCTTGAATAAGGGAGCCAAGTATGAATCCAGTAAGAGTGTTAGCTTGGGGGCCAACAACTCATACAGTCTATCTGCCAGAGGAAGAAGATCTACTTGCTCAAGGTTGACTTGAGTAGAGGTAGAGGGGTGTGTTGCAGAGATGGATGGAATGAATGCTGGGTGAAGATGTATGGATGGATGATAGATGGGGATGGATGAAATAGATGGAGCTGGGATGGTGACTGTTGGTAGGAATGAGGAGATGGTAGGGGAAAAGGATGGTTGAGATATGATGTCATGAAGGATTTGCTGGAATGATGTTGAGGTGGATGGGATGTCTTAGGGTGAAGAAGGGGAATCATCCATGAATGAATCTAAGTCAATGGATGAGAAGTAATGTAGTGGATGGAAAGCTTCTTAATGGGTGGCTGGAGGAGGTGGAGAAGTTATTGGAGGTGAAGGAATGGATGAAGTAACTTGAGATGGAGAGGGGGGAGAGGATATGGAAGATGTAATTGTATGTGTAGATAGAGGAGAGGAAATTGAGGGGGATGCCAACACTTCTGCTGGGGCAGTGGATTGGGGAACAGTGACTAAAACAGTCCTTATGCCTGAAGAAGTGTTTGCTGCAGGAGCCCTGCTGGGTTTGACAATTTTCCTTTCCCATTTGCCAAAAAGAGGTGAAGAGAGCTTCTTTGAAGCATTAATATGCATCCCATTTGACACTAACAGCTGAGGGCACCTATTCTGCAGGAATAGGCCCAGAATTCTTCCAAAATTCACAAAGTTCTTATTAATTTTCTTCTTGATCAAATAAAAGAAGATGGCTCCCCAATCCAAGTGCTTCTTATCTACTATGGCAGCCATTAAGCAGAACTGATGTCTTGATATTGTGTCATGAGCTGAATGTTTGGCTAAAATCACTTTTCCTACAATGTCTGCTAAGAATCTATACTCCATAGACAGATTTTTCTTCAATAACTTATTAGGTTTTTCAGAAATGTGACCCATTCTTTCTAACATCTCAGTAAATTCTACCCCTGATAGGTCTATGCTATCATGTCCAGTACTTAACCCAAAAATTTCTGTAAGAATGTCCAGGGTTAGGGATACCTGAGTTCCTGAGATGGTTCCAGTGACTGTGTGTTGATCCAGATTATGGGCAGTATAGACCCACTCTTTAATTTCATCTGCTGCTAATTTGATTCTTGTTGTCATGATGTTCACAAGTTGTTGCTCCATAAATAGTTCCAGAATATCCTTGAACATTTGATCAGTTCCTTCAAACGAATCCATGTCAATGTAAAAACCAGTATCGAACTTCCTTGCTTTTAAAACGGCGACTAAAACTGACATGTTTCCTGCAAAAACAAACACGATCAAGTGTAGGTGAGTTTGGAGGGAAGAAAGTTCTTGCAGAAAGTATGAAAGCGCAAAGGAGAACGACGCTGGAAAAATGATTTTTTTTAGGGTTCGACGCTGAAAAGGAAAGATCGTTGAACTCAGTTTGACGATCGATTGCTCTAGGGGAAACTGAAGGGTTTCAACATCGTAGATCTTCGTTCGACGATATTTAACATCGTCGATCTTCGTTCGA
The DNA here is from genome assembly GCA_039513925.1 of Platanthera zijinensis. Classification (NCBI taxonomy): domain Eukaryota; kingdom Viridiplantae; phylum Streptophyta; class Magnoliopsida; order Asparagales; family Orchidaceae; genus Platanthera; species Platanthera zijinensis. Next base: position 69,415,273 of record CM077089.1, on the reverse strand, counting down.
CGATAATCGAGATCGCTGACCGAAAAGTATAGTCCAACACTATCTGGAAAATGTCGAACTCCATTCGACGATTCCTAACATTGTCGATCTCCGTTTGACGGAAAACAAAAGATAGCTAAATACTATCTGGAAACGACGAGCTCCGTTTGACGATCTTCAGGAAAATCGTCGAGCACAGTTCAGAGACAGAGAAAACTTATAGACACTAGGAAATCCAAATTTTAGCATAGTCTTTGTCTCTTTTTAGGTTTAAAGGTCTTGGAACTCAATTAAGACTTCCTCCATCTAACATTCCTAACTGATTAAGGAAGAAGGTGTGTTTCTTTTCATCCAAAGGTTTGGTGAAAATATCTCCCCTTTTTAAATCAGTTGGGATATATATTCTAATTCAATTTTATTCTTCTCTACATTATCTCTTAAGAAATGATGCCTAATCTCTATGTGTTTTGTCCTACTATGGAGGACTGGATTTTGAGCTATTGAAATAGCTCTAGTGTTATCACAAAATATTTTGTAATTTTCTATGTGGTAGCCATAGTTAAGGAGCTGATTTTGAATCCACAATATCTGTGAGCAACAGCTACCTGCTACCATATATTCAGCTTCAACAGTTGAAGTAGACACAGATGTTTGTTTCTTGCAAAACCAAGAGAAAAGTCTGTCACCAAGATACTGACAAGTTCCACTGGTGCTTTTCTTGTCTACTCTACATCTAGCATAATCAGTATCTGAAAATCCAATTAGATCAAATCCTGAATCAGTTGGATACCAGAGACCTAGATTTTTACAAATTTTCACAAACTTAAGAATCCTCTTAACTAATGTAAGGTGTGACTCTCTAGGGATGACTTGGAATCTAGCATATATGCATGTAGCAAACATTATATCAGGTCTACTAGCTGTAAGATACAATAAGGAGCTAATCATTTCTCTATATGTTGTCTGATCAACTGGTTTCCCATGTTCATCAGCATCTAATACAGCATTAGTAGGCATATGTGTTTTCATAGAGGATGCTTCAGACATACCAAATTTCTTAACCAATTCCTTTGCATACTTGGTTTGAGAAATAAATATGCCATCAGCATGTTGTTTGACTTGCAATCCTAGAAAGAAGGATAGCTCACCCATGCTGCTCATTTATAATTTTGAATGCATTAGGTTGGAGAACCTTTTGCATAAATTTGAATCAGTAGAACCAAAGATAATGTCATTTACATAGATTTGTACTAGTAGGATATTGGACTTATGGGTTCTAATAAAAAGAGTTTGGTCTACTCTACCCCTTTTAAAATCATTTTCCAAGAGAAAGCAAGCTAGGGTCTCATACCATGCTCTAGGAGCTTGTTTGAGACCATATAATGCTTTATGCAATTTGAAAGTGAGGGTAAAATCTATCTAACTCTAGAGGGGGGGTGAATAGAGTTTGTTCAAATAAGTTTCACAGGTTTTTAAAATATCAGCATATATAAAATTTAATTTATACTATAGTGTAGAGTGCTAGAAAATAATTAAAGAAGCAAGAAACTAAGAGCACAGCACACAGCAACAATCAAACAAACAATCCAGAAGACACAAGGAAATATAGTGGTTCCCCAAAAACCTGGGTACATCCATTCTTCTACCACCCTTGGTAGGAATCCACTCAAGATGAGTTGATCAGGTGTCCTGACACCAATGAGCTTTTGATAAGGTGCTCAAAAACCAAAACTGGATTTTTTGATAAGGTGTCATGCCACCACTGAGTTTTGACAAGGTTCTCAGAACCAAACAGAACTTTTGAAGGGAGTTCAAGAACCCTTTTACAGCAAGAAAATAAAAAGGAAAAGGAAATGAAGTTGTCTTCTCTGTTCTCAAATCAAATGAGAGAAGACTAGTGGATCTTTGTTTTCAAAGCTCCCCCTGAGATCTAGACTGGTTCAGGAAAAGAAGCTTTGCTCTAGGGTAATAGGTCTTCAGAATTTTGATCTCCAGCAAAAGATTTTTTCAGCAAGAAGGCTGAAAGATGAGGTGTCTGGAGTTCTTGAAATGAAGTTGTGAACACTTTTCAGTAAGCAAGAAGATTTTTATGTCACAGTTCTTCTGTTGTTCTTTTGCTATCAGTGTTCTGTATATGATATTTTCTTTTTGATTGAAAAAGGAAGATCTTATTCTCTGAAAAATTCTTTGTCTAAAGTAGCCGTTGGTAGTCATAAATGTCTTCCATAAAGAGTCTTGTCTTCTAGAGGAAAGTCCAGCAAACATTCTCTGAATAATACCTTGAAACTTGCTCCAGAATAAAGACAAACGGCTGGCAGATCTTCTTATCATAAATGCTGTTAATATTCAAAAACATTCCAAAGAATAACAGCATTTGAATCCTTAAATGCGTCGATCTCTCAGAAGAATCGTCGATCTGAGCTCTACGATCGTCGAACTGAGCTCAGAGATGAAATGAGATAAAGCAGACAAAAAACGTCGAACTGAGCTCGAAGATCGTCGAAAGGAGTTAGACGATTAAGCAGAACGGGCTGAAGGCAAATAGTCGATCTGAGCTCGAAGATCGTCGACCTGAGTTTGACGATTTATCGAAGTTGAGCTCAGAGAGCGTCGAATGGAGTTTGACGATTCGTCGACCTGAGCTCGACGAAAATTGCTTTAGACTTAGCTCTTCAACCTTGATCTTGGAATGGTCCTGGGGGCAGCTTCAAACCTAAGTTCTAAGCCCTAGACTCACTCTAGTGTTGACCTTCACAACTATACAACTAAGTCAACCTGGTTTCCTAAGACAACCATAGTGATCCTTACCCAAATTAGTAATAGGGTGTTCCAACAATCTCCCCCTATTTGGGTTAGGATTACTATTTACAAATAACATTAGGAAATGAATAAACATTCACACAAAAACAAGAGCTAACCAAGCAAAGATATAGCAGCAAGCAGATCTCAGAGAAAGAGCAGCAATTATCCAGAGGTGGATGAATGTTTAGCTTACACAATTTTACTTCTTCTCAATTCCCTTTTTAAACAAAATTTCTCTGTTAGGATTCAGGGTTTCTTTCTTTGATCTTCTGGCATCCTCTGCACCTAGAGAAGTTTGAGATCTTGGCCTTGGAACTACAGCCTCTGGGTGCAGCTTCATGTAGTCTTCTGGGTTGAAAAACTTTCTTGAAGCATATCTTTCCAATTCTTTCTTCCTTTGATCTGATAAAGTTGTTATATTGGAGATGTCCATGCCTTGCTCTCTGGCTTTCTTTAGTTGATCAAGATCAGCTAGCTCTTTCATTCTTGTTGTCCAGGATAGAGGATTGTTCTCAGGATCCTCAAAAGGAACAGGAGGTTCATACCTATTGAGAGATTCAGAAGCAGGAGGAGTCCTGGAAACAACTGTGTCTTTCAGCCTGTAAGGGAAAGGACCTGAAGAGGAGTCAGTGTGGCCTTGTCCTTCCCTTTGATAAGATCTTTGTCCTCTCTGATTTCCTCTGTAATGACCCCTTATGGATTGATATCCTCTTTGATGTTGTCCCCTTTGATAGTATCTTGGATAAGATTGGGAGGAGCTTTGCCTTGAAGCTGGAGCTTGAGGGGCTGAGCCTGATCCAGAATCTGGAGGAGGAGGAGGAGGAGGCTGATATTGTGAAGATCCTTTTTCATATTTATCAAGCTTCCTTCTCTTCTTCATAGCTTTCAGTTGATTCTTGGAGTATTGCATCCATGGCTCAGAAATGGGGCAATCATGCAGAATGTAGTAGGGAATATCATTGGAGTCTTTTGCTTTAGCTGGAGGAATTGACATCATGGCTTTGCTTCTAGCTTTCCTCTTCTTGGCAATGGTATTGGCAGAGTCATCTGATTCAGTCTGGAATTGGTCACTATCTGAGCTTTGTGGTCTGTCATACAGATCATCAATGCTTTTCAAGTACTTTTCTTGTAGCTTTAACTGATCAGAAGTCAGAGCAGGGGCAACAACAGCAGCAGACACTTGAGCAGGAGCAGGCATCGCAGCAGGTGTGGGATCTTCTAGGTAGGAAGCAAGTTCTTCATCAGCAGTTTCATCAGCAACAGTTACTGGAATCATCTCTATATCTTCAGCAGCAGCAGCAGCAGTTTCAACAACAGGAGGCACAATGGCCTTAGTAGCAGCATCAGGAATATCCACAGCCTTCCAGGAATTGATATTGGATTCAATGTGGCTGGGATCACAAACAGATACAGACACAATGGCCTTAGATAGATCTTTAGTGAGAGGTACTGGCAGAAAGCTGAAATGAACTGTATCAAATTGAGATAACAGGCTCTGAAGATTTAGTGCAAAAGCACATCCACTGCTTTCTGAGTGAGCAGGAGCTGGAGCTGGAACAAAAACAGGAGCATCCACTGGCACATCCACTTCTTCATAAAGCATCTCCCCCTGCCTTGGTTCAAGGAGAGCTGAATCAAGGCACCCAATAGAAGGGATTGCCTGGGAGGAGGAAAAGGAGGAAAGCTTGGTAGACAGCTCCCGAACTTGTTTCAGGAGTGGAGCCAGGGAAGTCTCCAACAGAGATGTCAGCCTGGGAGATAGCAACTCATAAAGTCTGTCTGCCAACCTTGGAAGATCTACATGCTCAAGTGGGGCTTGAGCAGAGGTAGGAGTAAAGGTAGATGGAGGGATGTTGGCTGGAGCTGAATGTGTGGAGGTAGGTGGAGTAGGAATGGATGGCTCTGAGGATGGAATTGTGGAGATAGAGAAGGTGGAGGTGGAGATAGGTGAAGCAAGAGAGGGGGTGAAGGATGGTTGGGAAAGAATGTCATTAAGAATTTGTTGAAAAGAGGAGGTAGAGGGTGGCTCAGGAGGAGTGGAGGGAGAATCATCCATGAAGGAATCATATACAAGGGAAAAGGATGGTAGGGTGAAGGTTGAATAAGAGAAGAGAGGATGGAATTCCTCTGAGGTGGATACTGGAGGGGATGAAACTAGTGAGGAAATGGTAATTGGGGATGATATGGTTATGGTTGTGACTGGTGGTGAGGAGGAAATGGCTGGGGTAGATACAGCTGGAGGAGGAAGAGAGGCAGGCAACACTTCTGCTGGTGGAGTGACTGAAGCAGTCCTTGTGCCTGAAGGAAGTGGTGCAGTAGCTCTTGTAGGGTTGATGATTTGCCTGTCCTATTTGCTGAATAGGGCACAGGAGAGCCTCTTGGATGCATTGATGAACATCCCAGAGGAGGTTAACAGTTCAGGGCATCTGTAGTGCAGATAGACCCTTAAGATTCTCCCAAAACTCACGACAGTCTTATTGATCTTCTTCTTAATTAAGTTGAAAAAGATGGATCCCCAATCAAGGTGTTTCTTATCGACTAAAGCTCCCATCAAGCAAAGTTGATATCTAGAGATGGTGTCATGAGCTGAGTGCTTGGCCAACAGCACTTTCCCAACTACATCAGCCAGGAATTGATATTCCAGAGACAAATTTTTCTTTAAAAGATTGTTAGGGTTGACAGCATTGTGACCCATTCGATTAGGCAATTGAATCATAATCTTCTCCAGATAATTCAATAGAATCTTCTCCAGTACTAAGTTGAAAGACATCTGTTAATAGAGCCGGTGATAGATATACCTGAGTCCCTTTAATGATGCCGACGACAGAGTTCTCAGTCTCGTCTGTTGCTGTAAACCACCACTCTTTGATCTCTTCTGAAGCAATCTTCATCCGGGTAGTCATTATTTGGATCAGCTGTTGTTCTCTGAACAGATTGAGAATATCCTTGAAGCGCTGATCACTTCCATCAAACGAGTTTATATCAATGTCAAATCCTGTGTCAAATTTCATCATAGAGATAGCAGCACTGGATTCAGCCATTTGCACCTGCAACAGAAAACCAAACGCGACCAAGTGTAGAGAATTTGGAGGGAAAACGAAGAAAGTTGCAGAGTATGAAAGCGCAAAAGGAGAACGACGGCTGAAGAAATGATTTTATATTAGGGTTCGATGGCGAAACGAAAAATCGTTGAGCTCAGTTCGACGAAGCGTCGAACTCAGCTCGACGATTTGGGCTGCAGAAGGAATCTGAAGAGACGTCAATATCGTCGATCTCCGTTCGACGATGTTGAAAAGCGTCGAGCTCCGCTTGACGGCCTCTAAACATAAAGAGAAAAGGCCTAGAGCTGGCGAGGGCTTTGAACTCAGATCGACGACTTCGGAAGCGTCGATCTCTGGTCGACGATTTTTGGAAAATCGTCGATCTTCGTTCGACGATTTCTGGGAAAACGTCGAGCACAGTTCAGAGACAAAACCTATTCTACAGACACAAAAGGAACTGATTTTTTAGCTTAATCTTGGTCTGTTTTATCTTTTCAAAAATCTTGTAAGTTATTTATGGCTTCCTCCATCTAACATGCCTAACTGATTTAGGAAGAAACTGTGTTTCTTTTCATCCAAGGGCTTGGTGAAAATATCTCCCCTTTGCAAATCAGTAGGTATATATTGAAGTTCTATTTTGTTTTTCTCTACATTATCCCTTAGAAAGTGATGTCTAATCTCTATATGTTTTGTCCTACTATGGAGGACTGGATTTTGTGCTATAGAGATAGCACTAGTATTATCACAAAAAATTTTAGACTTTTCTAAGTTGTGGCCATAGTCTAAGAGCTGATTTTGTATCCACAATATTTGTGAACAGCAGCTGCCTGCAGCCATATACTCAACTTCAGCAGTTGAGGTTGACACAGATGTTTGCTTCTTACAAAACCAGGAGATAAGTCTGTCACCAAGGAACTGACATGTTCCACTGGTGTTTTTCCTGTCTATTCTGCATCCAGCATAATCAGCATCTGAGAATACAGTTAATTCAAATCTTGAGTCTTTTGGATACCAGAGTCCTAGATTTGGACAACTTTTTACATACCTAAGAATCCTTTTAACTAGAGTTAGGTGTGACTCTCTAGGGCAAACTTGGAATCTAGCACATATGCATGTAGCAAACATTATATCTGGCCTACTGGCTGTAAGGTACAATAGAGAGCCAATCATTGCTCTATATGTTGTCTGATCAACTGGTTTCCCATGTTCATCAGCATCCAATACAGCATTAGTAGGCATGAGTGTTTTCATACAAGATGCCTCAGACATACCAAATATCTTAACCAATTCTTTAGCATACTTGGTTTGGGAAATAAATATGCCCTCAGCATGCTGTTTTACTTGCAATCCTAAGAAGAAGGAGAGCTCACCCATGCTACTCATTTCAAATTTGGAATGCATTAGGTTGGAAAACTTTCTGCACAAGTTTGAATCAATAGATCCAAATATGATATCATCTACATAAATTTGTACTAGTAGGGTATGGGACTTATGGTTTCTAATAAAAAGAGTTTGGTCTACTCTCCCCCTAACAAAATCATTTTCCAGAAGAAAACATGCTAGGGTCTCATACCATGCTCTAGGAGCTTGCTTGAGACCATATAATGCTTTATGCAATTTGAAAACATAATCAGGGTGAGTTAGAGAGATAAAACCTGGAGGTTGTCTAACATAGACTTCCTCTTTGATGTCCCCATTGAGAAATGCACTCTTCACATCCATCTGATAGACCTTGAAGCCTTTGTGAGCAGCATAAGCTAGAAATATTCTGATGGCCTCTAACCTTGCAACTGGTGCAAAGGTCTGGTCGTAGTCTATTCCTTCTTGTTGAGAGTAGCCTTGAGCAACTAGACTAGCCTTGTTTCTGACAATAATTCCTTGGTCATCCAGCTTGTTTCTGAAAACCCACTTTGTTCCAACAATGGAATGATCCTTTGGCTTAGGCACTAGTTCCCAAACCTTATTCCTTTCAAATTGATGCAACTCCTCTTGCATTGCAATGATCCAGTGTGGATCTTGCTCTGCATCTTGAATGGATTGAGGCTCAACTTGAGATAGGAAGCAAGTGTGCATCAGGTTCTGGTTGACCTGATTTCTGGTTTGCACACCAGCTGAGATCTCTCCAATTACTTGGGTGATTGGATGATCTCTTGTTATTACTAAATCAACAGGGGGTGTTGATTGTTCACCAGCCTGTGTTGTTGTCTCCTCTAGTGGAACAACAACTGGCTCTTCAGGATGATTTTCTTCAAGATATTACACTTCTTTATCATCACTGCATTCATTCTTTTGCTGAATAGGTTGAGAGGTTGTGTCCTCTTCTTTAACCTGTAATCTGTCCATACTTTCTGATATAGATTGTACCTGCAAGGGTTCTTTGGTAGAAGTAGACTTCTCCTTATAACACATGTTAGTCTCATCAAAAGTAATGTGAACAGATTCTTCAATTTTACAAGATGATTTATTATATACCCTATAGGCCTTGGTTATCATGGAGTATCCCAGAAACACTCCTTCATCAGCTTTAGCTTGGAATTTTGCTAGATGTTTGTTGTCATTGTTGTGAATATAACAAATACAGCCAAAAATTTTAAAATAATTTACTTTAGGTTTCTTCCCTTTGAGCAATTCATAGGGAGTCTTGCCCTTTAGTTTATGTATCAGGCTTCTATTTAGTACATAGTTGGAGGTGTTCACTGCCTCATCCCAAAAGGATAGAGGTAAGTGAGCATCTGTCAACAATGTAGTAGCAGATTCAATTAGGGTTCTATTTTTCCTTTCAGCTACCCCATTTTGTTGAGGAGTTCTAGGAGCTGAGAAAGTATGCCTGATCCCTTCACTTTGACAGAACTCTTGCATGAGAAGAGAATCAAACTCTGTCCCATGATCACTTCTGATCAGGGCAATGTGAGTGTTGAACTCAATCTGAATGCATTTGAGAAAATCTGTCAAACACTTGAAGTTATCAGACTTCATCCTCAGAAAGAATACCCAAGTGAATCTTGAGAAGTCATCTACAACCACTAGAGTATAGGACTTCCCTCCTAAGCTTTGTACTGTGATGGGTCCAAAAAGATCCATGTGCAACAGATACAAAATCCTAGGTGAATCACTCTTATTAATTGACTTAAAGCTATTTTTAGTTTGCTTGCCTAATTGACAAGCCTTGCAGAGTCCTTCCTTCTTGTAGGAGCCAGAAGGTAGTCCTCTAACAAGGTTGTCCTTGGAGAGCCTAGCAATGGTTCTATGGTTAAGATGTCCTAGTCTCTTATGCCACAAAATATTAGGCTTAGATATGGAATTGAATAAACAGATATCTACTTTAGAAGAAAGAAAATCTACTAAGTAAATGTTACCTATCCTTTTACCTGTTAACACTGTTGTGTTGTCCTCTGATTTGATCTTGCACAGGGATTTATTGAAGGTCACCTTGTATCCTTCATCACATAGTTGACTGATACTTATCAGATTGTGCTTCAGTCCTTCTATATATGCCACCTTTTTTAAAGTTACTGAGCCTATCTGAGCAGCACCATATCCTTTGGTTTGGCCAAAATTTGAATCACCACAAATAACTTTGGGTCCGAGTTTGGTTATGAAGGATGATAGGTTCTCCCTGTTCCTTGTCATGTGCTTTGAGCACCCATTATCCAGATACCATTGTTGGTTAGATACTAGATAGGTCTTCACCTGCACATGAGCAGCTTATTTGTTTTTGACCCAGTTAACCTTGGGCCTAGGCTGATATCCTTTGAATTCAGAAATAAAAGACATCCCAGGTTGACTCTTATAGCCTTCAGGATGGTATCTCCTAGGAGGTACTATCCATTCAGTATAGGGGTTAAAGCCTTGGGATGTGGGACCTCTAGGATTGAATCTAGATGTGCCATTGAAGGAATGTTCACAGACCTGATCTCTGTTCGACGATCGTCGAGCTGAGGTCAACGATCTTGGGTCAGATCGTCGATCTCTGTTCGAAGATCGATTATACTGAAGTTCAGAGTTTGGATATTGTCGAGCTGAGGTCGACAATCTGTGGTTAGATCGTCGAGCTCTGTTCGACGATCGTCAAGCTCTGCTCGACGCAATCTGTTGAACTGAATTTTTCTCTGACAGATCCGCATTCTTCCTAGCTACCTCTATTACTCCCTTTCCTTTGTCAGAGACAAATTTGATTGGAGTTGTTAATATTATAGGTTGGCTGGATGAGGCACCCAAGCCCAGTGTACTGTTGAATCTAGAGTTCACTGTGCTTGTAATGTCCATCAGTCTGATACTTCTCCCATTTAGGGATTCTTCAAACTTTTTAGCTCTTGACAGTTCACTTTTCAGTGAAGCTATCTCCTCCCTACAGCATTCTAACTCCTCAGAGAGTTTGAGGTTATTTGAGTTCAGGACATTGTATTCAGATAATTTATTTCTGAGAGAGATTATTTCTTTTTCAGATCTTAGTAAATCCAAGCACAATGTCTTAAATTCATTTTTGAAGTCCTCAGAATTAAAATCAAAAGAGCTAATTACCTTATCTTCCTCTGGTTGATTTTCTGAATCTGAATCTGATTCTTCATCAGAGTTTTGCTGTGAGGCATTGATAGCCATCATGCAGAATTCTTTCTCATCAGCATCATCTTCATCATCACTGGAGCTAGATGAAGTTTCAGAATCTTCTTCTGTCGCACTCCATGTCTCAGCAACAAAACCCTTCCTTGTATTTTTGTTCCTGCTAGAGGAGGCTTTGTCTAAGCTATTCTTTTTGAAATCTTTTTCTTTTCTTCTTTCTCTTCTATCCTTTCTGTTCTTGTTCTTGTTCTCTGGACAGTCAGGCACAATGTGGCCTGGTTTCCTGCAACCAAAGCATATGATTTCTTTGTTATTATTATTTGACTTATCATACCTTGGTTTTCATGTCCTTTGTATGGCCTTTTTTTGAAGTCTTTTCTGGCTAGCTTGTAAAATCTTTTGGCCAGTAGGCTGACCAATTCCTCATTGCCTGTGAGTTTTTCTTCAGGCTGATCTTCAATAGCTTTGAAAGCTATTGACTTCTCTTTCCTTGAGGCTGGTGAAGCAGCCTTCTGTTCTTTCTCTCTGTTCTTGATAAGCAGCTCATAAGATTTGAGCTTGCCTAGGAGAGTTTCAGTAGTGATTTCATTTAGACTTCTGGCATCTTTGATTGGCCAGATTCTTGAATCCCAAGTACTGGGGAAGCACATTAGGATCTTGTCATTAAGCTCAGTCAATGAGATTTCTTTATCCAAGTTCCTTAGCTCATTGACAATCAGACTCAATCTGTTGTACATATCTGCTACTGACTCAGTCTCTCCTTTCTTGAAATTCTCATATTGGGTTATGAGGTGAGATCTCCTGTCTTTCCTTTCATCAGCAGACCCTGAGACAATTTTAGAGAGCTTGTCCCAAATTCCTTTGGCTAAGTTGCAGTCAGCTACTTTCTGAAATATCTCATCAGACATTGTCTGAGCTAAGATGTTCATGGCATTTGCATCTGCATTTTTCCATTTCTTTATGTATGCATCTGTTCCTGAGGGAGGTGGAATAGCATTTGTGCTTGAGCTTGCTGGTGGACTTGGACAAACTGTCAAGACAGAATTGAAAATATCTTCATCAATAGAGTTCATGTATAATTTAATCCTTGCCTTCCAAAGTGCAAACTTAGATAGATTGCACACTGGAGGTCTGGTGCTTGCAAAATCCTTATTCTGTGCCATGTCTTAGAGTAATATAAGATATAAAGAAAATAACCCTCTAAAGAGATTGATCTTATCAAGGATCTTTTGGTTCAGGTGTTGGCCTGTATGAGCAACCAACCTCCCTCTGATACCAATTGAAAGTGAGGGTAAAATCTATCTAACTCTAGAGGGGGGGGGGGTGAATAGAGTTTGTTCAAATAAGTTTCACAGGTTTTTTAAAATATCAGCATATATAAAATTTAATTTATACTATAGTGTAGAGTGCTAGAAAATAATTAAAGGAGTAAGAAACTAAGAGCACAGCACACAGCAACAATCAAACAAACAATCCGGAAGACACAAGGAAATATAGTGGTTCCCCAAAAACCTGGGTACATCCACTCTTCTACCACCCTTGGTCGGAATCCACTCAGGATGAGTTGATCAGGTGTCCTGACACCAATGAGCTTTTGATAAGGTGCTCAAAAACCAAAACTGGATTTTTTGATAAGGTGTCTTGCCACCACTGAGTTTTGACAAGGTTCTCAGAACCAGACAGAACTTTTGAAGGGAGTTCAAGAACCCTTTTACAGCAGGAAAATAAAAAGGAAAAGGAAATGAAGTTGTCTTCTCTGTTCTCAAATCAAATGAGAGAAGACTAGTGGATCTTTGTTGTCAAAGCTCCCCCTGAGATCTAGACTGGTTCAGGAAAAGAAGCTTTACTCTAGGGTGATAGGTCTTCAGAATTTTGATCTCCAGCAAAAGATTGTTTCAGCAAGAAGGCTGAAAGATGAGGTGTCTGGAGTTCTTGAAATGAAGTTGTTAACACTTTTCAGTAAGCAAGAAGATTTTTATGTCACAGTTCTTCTGTTGTTCTTTTGTTATCAGTGTTCTGTATATGATATTTTCTTTTTGATTGAAAAAGGAAGATCTTATTCTCTGAAAAATTCTTTGTCCAAAGTAGCCGTTGGCAGTCATAAATGTCTTCCATAAAGAGTCTTGTCTTCTAGAGGAAAGTCCAGCAAACATTCTCTGAATAATACCTTGAAACTTGCTCCAGAATAAAGACAAACGGCTGGCAGATCTTCTTATCATAAATGCTGATAATATTCAAAAACATTCCAAAGAATAACAGCATTTGAATCCTTAAATGCGTCGATCTCTCAGAAGAATCGTCGATCTGAGCTCTACGATCGTCGAACTGAGCTCAGAGATGAAATGAGATAAAGCAGACAGAAAACGTCGAACTGAGCTCGAAGATCGTCGAAAGGAGTTCGACGATTAAGCAGAACGGGCTGAAGGCAAATAGTCAATCTGAGCTCGAAGATCATCGACCTGAGTTCGATGATTTATCGAAGTTGAGCTCAGAGAGCGTCGAATGGAGTTCGACGATTCGTCGACCTGAGCTCGACGAAAATTTCCTTAGACTTAGCTCTTCAACCTTGATCTTTGAATGGTCCTGGGGGCAGCTTCAAACCTAAGTTCTAAGCCCTAGACTCACTCTAGTGTTGACCTTCACAACTATACAACTAGGTCAACCTGGTTTCCTAAGACAACCATAGTGATCCTTACCCAAATTAGTAATAGGGTGTTCCAACACAATTTATAAACAAAATCAGGGTGAGTTAGAGAGATAAAACCTGGGGGTTGTTTTACAATAACCTCTCCTTGATGTCATCATTGAGGAGTGCACTTTTGGCATCCATTTGATAAACTTTTAACTTCTTGTGAGCTGCATATGCTAGGAAGATTCTTATGGCATCCAACCATGCAACTAGTGCAAAGGTTTGGTCATAGTCTATGCCTTCTTCTCGAGAGTATCCTTGAGCAACTATCCTTGCTTTATTTCTTACTATAACTCCTTGATCATCTAGCTTGTTCCTGAATACTCATTTTGTTCCAACAATTGGATGATTCTTTGGCTTTGGTACTAGTTCCCAAACTTTGTTTATTTCAAATTGATTCAATTCCTCTTACATTGCAATGATCCAGTTTGGATCTTGTTCTGCATCTTGTATGGATTGAGGCTCAATTTGAGAAAGAAAGCAAGTGTGCATCAGATTTTGATTGAATTGGTTTCTGGTTTACACACCACCTGAGATGTCTCCAATCACTTGGGAGATTTGATGATCTCTTGATGTTACTAAGTCAATAATGGGTGTTGATTGTTCACCAACCTGTGTTGTTGTTTCCTCTAGTGGAACAACAATTGGCTCTTCATTTAGATTGTCACCATGGCTTGCTAAGATCTGACTGTCATCTTCATTTTCTCTACTTTCAGCTTCTTGTTGAATGGATGAAGGTGATGGATCTTGTTCAATGATATATAGCCTCTCCAAATTCTCTGACATAGAATGTACCTGCAAAGGGTCTATGGTAGAAGTGCTCTTCTCCTTATAAGACATGTTAGTTTCATCAAAAGAAACATGCACAGTCTCTTCAACTTTATGAGATGATTTATTAAAAACCCTATAGGCCTTACTAATCATGGAGTATCCCAGAAACACTCCTTCATCAGCTTTGGCTTCAAATTTTGCAAGTATTTTTTATTGTTGTTATGAATGTAGCAAATACAACCAAAAATCCTAAGATAATCAACTTTAGGTTTCTTCCCTTTGAATAATTCATAGGGAGTCTTGTCCTTTAGCTTATGTATCAAACTCCTATTCAAAACATAGTTTGAAGTGTTCATAGCCTCTGCCCAAAAGGATAGATGGAGGTGAGCATCTGTCAACAATGTTGTGGCAGATTCAATAAGGGTTCTATTTTTCCTTTCAGCTACCCCATTCTGTTGAGGAGTTCTAGGAGCTAAGAAAGTGTGCCTGATCCCTTCCCTCTGAAAGAACTCTTTCATAAGAAGAGAATCAAACTCTGTCGCATGATCACTTCTGATCAGGGCTATGTGAGTATTGAACTCAATCTGTATACATTTGAGAAACTCTGTCAAACACTTGAAGTTATCAAACTTCTTCCTCAGAAAGAACACCCATGTGAATCTAGAGAAGTCATCTACAACAACTAAAATGTAAGATTTTCCTCCTAGGCTTTGTACAGAAATGGGTTCAAATAGATCTGTATCTAATAAATACAAAATACTAGTTGAATCACTCTTATTAAGTGACTTAAAACTGTATTTAGTTTGCTTGCCTAATTGACAAGACCTGTAGAGTCCATCCTTCTTGTAGGGGCCAGAAGGTAGTCCTCTAACAAGGTTGTCCTTGGATAGCCTAGCAATGGTTCTAAGGTTGATATATCCTAATCTCTTATGCCATAATTCATTAGGTTTGCTAAGAGAATTAAATAAACAGATGTCTACCTTGGTTGAATGAAAATCTACTGGATAGATGTTACCTCTTCTGTTACCTGTCAACACAGTTGTGTGGACTTCTGATTTGATGAAGCATGAAGACTTGTTGAATGTGACCTGATAGCCTTCATCACACAGCTGACTAATACTGATAAGATTGTGCTTCAGTCCTTCCACATATGCTACCTAATTGAATGTTATTGATCTTATTTGGACTGCACCATATCCTTTTGTCTGTCCAAAGTTTGAATCTCAAAACATGACTTTGGGTCCATCTTTAGCCTTGAATGATTTCAGGTTATCCTTGCTTCCAGTCATGTGCTTGGAGCACCCACTATCAAGATAATAATGCTGGTCCATGGTTGGATAGGTCTTCACCTGCACAAATAACATTTCATTTGTTTTTGACCCAGTTTACCTTGGGTTTAGCTTGATAACCTTTGAAATAAATAATGAAAGACACCTCTGGTTGACTCTTATACCCGTCAGGATGATATCTCCTAGGAGGAATTATCCATTCAGTATAAGGGTCGAACCCTTGAGATTTAGGATATCTAAAATTAAATTTTGAAGTACCCTTTGAGAACTGGGCAAATGTCTGAGCTCCGTACGACGATCGTGGAACTGAGTTCGATGATCTTGGGTCAGATCGTCGAGCTTCGTTCAGCGATCGATCTTGCCTGTGTTCAGAGATTAGAGATCGTCGACCTGAGTTCGACGATTCATCATGAAATCGCTGAGCTCCGTTCGAAGATCGTCAAGCTCCGTTCGACAATTTTTGTTGATCTTTATTTTTTTTGGGTAGACCAGAATTCTTTCAAGCTACCTCCACAACTCCTTTTCCTTTATCAAAAATAAATTTAATGGGAGTTGTTAACAGAATAGCTTGGCTGGATGAAGAACCCAAGCCCAGTGTACTATTGAGTCTTGAGTTTACTGTGCTTGTGATTTCCATCAGTTTGATACTTCTCCCATTGAGGGTTTCTTCAAACTTCTTGGCATCAGATAGTTCACTTTTCAGTGAGGCTATCTGTTCCCTACAACATTCTAACTCTTCTGAGAGTTTGAGGTTATCTGAACTTAAGGTACTGTATTCGGATAGCTGATTTCTAAGAGAGATAATTTCTTTCTTAGAATTGAGTAGATCTAAACACAGTGCTTTAAATTCAGACTTGAAGTCCTCAGAATTAAAATCAAATGAATCAATTACCTGATCTTCTTCTAGCTCTGGTTTAGATTCAGATTCATGTTTTGAATCAGTATTGTTTTGTGATGCATTGATTGCCATCATGCAAAAATCCTTCTATTGTGCATCATCTTCATCATCACTTGAGCTTGATGTTGCATAAGATTCTTCTTCAGTTTCACTCCATGTTTCAGCAACAAATCCCTTCCTATTGTGCTTGTTCTTGCTGGAAGAGGATCTGTCATAATGATTTCTCCTGGAGTCTTTACCTTTTCTCTTTTCTCTCTTGTCCTTCTTGTCCTTGTTTTGACTTTCTGGACAATCAGGCAGTATGTGGCCTGGTTTCCTGCAACCATAGAAAATAATCTCTTTATTGTTTGATTTATCATACCATGGCTTTTCTTAGCCTCTGGATGATCTTTTTCTGAAATCCTTCCTAGCCATTTTGTAAAACCTTTTGGCTAGAAGACTCATTAGTTCTTCATTGCCTGTAACTTTGTCTTCAGGCTGTTCTTATATTGCCTTGAAAGCAGTTGACTTCTCCTTCCTGACTGCTGGAGAAGTTGTCTTCTGTTCTTCTTCTCTATTTTTGATAAGCAACTCATAAGATTTGAGCTTGCCCAATAGAGCATCGGTTGTAATCTCATTTAGACTTCTGACATCCTTGATTGGCCAGATCCTTGAATCCCAAGTGCTAGGGAAGCACATTAAAATTTTGTCATTTATCTCTGTGAGAGAGATCTCCTTGTCCAAGGTCTTAAGTTCACTGACAATCAGACTTAATCTGTTGTACATGTCAGCTACTGATTCACTTTTGCTTTCTTGAAATTTTCATACTGAGTGAAAAGATGAGATCTTCTGTCTTTTCTCTCATCAGCTGATCTTGATACAAGCTTAGATAGCTTGTCCCAAATTTCCTTAGCTGAGTTGCGTTCAGCTACCTTCTGAAAGATATCATCAGACATTATCTGTACCAGGATGTTCATAGCTTTGGCATCAGCAACCTTCCATTTCTTTATATTAGCATCTGTTCCTGAAGGAGGTGGAACAACATTTGTACTTGTGCTTGCTGGAGGCTTTGGGCAATCTGTCAAAACAGAATTAAATATATCTTCATCAATAAAATTCATGTACAATATAATCCTTGCCTTCCAAAGTGCAAACTTGGAGAGATTGCACACTAGAGGTATGGTGCTAGCATAATCCTTGTTTTGTGCCATGAATCTAAACTGAAATTGATATAATAAAAATAACCCTCTATAAGGATGGATCTTAAGATAGATCTTTTGGTTCAGATGTCAGTCTGTATTAACAAACAATTTGGTTGAGCAACCAACCTCCCTCTGATTCCAATTGAAAGTGAGGGTAAGACCAATCCTACACTCTAGAGGGGGGGGGGGTAAATAGAGTGATTTAAAATAATCTTGCTAAATTAAAAATTATTCTAGCAGTGGAAGAATTGATTTAATAAGTGTAGAGTGCTAAGCAGAAACTGAAATAAAACAACTACAAAAGGATAAATTCACAGCACACAGCACAAGAAAGAGCAAGCAATCCAGAAGACATAAGGAGCTATAGTAGTTCCCCAAAACCTGGGTACATCCACACTTCTACCACCCTTGGTAGGAATCCACTGCAGGATGAGTTGATCAGGTGTCCTTGGCACCAATGAGCTTTTGATTAGGTGCTCAAAAACTAAACCAGATTTTTTGATCAGGTGTCTTGCCACCACTGAGTTTTTATCAGGTCTTAGGAACCAAAGCAAAACTTTTGAAGGGAGTTTAAAAACCCTTTTAGAGGAAAGGAAAAAGAACTAGATGTTGTCTTCTTTGTCAATGATCTGAGAGAAGAACTAGTGGATGAGATATTGTCAAAGCTCCCCCTGAGATGTAGCAAGAATTCAGGAACTGGAAGCTTTGCAAGGGTGGTAGGTCTTAAAAGAATTTGATTGCTCCAGCAAAAGATGATTTCAGCAAGAACTGAAATTTTTGTTTTCTGGATTGTGGAAGATGAAGACTTGAGAAAGCTTTTGATCAGCAGCAAATCAGAAAGAAACTTTGTTGAGTTTTTTGTGTTGTTGATCTCCTTTTTCTTTATGTATATCTTTGTGTATCTTCTGAGTATATTGCTGTGTGTCTTTGTTCTCTCTGAATGATAAAGATAAATCCAGTTGTCCAAATCTAGATAATAGCCGTTTGCAAAGTCATAAATGATTTCCTTAATTATCAACTATCTCTGGAGGAAAGAAACTAAAAACATTCCTCCTTTGTTTCCTTGAAACTTGCTCCAGATTTATTATAACGGCTAGAAATCTTCTGCAATAAATGCTCTGATTCGAAATCCTTAACAAGTTGCCAAAATCCAGGAAATCATCGATTTCAAAAGAAAATCGTCGATCTGAGCTCAACTATAATCGAGCTTAGCTCAGAGATATTGGAATTTGACTTGGATAAAGATCATCGATCTGAGCTCAGAGATCGTCGAACTGGGTTCGACGCCTCGTCGACTTGAGCTTAGAGATCGTCGAACAGAGTTCGACGTTCTGTCAACCTGAACTCACAGATAGTCAAACTGGGTTCGACCCTTCGTCGATCTGAGCTCGACGACAACTTGAATTCTTCTTCTTGGCTTCTTCATATGAACTAGGAGGTCTTGGGGAAATCTTCAACCCTAAGTCCTAAGCCTTAGACCTAACTAGTTGACCTTTTCTCTATACAACAAGGTCAAAGGAACAATCCTATTGACATAGTGATCCTGACCCAAATTAGTAATAGGGTGTTCCAACATAATACCATCAGAGCTACTCTTGGATATCCACCTCATTGTGATGAAGATAACACTACTGAATCAGGTATTCAACCCGCTCACATTGAAGGGGTTCAGCAGGAAGTTGCACAAGTCATCTATCCTCAATCAGATTTTGAATTAGTACAGCAAGCAGTACATCATATGTATTGCCCTCCACAAGAGGCTCATAAAGTTATTATTGAAAAGTTGAAATGACTGAAGCTGCTAAGGATGCTCAGAAAGAGGCACAACTTTCTAAGAAAAGATTCAGAGTACAAACAGAATTAAAGCCTGATTTTGAGCAATGGAGTCCAACCTCAAAAAATATCATTCTTACTACCTGGAAAGCTGTAAAAGACAATATGCATGATAGAGGAAAATAGTACTTTGGACAAGAATGGAGAAAGTATCAGAAGTAGCAAGATGCAAAACATCAGCTCAGAAAGGATATTAAAGATGGAAAGTTACCTACTAACTCTGTGTAGCCTAGCAAGTACTTTCCAAAGCCTTTTCATTACTTTGAAAGGCAGAAGATTAAGGCTGAAGAGCACAAAAAGAAAGATCCGAAAGGGAAGAAGCCAACTAATGATTTAGAAACCAATGTGCAAGCAAAGATAAAATCTGGCAAAGGAATTGTGATCAAGGAGCCTGATCAATCTTAGGAATAGATAGGCTAGTCTTAAAACTATGTAAATTTTGTTCTAAACAATCTTGTAAATCAAACACTTATTCTTGATTAATGAATGTTATCGTATTCTGTGATGATAATAAATGTTATTCCTTGCTATTTCTGTTTATGAGTTACCCTATTTGTGAAATTATAATATAAATCTTCTTTATTTTATTATAAGTGGTGTATATCATTGACTAAGGGTTATGACTTCTCCAAATAGGAGGATATTGTTGGGTACATTGGAAAATATGTACCAGATTTGGAGAAGCCTCGCCTAACTCAATGATATACATCGATGTGTATTTGATGGAATGTTGAGTTTGAATGTGTCGTTTAAAGAAATGCAGGAAAATATTCTAAGTACAAGTGTCGACACTGGTGAAGGACTTGTGTCGACACCAGAAGCAAGATTGTGTCGACAGACAGGACTTGTGTCGACACACAAGAAATTATGTCAGCAGAAGTTGTGTCGACACACAAGACTTGTGTCGACACACACTCAAAACTAGCTATATTCAAGACCAGAAGGAGTTGTGTCGACACACAGGACTTGTGTCGACACACACTCAAAGAAATCTGTCAACAATAGCTATACTGAGTCTGTAAGGCTTGTGTCGACACACAAGACTTGTGTCGACACACACTCAAGAAATCTATTAACACCAGCTATGTCGAGACCAGAAGCGGTTTTGTCGACACAACAGGACTTGTGTCGACACATCCAACAGAAGCTGTGTCGAGAAGTTAAAGTATGACTGTGTCGACAATGTGGGAGCTATGTCGACACCTTCAAGACTTGTGTCGACACATGGTCTATTTGTCTCGACACATTTGGAGTTATCTCAACACCCTTTTCTGCTGAGATAGAAGTTCAATGAGGAGTCAGTTGTCAAGACTGAAGATCCGACAACTTTCATAAGTAATAATGTTGACACATCTGTCAGAGCTGTCAGAAGGCCGTTATGAACCGAATCAGCCAGTAACCTTGGATGATTCTATATATAGACCTATTTCATCACAATCAGAAGAATAGTACAGTAATAAAAAAAACAAGGGAGGGGGAACAAGAGACAAACCCAGAAGAAGGTAGATCTTGAAGAGTCTGCTAGAAAAATTCAGATCTGATTCTGAATTCAAGAAGGAAGCTGGATTGAAGATCAACTCCAACTCCAATTGAAGATAAACCTTACTTGGTACAAATTCAAGAAGCCTTTTGAGAAGCTAAGACAGGTTGGATCTAAAGTAATCAGTTCTATCAAGAACTGATCAAGAAGCATTTACCCTATTCTCTTTCTTCAGGGTGAATATTTTAATGTTTTAAACAATTAATTTCCTTATAAGATCTTATATAGATCTGAGTTGTAAGCCTAAATTTATAAAGGCAGAGGTAGGGCTGTTGCCTGAGGTAGGATTCTTGGAAGAATCTGAGGTGTAGGATCTGGTTGATCTGAGTTGTAGGACTGGTGGTTAAGGCTAAGGTAGGGCTGTTGCTTGAGGTAGGAGTATTGAGAAGATTTTAAGTTATAGGACTTTAAAAAGTCTGAGCTGTAGGAACCAGTTGGGTTTTGAGTTGTAAGATCTGTTGATCTGAGATAGTGGAAGGAAGTTTGGCCAAATCCAGTACTCTGCTGGATAGGTGAAGGGGGAGAGTGGACGTACCCATAAATTTGGGAACCACTATAAACCATTGTGTACTGTGCTGTGAACTTGCAGTGATTGTTTGTGCTGTGTTTATTTTATTGCGCTTTAACATTGTTAATTGCCTAAGTTAATTAAAATTAATTGAACCTATTCACCCCCCTCTAGGTGTTTAGTGTCTATTAACCTAATCATTCAACTTGCTTGCTGGGAATTTTAGCGCTCTATGGTTAACCGTGCGTTTTCCTTCATGCACGGGTGGAAGCGTCCGTGCGCGAGTAAAACGCACGGGTCAACTCATCTTCCCCGCAATCTTTATCCTGGAAATTAATATCGCACGATTAACGCACGGTCGTGCGACAAACCGTGCATGACCATTTTTATGAACTGCTCGTATTTAAGTTTAGGAGTTGACTGGAGCAGGGACATTCTGCCATTTCTTCTCCACTGAATGGGAAAATCGTCCAGCAGCCGCTTTTTCCTCTCTCCTCCCTGGAGAGGTCGTCCGACCAATGTTGTTTTTTCGAACTTCACCGCAAGTGAAGATCCTCCGCTGTTTTCTTCATCTCTATCTCAAGGGGAGCATTTGGAGCTATTTCTCACTACCATTGGAGAGTTTCCAGAAACTTCCAGCCTTCATGGAACGTGAAGAAGAATGGGAAAATGCCTTTGAAGTAGGTGATATCACTTCAAGCTTCCTCGGACATCAAACACCGACCGAGTGCGGACGAAGACCGACAACCTTAGACTCCGGCCGAGAATCGTGGCTAGCCTTCACGCGTTGGGTTGTATCTCTCCTCCTTTCCCTTGTAGTAACTTTACTTATGAGTACGTGTTGTTGGATTGATGATTAAGAATGTTGATTTGCTTAATGATTTCAACATGTTTATGTATTTATATATTTTAGTTCTTGTTCGTGTTGGTGCGCTTCCATATTTTTGTGCACTTAACGTGATAGTGTCATCCAAGCGATTGTTAGGAGCATGTATAGCGAAGAGGTGACTGCAAACCTCATTAATTTGTCCATCCTCCTTGTTACTCACTTGAGTAATACACCAAAGCGATGCGGTGAAGGCGAACCGCAATTGTTTTATTAGTGTTGAAATTAGGAAATGAAAATCAAAACCCCATGTTACGGTTAGACTTGCAATCTCTTTTTCAATAGAAAAATCATACTCCCTACCTGCACTCCTCGACAGATCGATATCTGGGGATTAAACTCCTCAACTTTATTACTTGAAGACGATCGGTACACTTGCCAAAAGTGCACCAGTCATCAAGCCTAGTTCTGGAAGGTTCCTTACCGAGACTATAAATAGCCCCCATACCTTTCTTTTCGGGGGGTGGACGACAGTCTAGGACCAACCAGCGTAGAAGATCCTGTTGATACAACATTCTATCCGCAAGCACTGTTCGCGGACTGATCCCTAGTCCGCATGGCCTCCATGGCTAACAGTTCCCAGTTGGCTCTAGTGACATTAACGGTCTTCCCGGCCTGATCGCACAGACCGCCCAACCTTGTAGCGAGCTACGAGATCAGCAGGCCGCGCGGTATGCCAACCTGTTTGGTCACCCGCACTGCCTCAGTAAACTTCTTTCTTCTAGCCGCCAGCTTGCCCTTGTACCCTTTATATTTTCTCATGCAACGGACTTAACTCAAGTTGTAATACTGATTCATAATCAAAGGAAAGCCCATCGCAAGAGTGGCATTAAAGCTACGGCGGTCGCACTCTGTTGTTGCCGCTACATGCAGACTCTTTTCCTCCCTTCACCCTTCTCTTGACCTCTACCACAAATCCATAAATGTTAAAGTAACCTCTTGCTCGAATGTTCCTCCTCAACCTCCCTTTATCCCCATAACTCGGATTAAACGTGCTCCACTCTCGAGCATGCGAAGACATTTTCAACATCAGCTGCACAGGAGCCTCTTCTCCTCCCCTTCACGTCATCCTCCCGTGAGATTTCGAATACAGTTATCTGGTGGTGCCATTTCCCTCATCAACATCATGAGTAATAAAAGCAGCAATGTATAACATTATTATCAACATTCTATTCTACCAATTCTACTCAAATCAGAGCAATCCATTAAGCATATAAATTAATAATAAGAAAGGAACTTAACTTATAAAAAAGCTCATACAGATTCATAAGTTAAGGATCGGCTTATTAGTAAAGTAACTTATCATATAAGAGTGCGCATACGAAGTTATATGTTAAGGATCTATGCGTCTCAAAGGAATGATATGAATGCAATATGATGACTCACCCATGCTCACACACATGCACACTGCTATGTCAACACAGACCTTTAGTTCCCACTTTTCAAGGAGGTAGCTAACCTCTTAGGCACCATCAGTCATGGCTAGAGGGTGACAGTAGCGAGGGTGTCTCTACTACTTGATGGGCATCCACACTACCAAGCCTAGCACTTCGTACACCTCAACACTAAGAACAGAAAAGCGGAGCTCCCTATATATTATAGCTCAGAGGGATCTCGAGTAAATATGTACCAAGAACACTGCCCAAATTTGCATATTTTTGTGGCACAGAAGGAGCCTATATCACCACAGGACCAAGCCCAATCGTCCACTTGGCATGGAAGGAGCCCCGATAATGAGCATCGAGGACCAAGCCCAACCGTCCAAAGTCTGTCTGTCAACTCCAATCAGTATGACGACTAGAGAGTTGTACGACCACCCCCCCTCCTGGAACACAAGGCACGGCCGAGGGGAGTCTTATGCCAAGAACAGTTGTCTTGCGGTAGCACAAACATTCGGGTCAACCTGTACCACAAGATTCCTATCCTGCCGGCTAAGACCAATATCATCAATGCCAACCCAACAAAAAAAATATAAACAGAAGTCAAAATCCACACAAGTATAAAAAGTCCAACTAGTACATAAATAATAAGAAGCAACATAAGCTTCTGTAATATCAGAGTGCATAAAAATCTACCCCAAGGGCTACACTATTAGTCACTCAAAACTCACATCCGTAAATGACGACAGTGATGGTAACATCGTATTCGGCCCTGACACTTTGTCCTGGCTGCCCTCCTGCACAACCTATAGCTGCTCTATCTACAGGGTTTCCTCCTAAAAAGGAAGACATAGCAACCGTTAGTCATAAACACTAAGTGTGTATCACATCAGCTCCTCTGACGACTCTTAAGGATCAAGCGGAGAAAGAAAGAGGGTATAATTTGTATATATATGTAAGCAGTAGTACAAGTAGGTGGTATAAGACAATTCAATATCAAAGTATCAAACATGTACAACAAGTGAGTATATCAATCTATGATAGCAATTATACTATCAATAATAGTGTAAATATGTTTTACAATACGAATGTAACTCAACTTATATGAATACCCATACATAATTATAAGCCTAGGATCGGGTTAACAAGAAAGTAACTCATCATAAAAGAGTGCACATACAAACTTATATGATAAGGATATATGTGGTGTAATGCAGTAATATGAATGCAATATGATGAATCACTCATGCTCATACACACGCACACAACTTTGTTGACACGGACTAGTAGTTCCCACTTTTCGAGCAGGTAGCTAATCTCAGGTGACATCCGTCATGGCCAGACGGAGACAGTGAACCGGGCTTTCCACTACTAGGCGGGAATCCACAATACCAAACCTAGGCCTCTGTACGCCTCAATGCTAAGAACACAATAATGAAGCTACCTAGATACAAGGCTCAGAAGGAGCCTCAGGTAGATGAACACTAAGGTCATGCCCAACCAACCTATAACATGGCACGGAAGGAGCCTATGAGAACGTATCACCATAGAACCAAGCCCAACCGTTCACTTGGTATGGAAGGAGCCCCAGGAATGTGCACCGAGGACCAAACCCAACTGTCCAAAGTTTATCTGTAAACCCCCATCGGTGTGATGACTGGAGAGCCCATAGACCTGCCACACTATCCTTACCCAGGATTATGACACTGTGTGTCAACTAAAACAACATACAATTTCACATGGCCTTGCCATCTATAATGACTCCATATGTTACATGACATATAAAAGAAGGTCCGGTCGGGGCCCCACACTATATGCCACAAATAGGCGGCAAGGTTACATGTTAATATCAAAAACTAATACATACATCCTACCTCAAAGCATTCTAGCGGAAGCATTAAGGGTTAAGATTAAACTCATCGATTAAGAATGTCCACTATATATTAACAACCACATTATATATAACTCCAAGTAATGTATACAAAATAGACAAAATGTTTGTCCTTAAGGTCTTATAGTTAACCTTCACAAGTGTGGATTACAAACATAGGCACACAGGTCGACACACATGAAAACAATAATCTTTTCTTTGTTAGCCCATCAAGGGCCAGTATAGCAGCAGCAACAACGGCTTCGACACATTAGTTTCCGCTCGGCTCTCCAGCACCTGTATAGGGACAATCCACCGTAATGGTGGTAAACAAGGCAACAGTCAGCATTCAGCTGACTAATTTATAAGGACCCTACCCCATTCCCGGGGCAGTTGTATTCCTTTCCTGCAGGAATAACATTTTCACAAGCAGATATATCATAAGATGTGCACTCACACACAGTTAAATATATCACAAACATCGGCCGCACAGCCCGACGCTCCATGCACTCAAGGCACATTATCGGTGTACTGGAAAACCATGGTCCACCACCGTTTAGAGGTCCCAGACAGAACTGCAAGTTTAAGAATTTTAGTCTTAATGGCACGCAGGCCTAAGACTCTCATTATGCGCTCCAACGAGACCAATAACTTAGGCCTACCAGTCGGTCAGACATAACGCAGGCACAGTTTAGCCTTGACTGTTGCTCAAATCGTCAAAATAACGCGGGTTAGCTTTCCCCTTACCCATTCGGCAGATTGTCCTTTAAGAGCTCAAACCTCACATAATAGCCACACTATCCTCCAAGGACTTTCTTCACAATCAAAATGGAGTAAGTACCAACGTTCGTAACGATCGCTTTGTGGGATCAATAGAAGCTCTCTTTTTTCTCCCAAACTCAACCCAAACTCTGCAGTATCTTGTAGTGCTAGAATACTGCTCTTTCCATAACATGCATCATATAAAAAATGAGGGTATTTTCCTGGAACTCCATTCCAGTACTTCTGATTACTCCACTTCACAGGCATAACCCACCGACTTCAAGAAATACTCATTTATACGCGGAGTCTTCTCCGATGCGCAAAATAAAACATCTCTAATCTAGACCATAGCACCACCATTACCTTTGATCCTGATGATATTCTTATGCAGATTCCACCGTACCTAGGGGATCTTCTCTTCAGCAGACTTCCTCTTGTCCTTCCTCATTTGCTGGCCTCTGTTCTTTGCGGTCTCAATTGCCTCCAGTTTCAGAGCAGCCTCCACTACCCCTGCATAAGTCTCTGATCTATATATTGTAACAGCCCAAAAATCTCAACAGGTCAAATTAAAGTTCAGGCTGGCTGACACGGCCTGGGACACAGGCGTGTCCCAGGGCGTGTCAGGGGTACACGGCCTGGGACACAGGTGTGTCCCAGGGCGTGTTCTTCATTGTCGATGATCGTTGAGTCAGTGATCGTTGAGTATCGACACATCGACACGGTCTGGGACACGGGCGTGTCCCAGGGCGTGTCATACCAAAATATTAGCCAGATTGTCCCGAGAAGGACATAGCGCGGAGGTCCAGTCGTGTCGATCGTGACACGGGCGTGTCAAATTGTCACACGGTCGTGTCTAGTGCCAGAGTGGTCTCGGGGAAAATGCTGTTTTCCGTCTCGATGGGGGAACACTCCCCTCGACACGGGCGTGTCAGGTGTCAACACGGGCGTGTCCCGGGCGTGTCAACACCCGTGTTTTGGTTTAGTTTACGTCAGTTGTGTACCGCTTCAGGAACACGGGCGTGTCACAACCCGTGTTCGGCCCAGGAAATCAAATTCAGGGGTGATCAGATCCGTTCATTTTCTTTGACCAAGATCCAATGGTCTGGGCTCTTCCCTGGGTTGATAAGTCCGGGATTGAAGAAGAGAAAGCTCATTTGAGTTTTATCATTCTCTTTCTAAAGTTAAGAGAGAGAGGAGAGCATGGCAAGGAAGAAGAAGAGGAATCTGGCCGCCGGTGGTGCTGCGGTGGTCCAAATCGCGAGCCGAGTTCGGATTTATGAAGGCAAGGCTGCTACGAAGGCTTTCATCCATCTCAATTCTCTCCATGGCTCCGAGGCGAATTACAAGGGTAACGATTTCTGTCTTGGACATGTGAAGTCCTAATTTCCTTCATTTGCATAGGGAAAACCCGTCCCCGCAAGTGTGCGGTGGGTTGTGGTGTCCCTTGGGGTAGATATGTGAAGTCCCCCTTATTAGAGTCCAAAATTGGAGTACGGATCTAGGCATGCTGTGTGAAGCCCATCTAGACGTGTTGGTCTTGATTGGTGATGCTTTGTTTGCATTTCGGAGGAGCCTCCGAGAATTTGATTGTTTGTGTGCAATCTGTGGTGCATACCTGTTGCTTGGTGCAATAGGAAGTACTGGAGGAAGTCCAGGAATTTGTGCGAGTTGGGTTCAACTCTTGTGGTGAATGGGCAAGGTGAAGCTGTACTCGCGTTAGTCCAGTCTTGAGTCTGACGATGTGAGCAACGGGATAGGAGGATTTGTACCCGCGTTAGGTTGTCTAACCTTGGGTGCTTAAGGCCCTGTTAGGATCACATAGCGAGATTCGACGGCTTGCGTGCCGATCATGACTAGAATGCTCATTGGTTGGATCCGGTGTTTCCGATACACCCGAATGTGCCCTGAGTGCACGGAGCGTCAGGTCGTCGGGCTGACATTTGTGATATGTATTGACTGTGCAGTCGTGCACGTCTTGCGTGGTTCGCTATATATATCATATTGGAAAATGCTATGCAGGGATGGAATTTCGCTGCCCCGTGCCAGGGGCAGGGTCGTTATAATTGGTCAGCTGAATGCTGACCGTTGCCCTGTTTTCCACCGCTTGGTGGATTGGTTCTTGCAGGTGCTAGAGGTGTTGTTCCGAGCGGGACTTAGCGGGCCGAAGCCCATGCTGTGTTGCTGCCCTCGAAGGCTTTGTTTGTTTTGTTTCTTCTTGTTCATGTGTGGTCGGCCTGCGTGCCGATGTCTGTAAACCACACGTTGTTAAGAGAAATTTGTAAGGCCTTAAGGCCAGATACTTTGGTTATATACATTCCTATGTTTTAGTGGACAGTTCTCGTTTTGCTTGAGTTCAAGTTTTTCAACCGTGAAGCTTCCGCTAGAATGCTCTGTGTTAGGATGCGTGTGCCTTGATATTATTTCGTAGCGTCTCCGCCTGTTTGTGTAATATGGTGTGGGGCCCCGGCCGGACCCTCTATTATATTCTTCTTGACGGGTAGAGGTGTTACAATTTGGTATCAGCTTGTTGGTTGATCTCTTCTGAATTCGCGGACAAATTCTTTTGAGAGGTGGCGATCACGTGTCAGTGCTGTCATTATCACACTTAACTTGAACTCAAGAATGTCCACTTAGGAATGCAAATACACTTGTTTGTTGAACTTGTGTATTCTTTTTGTATGTTTGCCGTTTTACTTGGTCGCTAAATTGTGTGTTTTACACATATAGGTGACTAGAAGTGTTGCAGTTCAATCTGAACCTCAACATTCTGTATAAAGTGCGGCACCAGCTGAGGTGCCCACACCTCCTCCATCCACTGAAACGGTACGTTTCATCACGGAAACGGTACTTGCTGTGATGAATGCTCAGTAGGCTGGGCAGGCACGTCCTGTAGTGGTGCCAACGCTTGCTGGGGTACGTCAAGAACCGGTAGAAGCTTTAGTTGATCCGCGGGCAGCAGATCCACAGTTGAAGCAATTCTTGAGCTTCAATCCTCTACAATTTACTGGAGCAGGGTCACCGGCCCAAGTAGAGGATTGGCTTGTAAGGATCAAGAGGATCGTCAGAGTGATCAAGGTTGAGGAGGGATAGAAAGTTATGTTGGCCACTTTCCTACTGGAAGGAGAGGCTCATTTATGGTGGGATGAGATTTAACTTCATCACTTGGCCTTTAGACAGCTTGCAGAAGTCTCGATGGACGAATTTTCTCAGTTGTTCTTGGCACAACATCGACCAATGCAGCAAAGGATATCGATGGAAATGGAATTTCAATGGTTAACTCAAGGAGATCGTAGTGTGGATGATTACTTAAATGAGTTCACACGTTTGGGACGATATGCGGGTACAATCTTTGCCGAAGAAGAGCGTAAGACTAGTAGGTTTTATGCGGGACTGCAAGATGAGCTGCGGTATTTGCTCTCGAGTTCTGCGAGTCAGGGATTTCAAGCCTTAGTCTGTACGGCTCGGTCTTTGGAGACGGACATGAAAAAAGGGCAGGCAAAAGGGACCTTGGCTGTGACAAAGCTAGAGTTCAAGCCGTCGCGTCCGGAGAAGTTTTGGTACCATAAGAAATGGGGAAAGAAGTCCAAGTCTACTGGACAAGCTCCTTCTGCGACTGTGACAGAGACATCTGGGTATGGATCTCGTGCTTGTTTTACGTGCGGGAAGTTGGGACACTTCGCACGTGACTGCCGAGTTTGTCCTCCAAAGGGTGATAAGAAGACGGGAGCGTCTTATGCGGAGAAAGGGAAAACTGTGGTGGAGTCTTCTGCCTCGCACGCGCAGCCCAGGGTCTTCAACCTTGGACAAAAGGAGGCCATTAAGCAGGCGGATGTCGTCATAGGTGAGCGCAGTTTTTAATGTTATTTTATACTGTGTGGTGTGCTTGTTTTGATTATGATGTTTTAGGGTTTGTCCTGATACGAGAGTATCCGGTGCGAGCACTGTTTGACACAGGGTCTTCACATTCGTTTCTGCCTGAAGAGTTCGTCTTTCGTGTCGGGGTACCTATCCGGACCACGACAGACAGTGTAAAGGTGTTGTTACCTAACAGATGTTTGATTTGCGCGGATAAATCTTACAGCCTTGAGTTCAAGATAGGGACTCGGGAGTTCAAGGTGGAAACACTAGTATTGCCGATCAAGGAATTTGATATAATCTTTGGTATGGACTGGATGTCAGAGCAGCGTGCCTGTATATATTGCACTTCAAAAGAGGTCACACTTGGGCAGAATACCGAACAAGAGACAAAGTTCATTGGTATACAAGGGATGAGTGGGATGTTCTTATCTGCTCTCTAAGTCGTTAAGGCAGTTCGGAAAGGTGCGGAGTTGTTCTTCACACTCGTAGAGGCGGTGGCACCGAAGGCCAGTGTGAGTGAAGTGCCGATTGTGTCGGATTATGCTGATGTGTTTCCAAAGGACCTTCCGGGGTTACCTCCCCAAAGGGAAATCGACTTTGCTATCGAGCTGGTGCCGGGTGCAAAACCTATGGCCCGTTCGCCGTATCGGGTAGCGCCAAAAGAGATGGCCGAACTAAAAGTTCAGTTGCAAGAACTGTTGGAGCAGGGATACATACGCCCAAGTATGTCACCTTGGAGCGTGCCTGTTCTTTTTGTGAAGAAGAAAGACGGTAGTTTGCGACTATGTATTGATTATCGCGAACTGAATAAGCTGACGGAGAAAAACAAGTATCTGATTCCTCGGATCGATGACTTGTTTGATCAGCTAGCAAGCTCAACCATCTATTCCAAGTTGGATTTGAAATCCGGGTATTACCAATTGCGGATTAGGGAAGATGACATTCCCAAGACAGCTTTTGGAACACGCTACGGTCATTATGAGTTCACAGTGATGCCGTTCAGCTTATGTAATGTGCCTTCGGTATTCATGGATCTCATGCATCGAACGTTCTGCGAATACTTGGATCTGTTTATGATTGTGTTCATTGATGATATCCTCGTGTACTCTCAGTCGGAGGAAGATCATGCAAACCATTTGCGGTTGGTATTGCATACCTTGTGGAGAAATAAGCTATTTGCCAAGTTCTCTAAGTGTGAGTTCTGGCTCTCGTCTGTGGCTTTTTTGGGCCATGTGGTAAGTGGAGAGGGCTTAGCGGTGGATCCGGCAAAGATAAGTGCCATTCGTGATTGGACAGTGATGTCTTCGGTGGCCGAAGTCAGGAGTTTTCTTGGACTGGCAGGCTACTATAGACGATTTGTGGCGAACTTCTCCCGGATTGCTTTGACTTTGACTACGTTGACGAGAAAAGATAAGAAGTTCGTTTGGACGCCGGAGTGCGCTCGAGCTTTTGAGCAGATAAAAGTTCGTATGACCACGGTGCCTGTTTGGACGTCGCCTTGTGGTACAGACAGTTTTGAGATATACAGCGATGCGTTAGGAAGCGGCTTAGGCTGCGTTCTCCTACAGTTTGGCAAGGTGATCGCTTTTGGCTCACGTCAATTAAAGGTGCATGAGCGTAAATACCCCGTCCACGATTTAGAGTTGGCGGTGGTGTTCTTTTCACTAAAGTTGTGGCGGCACTATCTTTATGGCGTGAAGGTAGATATTTATACCGATCATAAAAGCCTAAAGTATCTGCTCGATCAAAAGGATTTGAATATGCGACAAAGGATATGGATGAAATTCCTAGGGGATTATACCTTCGACATTCACTATGTTCCCGGAAAGGGAAAGGTGGTCGCCGATGCCTTGAGTCGTTGGACTCCGGTGCGGGCAAGTTGGTTGCGGATACATGATGAGAGTCTAATCCAGGAGCTGGAAGTGTTGGAAATATCTTCTGTGGAAAGGGATTCTTCGGCCGATGCATGCTTGAACTAGATGGAGGTTCAATATGACCATGTGGACAGGGTTCGGCGGGCAACAGAGTCTGATGAAAGTCTCCCGCGCTATGCAAAGGAGGGGTCTGGTGACCAATTCTCCTGGGATGACGGTCTATTACGGAAGGATGGCCGATTGTGCGTCCCTTGTGTGGGTAAATTGCGAAAAGAATTGTTATATGAAACACACTTTACAAAGTACTCAATTCACCCTGGGAGCACAAAGATGTACAAGGACATGAATAAATTGTTCTGGTGGCCTGGTTTAAAGAAGGACATAGCCGAGTATGTGGCTAAGTGTCGTACTTGTGCTATGGTAAAGGCAGAGTGTCAACGGCCAGGTGGTTTCTTGAAATCATTGCCAGTTCCGCAGTGGAAGTTTGAGGATATTTCTATGGATTTCGTGCACGGATTGCCGAGATCTCAACGTGGGAATGACTCAATCTGGGTGATTGTCGACCGATTAACAAAGGTGGCTCACTTCCTACCAAACAAGCGGGACGATTATGTGGAAACGTTGACAAAGCTCTATGTGGAGCAGATTGTTCGATTGCACGGTATTCCCTGAAGCATCGTCAGTGATCGTGATGGGCGATTTACTTCAAAGGATTGGAGGCTAATTCATCAACTGTTGGGAACGAAGTTATCATTCAGTACGGCCTTTCATCCGCAAACGGATGGCCAAACTGAACGAACCAACAGAACAATGGAGGATATGCTCCGTATGTGCGCCCTTGACTTCGGTAAGAAATTGGAAGATCATCTTGTTATGGTGGAATTTGCCTACAATAATAGCTACCAAGAGAGCATCGACATGGCACCGTTTGAAGCTCTGTATGGTCGCAAGTGCCGTACACCGTTATCTTTGGCAGAAACTGGAGAATCCAAACTTTTGGGACAAAAGGCAGTCGAGGATGCTAACTCAACAATACGCTCTATTCGGGAGAGACTGCTAATAGCCCAGGATCGGCAAGCCAAGTATTACAATGCTAAGCACCGGAACGTGGAGTTCGCGGTGGGTGACTGGGTCTATTTAAAGATTAAACCCTTCAAAGGCGTATCTCGGATTCGGCGGTTGAAAAAGCTACGTCCGCGATACCTTGGTCTATTTGAAGTGGTGGAGCGAGTTGCGGAAGCTAACTATCGGTTAGCTCTTTCATCAGAATTGGGTGGACTGCATGATGTGTTCCACATCTCGGTACTACGAAAAGCAGTCAAGGATCCAGCTCAAGTGATTGAGAATGATCGGGTGCATGTTGAGTATGGGCTAATGACAAAGGTGAGGCCCATTCGGATCGAGGATCGAGCAGAGAAACAGTTGCAGAACAAAATGATCGGGATGGTCAAAGTCTGGTGGGACAATTGTGGCCAAGAAGAGCTAACATGGGAGCGGGAGCAGACCATGCGAGCCGAGTTTCCCAATTTATTTTTGTAACTTGTTCGCTCGTTTATATATGTGATAGAAACATATATGTCTCTGATTGTGTTATGTTGATATCTCCCTGCTGTCTTCAAATTTCGGGACAAAATTTTATTAAGGAGAGGAGGATTGTAACACCCCAAAAATCTCAACAGGTCAAATTGAGGTTCAGGCTGGCTGACACGGCCTGGGACACGGGCGTGTCCCAGGGCGTGTCAGGGGTACACGACCTGGGACACGGGCGTGTACAAGGGCGTGTTCTTCATTGTCGACAATCGTTGAGTCAGCGATCGTTGAGTATCGACACATCGAAATGGCCTGGGACACGGGAGTGTCCCAGGGCGTGTCATACCAAAATATTAGCCAGATTGTCCCGAGAAGGACACGACGCAGAGGCCCAGCCTTGTCGATCATGAAACGGGCGTGTCAAATTGTCACACGGGCATGTCCAGTGCCTGTGTGGTCTCGGGGAAAATGCTGTTTTCCGTCTCGATGGGGGAACACGCCCCTCGAAACGGGCGTGTCAGGTGTCGACGCAGGCATTTCCCGGGCATTTCAACACCCATGTTCTGGTTTAGTTTAAGTCGGTTGTGCACCGCTTCAGGAATACGGCCTATGATACGGGCGTGTCACAACCCGTGTTCGGCCCAAGAAATCAAATTCAGGGCTGATCAGAGCCGTTCATTTTCTTTGACCAAGATCCAATGGTCTGGGCTCTTCCCTGGGTTGATAAGTCCGGGATTGAAGAAGAGAAAGCTCATTTGAGTTTTATCATTCTCTTTCTAAAGTTAAGAGAGAGAGGAGAGCAAGACAAGGAAGGAGAAGAGGAATCTGGCCGCCAGTGGTGCTGCGGTGGTCCAAATCGCGAGCCGAGTTCGGATTTACGAAGGCAAGGCTGCTACGAAGGCTTTTATCCGTCTAAATTCTCTCCATGTCTCCGAGGTGAATTCCAAGGGTAACAATTTCCGTCTTGGACATGTGAAGTCCAAATTACCTGCATTTGTATAGGGAAAACCCGTCCCCGCGAGTGTGCGGTGGGTTGTGGTGTCCCTTGGGGTAGATATGTGAAGTCCCCCTTGTTAGAGTCCGGAATTGGATTACGGATCTAAACATGTTGTGTGAATCCTATCTGGACGTGTTGGTCTGGATTGGTGATGCTTTGTTTGCATTTCGGAGGAGCCTCCGAGAATTTGATTGTTTGTGTGCAATCTGTGGTGCATACCTGTTGCTTGGTGCAGCAGGAAGTACTGGAGGAAGTCCAGGAAATTGTGCGAGTTGGGTTCAACTCTTGTGGTCAACGGGCAAGGTGAAGCTGTACCCGCGTCAGTACAGTCTTGAGTCTTTTGATGTGAGCAACGGGATAGGCGGGTCTGTACCCACGTTATTGTTGTCTAACCTTTGGTGCTTAAGGCCCTGTTAGGATCATATAGCGAGAGTCGGCGGCTTGCGTGCCGATCATGACTAGAATGCTCATTGGTGGGATCTGGTGTTTCCGATACACCCGAATATGCCTTGAGTGCACGGAGCGTCGGGCCGTCGGGCCGACATTTGTGATATGTATTGACTGTGCAGTCATGCACGTCTTGCGTGGTTCGCTATATATATATCATATTGGAAAATGCTATGCAGGGATGGAATTCCGCTGCCCCGTGCAAGGGGCAGGGTCGTTATAATTGGTCAGCTGAATGCTGATTGTTGCCCTTTTTGCCACCGCTTGGTGGATTGGTTCTTGCAGGT
The DNA here is from genome assembly GCA_039513925.1 of Platanthera zijinensis. NCBI lineage: Eukaryota > Viridiplantae > Streptophyta > Magnoliopsida > Asparagales > Orchidaceae > Platanthera > Platanthera zijinensis. The sequence goes on along the minus strand of CM077089.1, from coordinate 69,380,292 downwards.
GCTAGAGGTGCTGGTCCGAGCGGGACTTAGCGGGCCGAAGCCCAAGCTGCATTGCTGCCCTCGAATGCTTTGTTTGTTTTGTTTCTTCTTATTCATGTGTGGCCGGCCTGCGTGCTGATGTCTGTAAACCACACCTTGTTAAGAGAAATTTGTAAGGCCTTAAGGCCAGATACTTTGGTTGTATACATTACTATGTTTTAGTGGATAGTTCTCATTTTGCTTGAGTTCAAGTTTTTCAACCGTTAAGCTTCCGCTAGAATGCTCTGTGTTAGGATGCGTGTGTCTTGATATTATTTCGTAGCGTCTCCGCCTGTTTGTGGAATATGGTGTGGGGCCCCGGCCGGAGCCTCTATTATATTCTTCTTGATGGGTAGAGGTGTTACATATGCACTGGTAAACTACTAAACCTCGCTCCTCATGCCACCAAGGAACCGCCTTACTCGATCAGCCTCAATACTCACCAACCTAGGAGCAAACCGGCTCAACTTGCTGAACTCTATCTCGTACTCACTGACCGTTAGTTGCCTCTGTATCGGGTGGAGGAATTCATTCATAAGACGGTCACGCTCAACCGAAGGCAAGAAATTCCTCAGCAGCATCTCCTTTAATAATCCCCAAGAGCAACCAGCTACCATGCTCCCCTTTTCTCTTAGCCACTAACTCTTAGCAAAACCCTTAAGCTAATAGGCGGCTATCATCACTCTCTAATCATCTGCAATACCGGAGGACGTGAACATCTCCTCTATGGAGATCAGCCAATCATCTATGACCATGAAATCGGCCTTCCCATCGTATGTAGGAGGGCTAAGTCTCTGAAACTGTGAGATAAAGGCCATCTCTGCAGGAACCACCACTGGAGGTCTCAGGGGAGCAGGAGGGGGAGGAACAGCTAACTCCCCTGCAGGGTCTTGCACTCCCTGAGTCTGTCCTGCCACAACTACCACTAGAGACTGGATCTGGTCCCGCATCTCCACCAACTTCCTGGTCAAGGAATCATTGCTCTGTCGCAAGCACTCGATCACCGCATTACTCTGCGCTCTAGATGACTCACCCTCAAATAGGGGAGTCGACCTCATCGAAGGACGTCTTGCAATCCTAAAATCATATCAATTTTTTTGTCAGAACCCGGCATACAGCTAGAACAAAACTACAAGTACAGACCATACATATTTAAATATGAACTTAAAGCTGCTAAACATGCTCTGGGAGTTTGTTTGTACAAAAGTGATGTTATGCCTAACCTAGGATGGTTTACCACCACCATACTAACACTTGTGCCAGACCATGAATGCATGTATTTATATTCTTTTTGACTCAAAACCATGTGTGTACATATGTCATCCTGCATGTCTTTAGCTTGGCACGCTATGCTTATGCAATGTTATGTTATTCATGATTATGCTATGCATTCTAAAAAGGCCCTAATGCATGTTATGAGCAGCGTACACATGAAAATGTTATGCATCCCATACTACATAACATTTCCATGCAACAAAAATGAAAACATGCTAGCCGCATTCATGTGGTGAGGTTATGCATCCCATACTACATAACCCTCACATGTTGCCTCCTATGGTTGATCCATATACAAACACATATTATGCATCCCATACTACATAATATGCCCCATATACTTCATGTTAAGATATGAGTGTAGTGTTCGTGCTTCAGCCAACACTTGCTGATGACATATCGGTGTGTGTATGATATGATGTTAAACATCTAATACCTACAAGGAAAGGTTGCCCGACAAATTGTCAAGCAACCTCCCTCTGATACAAACTATCAAAACTCGCATTTTTCATCACGTTTTAGCATATCAGAGTAAGAGAAAAATGCGTGTCATGATGCCACGACATGCAGGAGACAATAGTAGTCGCTCAGGCAGAAACTCACTTCTAACTCAAAACAAGGTGATTTTAGTAAAACTTATGAAGTTTGGGTTTGAAAACCGTGTCTATTGTTTCGGTGAGTTATCTAGCCCACTAGAAATGAAAGTATAATTTGCAGCGGAAAACCTTTATTAACTTATCCAATAAGCCCTACATGAGTGTGTGTGTGTGTGTGTGTTCGTGTAGCAGGTGTATGTCGTGAGCACTAAGTTATAGTATAAGTAGTAAAACAAGAGTATTATAGTTCAATTAAAATAGTTTAAAACTTGAGCTCCAAGCGCGAACATGTATGCAATGCAATTCCTTTTATAAGTTAAAATAACAAACATGCACCTAGCATAAAGCATCCCAGAGAGCAATACAAAACAATTTGCAAGAGTAGCAATAATTAGACAGGAAGGGGCCCAAACGGTCCCAAAAGTTAAAGCCAAGGGCGTCAAAAAACCTGACACAAACCCTTGCCATCACAAAACGACAACAAACACGGATCTAAAACCTAACACTGCTCCTCACCTACAATTTGAGGAGGAGAAAACCGCTATCCCAACGATCCGGCGAAACACCAGCAGCTCTACGTGCTACAACCTGGACCTGAGGCATTCAAAACAGAAAAATGCCTCAGCAAAAGAGCGCAAGGGCAGTAGAAAATATTCAAAATATAAATATATACAGTTGGGGGTACCAACCACAAGAAATTTATTAGCACATTAAACAATACGAAATCAAGAGAATAGCATTATACAATGCTTGACGCAAAGCGGCCGAAATAATGAGTTTTGCACTAAGTGCGAACAGGACTCAAAAGATATCCTGAAAACAGAAATGAGCATACATTATTAGTAGCAACAATTATAATAAATTTATAGCACTTGGTAGGGTAATAAAAAACAAAATGGCACCATCACATGGCCCCCAACAACACACGAAGGCACCACCATGTGGCCCATAATAACCTGAAGGCACCACAACGTGGCCCATAAAAAATCAAGAAGGCACCACCACATGGCCCATAATAACCTGAAGGCACCACCACGTGGCCCATAATAAATCAAGAAGGCACCACCACGTGGCCCATAATAAATTTACCAACTACCACCAAGTGAAACATATTGCATTCAACATTAAACAAGGTTACAGAAGTTAAATTAAGCAAATTAGGACATTGCTATAGAGGTTTCTAATAATACTGAAGCAAACTAGTTATAACAAAGGAGCAGTAGAGAATTTAAGATTAAAGTGGACATTGAAGGTCTATGGACTTAAATCAAACTTCCTCAAGCGGAATAGTCAAGAATGAAGGAAGTCCCTAGCTTCCCAAGTAGGGGTGGCAGGAAGCTCTCGAGAAGGGCATAGGAGTTCTCGAGGATGGAAGGGCTGGTTTGGTCAACGTTCTCGAGAGGACCAAGTGGGTTCTCAAGAAGATTTCAAGGCAGGCCGCAAAGTTCTAGAGAAGGATCTACGGGTTCTCGAGAACTATAACACAGATTGATCGAAGTTCTCGAGAAGACCAAGGATGTTCTCGAGAAGAATTTGCCGGCTCTCAGGAATTTTTTTCGGTTTTCTCGAAAATTGAAGAGTGTCAAAACAACAATAGGGCATTCATCAAAATTATATGTATACCAGTAGAAATATTACAGGAAATTACAAGAATTGCACTCCCAACTTCAGAGGAATGGGAAGTATAGCTTTCTGAAACAAGAATTCATAGTAAAAATTTAAGGAGGAAAACAGAAAATCCGCCACTTGCCTCTAAACCCCGCAAAAACGAATCTCTTACTCCAAAAATCAAGAATCAACTTTCAAATCTCTCGAGCTACCAAGGTCTGAAACTTCAAGGGAAAAAAGAGGCGTTAGGTCATTTCCTAATCCTCCAAAAATCAAAGAAACGAAGAAAAATTTACACCAAATCGAAGGCCTCGCCGAGAGCTTACCAAATTTTCTCTCGGATCGCGATTCTGACTACTAGGGCTCTCGCAATGGTGGCGGGAAGGTTCTCTCGACACGCAACTCCCATCACCGCGAAAACTCCCGATCGGCAAATTGAAGGAGTTCTAGGGTTTTAATTTAGCTATTTATACCCATTCCCAATTTCTTGATTTAATAATTAAATAATTTGCCCAAAATTTATATAACCTGCGAGGGTGCCTCAAACACCTCGGAAGTTTACAGAATTCACGTCTAAGCTGAAAATCGACGCTCTGAATCCAACGACACAGTCAGAAATTGATTCCGACGAGCAAAACTCGAAATAAAATTTCTCGAAGCCAAAACCATATAAAATATTCGAAAACTCACCGAGGCTACGCCTCAACCAGAAACGTCGCAGGAACTCACATGCGCGACCTAAAACATACCTCTCAAAATAATCGGTGTCCAAAATGGAACTCCTAAGCGCCAAGGTAACGCCACGATGTCCAAAATTACGTTACCACAGGAGTTAAACAAAAATGAATATTCAGGGGCGTTACAGTCACCGCTCTGAAAAAGAAGTTTCGTCCCGAAACTTACACAACTGAACAAAGCCAAAGAGACGGATTACGAAAATGACGAAGACAAGCGCTTACCAGTACACTAGGAGAACAGGTGAGGATGAGACTCTCTCATGGCAGATTCCAATTCCCAAGTTGCGCTTTCCATGTCCTCGTTCTGCCAGAGAACTTTCACCATAGGAATTGTCTTTCTCCTCAGCACTCGGTCTTGCGTATCAAGGATACGAACTGGCTTTTCAACGTACGAAAGATTGGGCTGCAGCGGGGGCAATGAATCAAGAATTTGGCGCTCACTGCGCAAGCACTTCCGCAACTGGCCAACATTAAATACATTGTTCACACCAGGAAAGGTTGCAGGCAAATCCAATCTATATCCTAGCACGCCAATCCGTTCAACAATCTTAAACGGGCCCACATACCTCGAGTCCAATTTCCGGTTCTTACCAAACCTCTTAACACCAATCATCAGGGAAACCTTAAGAAACACAAGGTCCCCTACAAAAAATTCTAAGTCATACCTACGCTGGTTGGCGTTATTCTCTTATCTCTCCTAAGCTATACGAAGCTTTTCTCGAATAAGCTTCACTGCGACTTTCATCTCCTCAAGCGCATCCAGACCCAACAAAGGTGTCTCGCCAGCCTCATCCCAAAACAAGGGAGTTCTACAGCACCTCCCTTACAAAGCTTCAAACGGAGCAATTTTCAAGCTCTCTTGGTAACTGTTATTGTATGCAAACTCCCTAAGTCGCAACCGCTCATCCCACGCTCCACCGTGGTCTAGAATGTAGCACCTGATCATATCCTCCACTATCTGGTTCACCCGCTCGGTCTGCCCATTAGTCTGTGGGTGGTAAGCTATAGAATACTTCAAATCTATACCCAAACCCTCTTGCAGACTCCTCCAGAAGCGAGAAGTTAACCAGGAGTCTCGATCCGAAATGATGCTAACTGGCACACAGTGCAATATGATGACCTCATTCAAGTACAGCTCTGCTATCTTTTTCATCAGGTAATCTATCTTATAGGGTACGAAGTGCGCACACTTCGTCAATCGGTCCACGATAACCCAAACTGAATAAAATCCCTTTGGAGATCTCGGTAAGCCCGTAATGAAGTCCATCGAAATACTTTCCCACTTCCAAGTCAGGATCTCCAACAAAGTCAACTTGCCACCAGGCCTTCCGTGATCAGCCTTCACATGCTTGCAAGTGTTGCACTCAGCAACAAATCGGACTATGTCCCCCTTCATCCCATACCACCAGGCGATTTGCTTAAAATCATGGTACATCTTTGTAGATCCTGGATGGTAGGCAACACTGGATTCATGAGCCTCTCTGCATATCATAACCCTGATGTCTCCAATAGCGGGGATGCAAAACCTGCCGTGGTACTTCAATGTACCTTCATCATCGATAGAAAAATCTGGCAACTCCCCTCTCTCAGTCTTGAGGTATACTTGTAGAAGATCCAGATCATCCTTCTGGTGCAACCTTGTAAGTGAAATCCAAGACGACTCTGCCACTACCAAAATGTTCTGCAAGTCACAGCATCCTACAGAGATATCCATAAGGAGGAACTCTCCCACTAAATGTTCGACGGAGAGATTAAAAATCTTCCCCGTCTTCCGGCTCAGGGCGTCGGCCACCACATTGGCCTTGCCTGGATGATAATAGATCTCCACATCATAATCGGCCACACACTCTAGCCACCGCCGCTGGCACAGATTCAACTCTTTCTGAGTGAACACGTACTTTAGACTTTTATGATCTGTGAAGATCTTTCACTGAGCACCATAAAGTAGATGCCTCCACAGCTTAGCGCATAAATCACTGCTACAAATTAAAGGTCATGCGTAGGGTAATTTCTCTCATGATTTTTTAATTGCCTTGACCTGTACTCAATCACTTTTCCTGCCTGCATCAACACGCAACCCATACAACCATGCGAAGCATCCACGTACACATCATACTCCGTACCCTTAATAGGTAGGGTCAGAACGGGAGCAGTGCATAGTCTGTTTTTTAGTTCCAGGAAGGCTTCTTCGCACTTCTCGCTCCAAACAAAGGTCGTGTTCTTCTGAGTCAACCTGGTCAAAGGTGCAGTTAGGGTAGAGAAACCCTCCACGAACCTCTGGTAGTAGCCATCCAACCCTAGGAAGCTTCTAATCTCCTTGGGTGTGCCCGGACTGCTCCAATCCATCACTACTGCAATCTTCTCCGTGTCAACTGAGATCCCATCCTTATTCACCACATTGCCTAGAAACGAGACCTGGGGCAACAAAAATTCACACTTGCTCAGCTTGGCGAATAACTTGTGGTCCCTCAACTCCGATAGAACCAAGCGCAGATGCTGCTCATGCTCCTCAGCACTGCGAGAGTAGATCAACACATCATCGATGAATACCACAATGAACTTGTCTAGAAAATCCATGAATACCCGGTTCATCATATCCATGAAAGCTGATGGTGCATTGGTCAAACCAAACGACATCACTAGAAACTCTAAGTGTCTATGCCTCGATCTAAACGCAGTCCGTGGAATATCTGCCTCACGGATCCTGAGCTTATGATAACCAGAAGAATGATCGATCTTGGAGAACACCGTGCTACCATGCAACTGATCAAATAAGTCATTGATCCTCAGTAGAGGATACCTGTTCTTAATGGTGACTTTGTTCAACTCCCTATAATCGATGCACAGCCTCATTGACCGATCCTTCTTCTTCACAAATAGAATAAGAGCACCCCAAGGCGACGAACTCTTCCTGATAAAGCCTTTTGCTAATAATTCATCTATTTGGACACGCAAATCTTCCAGCTCACGAGGGTCCATCCGGTACGGCGCCTTAGCAATAGGACGCATACCCGGTTCTAAATAAATCGCAAACTCGACATCCTGATCGGGAGGAAGACCAGGAAGTTCATCAGGAAAAACATTTGAGAAACCACGAACAACAGGAATCTCCTCCAAGAGCGGCACACTAACAGCAGTCCCAACCGCCGAGACTAAACAAGCAAAACAATTAGAATGAAACAGCTTCTAAGTACATACCGCAGAAATAACAGGACAATCCTGGCACGGATCAGCATACACACTTCTAGGCTGACTGTTGTCCTTGATGATGTCCAAGCGCTTCCCTTTGTACTTAATAACCGCATCATACTTATACAACTAGTCCATGCCCAAGATAACATCGAAGTCCTCTAAATCAATCATCTTTAAGTCTGTCTTCGTAAGAAAGTCACCCAACAAAACAGGGCAATCCAGAATGCCCACATCTGATAACACAGATTCACTAGAAGGGAACTTGAAGTGGAAGGTATCACGAAATTGGTCTAGAATCAACCAATATTGCTCCACAAAGGCTCTGGACACAAATGAGTGGGTAGCGCCGTAGTCGAACAGAACATGCGCCCAACGGTTCTTCACCTTAAATTTCCCTATAGGAGTATATAAGCAACTAAGGTACTACCAAAAAAAACTATAACCATTCTAATAAATAAAACTTTCAGGCTAGGAAACCATCTAACCTGAGATGACCTGAGTCGAAGCTTGAGTCTCCTCGGAAGAGATTACGTTCAGCTTTCCTTTGCCCTTGTCCACACACTGAGGCAAAGGTAATGCATGATGTGGAACTGCTTGAAGAACAGGCTGGACCTGAGGAACCTTGTCTTGATATGGCCCTTCTGTCCACACTGATAACAGACCTTATCCCTGGACCAGCACTGGGCAGCATCATGCGCGGATCGCTTGCAAACAAAACAGGAAACATCCTTCCTAAGAGCACCCTGAATAATATGAACTTGCTGCCTTCTTGAAACACCTCTCAACAGAGTTGCCTTACCGGCCACAGAAGCTACACACTATCTTGCTCTTCTTTCCCGTAGCAGCACCGGGTACCTGGGGGTTCTTCTCTTCAGCAGACTTCCTCTTTTCCTTCCTCATTTGCTGGCCTCTGTTCTTTACGGTCTCAATTGCCTCTAGTTTAAGAGCAGCCTCCACTACCCCTGCATAAGTCTCTGATCCATATACACTGGTCAACTACTGAACCTCGCTCCTCAAGACACCAAGGAACCGCTTGACTCGATCAGCCTCAATACTCACCAACCTAGGAGCAAATCGGCTCAACTTGCTGAACTCGATCTCGTACTCACTGACCGTTAGTTGCCTATGTTTTAGGTAGAGGAATTCGTTCAAAAGACGGTCACGCTCAACCGAAGGCAAGAACATCCTCAGCAGCATCTCCTTGAATAATCCCCAAGAGCAACAAGCTACCATGCTCCCCTTTTCTCTAAGCCACCAACTCTTAGCCAAACCCTTAAGCTGATAGGTATCTATCATCACTCTCTGATCATCTGCAATACCGGAGTATGTTAACATCTCCTCCATGGAGATCAGCCAATCATCTATGACCATGAAATCTTCCTTCCCATCATATGTAAGAGGGCTAAGTCTCTGAAACTGTTAGATAAAGGCCATCTCTGCTGGAATAACCACTGGAGGTCTCAGGGGAGCAGGAGGGGGAGGAAAAGCTAACCCCCCTGCAGGGTCTTGCACTCCCTGAGTCTTTCTTGCCACAACTCCCACCAGAGACTGGATCTGGGCCCGCATCTCCACCAACTGCCTAGTCAAGGAATTGTTGCTCTGTCGCAAGCTCTCGATCACCGCATCACTCTGTGGTCCAGATGACTCACCCTCAGATAGGGGAGTCAACCTCGTCGAAGGACGTCTTGCCATCCTAAAATCATTTCAATTTTTTTGTCAGAACCCGGCATACAACTAGAACAAAACTACAAGTACAGACCATACATATTTAAATATGAACTTAAAGATGCTAAACTTGCTCTGGGAGTTTTTTTGTACAAAAGTGATGTTATGCCTAACCTAGGATGGTTTACCACCACCATACTAACTCTTGTGCCTAGACTATGAATACATGTATTTATATTCTTTTCTACTCAAAACCATGTGTGTATATATGTCATCCTACAAGTCTTTAGCTTGGCACGCTGTGCTTATGCAATGTTATGTTATGCATGATTATGTTATGCATTCTAAAAAGGCCCTAATGCATGTTATGAGCGGCGTACACATGAAAATGTTATGCATCCCATACTATATAACATTTCCATGCAATGAAAAAGAAAACGTGTTAGCCGCATTCATGTGGTGAGGTTATGCATCCCATACTACATAACCCTCACATGTTGCCTCCTATGGTTGATCCATATACAAACACATATTATGCATCCCATACTACATAATATGCCCCGTATACTTCATGTTATGCTATGAGTATAGTGTTCGTGCTTCAGCCAAGACGTGCTGATGACATATCGGTGTGTGTATGATATGATGCTAAACCTCTAATACCAACAAGGAAAGGTTGCCCGACAATTTGTCAAGCAACCTCCCTCTGATACCAACTGTCATAACCCGCATTTTTCATCACGTTTTAGCATATCAGAGTAAGAGAAAAATGTGCGTCATGATGCCACGACATATAGGATACAACTGCAGTCGCTCAGGCGGAAACTCACTTCTAACTCAAAACAAGGTGATTTTAGTAAAACTTATGAAGTTTGGGTTTGAAAACCGTGTCTCTCGGTTCGGTGAGTCATCTATCCCACTAGAAATAAAAGTATAATTTGCAGCGGAAAACCTTTATTAACTTATCCAATAAGCCCTACATGAGTGTGTGTGTTCGTGTAGCAGGTGTATGTCGTGAGCACTAAGTTATAGTATAAGTAGTAAAACCAGAGTATTATAGTTTAATTAAAATTGTTGAAAACTTGAGCTCCAAGCGCGAACTTGTATGCAATGCAATTCCTTTTATAAGTTAAAATAACTAACATGCACCTAGCATAAAGCATCCCAGAGAGCAATACAAAACAATTTGCAAGAGTAGCAATAATTAGACAGGAAGGGGCCTAAACGGTCCCAAAAGTTAAAGCCAAGGGCGTCAAAAAACCTTACACAAACCCTTGCCATCACAAAACTACAAGAAACACGGATCTAAAACCCAACACCGCTCCTCACCTATAATCTGAGGAGGAGAAAATAACTATCCCAACAATCCGACGAAACAACAGCAGCTCTACGTGCTACAAGCTGGACCTGAGATATTCAAAACAGAAGAATGCCTCAGCAAAAGAGCGCAAGGGAAGTAGAAAATATTAAAAATATAAATATATACAGTTGGGGGTACCAACCCCAAGGAAGTTATTAGCACATTAAACAATAGGAAATCTAGGAAATATCATTATACAATGCTTGGCACAAAGCGGCCGAAGTAATGAGTTTTGCACTAAGTGCGAACAAGACTCAAAAGATATCCTGGAAACAGTAATGAGCATACATTATTATTAGCAACAATTATAACAAATTTATGGCACTTGGTAGGTTAATAAACAACAAAATGACACCATCACATGGCCCACAACAACACATGAAGGCACCACCACGTGGCCCATAATAACTTGAAGGCACCACCACGTGGCCCATAATAAATCAAAAAAGCCCCACCACATGGCCCATGATAACCTAAAGGCACCACCACGTGGCCCATAATAAATCAAGAAGGAACCACCACGTGGCCCATAATAAATTTACCAACTACCACCAAGTGCAACATATTGCATTCAACATTAAACAAGGTTACAGAAGTTAAATTTAACACATTAGGACATAGCTATAGAGGTTTCTAATAATACTGAAGCAAACTAGTTATAGCAAAGGAGCAGCAGAGAATTTAAGATCAAAGTGGACATTGAAGGTCTATGGACTTAAATCAAACTTCCTCAAGGGGAATAGTCAAGAATGAAGGAAGTCCCTAGCTTCCTAAGCAGGGGTGGCAGGAAGCTCTCCAGAAGGGCATAGGAGTTCTCGAGGATGGAAGGGCTAGTTTGGTCAAGGTTCTCGAGAGGACCAAGTGGGTTCTTGAGAAGATTTCAAGGCAGGCCGCAAAGTTCTAGAGAAGGATCTACGAGTTCTCGAGAACTATAACACAGATTGATCTAAGTTCTCGAGAAGACCAAGGATGTTCTCGAGAAGAATTTGCCGGCTCTCAAGAATTATTTTCTGTTTTCTCGGAAATTGAAGAGTGTCAAAACAGCAATAGGGCATTCATCAAAATTATATGTATACCAATAGAAATATTACAGGAAATTACAAGACTTGCACTCCCAACTCGGGAGGAATGGGAAGTATAGCTTTCCGAAAAAAGAATTCATAGTAAAAATTTAAGGAGGAAAATAGAAAATCTGCCACATGCCTCTAAACCCTGCAAAAACGAACATCTTGCTTCGAAAATACAGAATCAACTTCCAAATCTCTCGAGCTACCAAGGTCTGAATCTTCAAGGGCAAAAAGAGGCGTTAGATCATTTCCTAATACTCCAAAAATCCATGAAACGGAGAAAAACTTACACCAAATCGAAGGCCTCGCCGAGAGCTTTCCAAATTTTCTCTCGGATCGCGATTCTGACAACTAGGGCTCTCGCAAAGGCGGCCGGAAGGTTCTCTCGACACGCCACTCCCGTCACCGCAAAAACTCCTGATCGGCCAAATGAAGGAGTTCTAGGGTTTTAATTTAGCTATTTATACACATTCCCAGTTTCTTGATTTAATAATTAATTAATTTGCCCAAATTTTACTTAACCTGCGAGGGTGCTTCAAACACCTCCGAATTTTACGGAATTAGCATCTAAGCTGAAAATCGACGCTCTTAATCCAACGGCGCAGTCAGAAATTGATTCCGATGAGCGAAACACGAGATAAAATTTCTCGAAGCCAAAACCATATAAAATATTCGAAAACTCACCGAGGCTACGCCTCAACTAGAAACGTCGCAGGAACTCGCATGCGCGACCTAAAACAAACCTCTCAAAATAATCGGTATCCAAAACGGAACTCCTAAGCGCCAAGGTAATGCCACGACGTCCAAAATTACATCACCACAGGAGTTAAACAAAAACGAAAATTCAGGGGCGTTACAGTGGTGGTCGCTAATCTTCGAAGAAAATAAATGCAACCGAACTTTCAATCCAATGAGGCAAGTATACCAATCGAACCGTAGCTAGGGGACACAAGTGTCGTATTGAAATCCGGTAACTGTAGACTAAACTTACTCACACGAAGGCTAATATTTTATCGACGAAAAAATAGGGTTTAGAGAAACTAATTGCAATAAAGGAAATAAAGCTATGTTAGAAAGAGAACTATAGAAGTTAAATAAAGAGCATAAAGTAAGCGATTACAACGAAGGGCTGAAACTATGAAATGGAAATGCACTCGATCAAGAATCACCTCGGCTAAAGACGACTAAGATAATGTGAAAAGATAAACATAATCTTAATAGGGTAAAGGTCCTTGACCGTGGAGGTTCCTAAAGCTTAAACATATCATTCTGACGCTGAATAGAATTTGTCGACCTCTGGGAAGATTTCGTCGACCTAAGCTTCAAGTTCGTCGAGCTGAGAAATCCTATTCGTCGTCCTGAGTTAAGCAAACATCAATATGGAAATATCTTGTTAACTCTGCGCTCCAAGTTCGTCGATAAGAGAATATGTCTGACAAACTTGACCCTGGCTATACAAGGTGGGTCAAACATCCTAATAGTGAACCTTATCCCAAATCCAAACTTGGGATCCAACAAATTGCCTCTTTAAGGCTTGAAATGCCTCCTCACACTGATTGGACCACTCATACTTTTACCCACCTCAACGCTTTGAAGATGTGGGAGAACTTATCTCCCGCCCGATAGAGGAACCTGCTCTGCCTAGCCAACTTTCCTGTCAGCCTCTAGGCCTCCATGACATTCCAAGGCGACCCCAACTCCATTATTGCCTTGAGCTTGTCTGGGTTGGGCTCCACCCATGTAGTAGTAAGGAGATGGCCTAGGAACTTCCCCCTGCTCACCCCGAAGACATACTTCAAGGAGTTTATCCTCATCTTATACTTCCATAGGGTGCCAAAGGTCTCCTCCAGATCCCGAAGATGAGAGTCCAACTCCCAGCTTTTGACCATAAGTTCATCTACGTAAACCTCCAGATTCCTCCCCATTTGATCTCGGAAGATCTTGTCCATCATATTTTGATTTGTTTTTCCTGCATTCTTTAGCCCAAATGGCATAATATTGTAGTAGTAGCACCCATCCCCAATGATGAAGGAGACATCTTTTATATCGGGCGGTTGCATCCTTATTTGATGATAACCTGTAAAAGCTAAAAGAGAGAGTTAGACCTGATATACTCTAAAGGTGGGGGGGGGGGTGAATCGAGTAGTTAAAAACTTTTTGCTATTTAAAAATAATTAGAGTAGAAAGACTAGTAAATATCAAGATTATCAGTAAGTAAGAAAATAACCTAAGTAAAACTAATCTAACACAGAACACAGATCTAAGCTATCACAGCCATAGCAATAACAAAGAGAAAAGGGCAACCAAACAACACAAGAACTTTTATAGTGGTTCCCCAACCTGGATACATCCACTCTTCTACCACCCTGGTAGGAATTCTCTAACAACTTTTGATCAGGTGACTTCCACCTTTGAGCTTTTGATCAGGTGCTCAAAAACCAATCTCAAGTCTTTTGATTAGGATACTTGCAACCAAGATAACTTTTGAAGAGAGTTAAAACCCTGTACAGTGGGGTGGAAAGAGGTTGATGGTTGTCTCCCCTATTCTCAAAACAACTTGAGAAGACTTTGTGGATTCTAATGGTGTCAAAGCTACCCTTAAGAAGTTGAAGGTTCAGGAAGAATAAGAGCTTTGCTTCACGGTTAGTAGGCCTTCAGCTTTGATTTGCCAATGTCTAGAAAATCCAGTAATCAGATGTTGAACAAAAAGTTTCTGAAGATTCCTGGAATCTAAAAATGAAGAAGACTCTTGATTTCTTATGATTGTTCTTCTTCAGTCTTGAGTATTGACAAAGATGAAAAGCACTAAGAGAAAATGAAGGAGTCGTCCACTAGTAGAATGTACTCTATATTGTACTCTTTTTGCTTTTCTTGTCTCTCATGCCTTGAAAAAGAGGAATCACTTTTAATATTCTTTCAATTAAATTCTGCATTGAATTTTGAATAACTTCCTTAAATGCTTGCTGATCTAGAGAATTCAAACGACTGGAATAAAGCATTTATAAGTTTCCCCAACTATCCTTGATTGAATAAGCAAGTAAATATTCAGATGAATACCATATTTAATGCAGCCAATAACGGCCATATCTAAATGAATATATGCATTAAATACTCAGAATAATACTGCTAAGAAATGAGAAAATAAAGGAGCAGAAGGAGGGAAAAACTCATTCTAGAACCAGACAAAAAACGTCGAACTCTGAATAGAATTCATCGACCTGAGATCCAAGATCGTCGACCTAAGAATGCTTGTTCGTCGACTTGAGCTCTGTGAACTGCTAACTGAGAAATACTTGCCAAATATGCACTCTGAGTTTGTCAAGCTGAGAATCTGTCTGAAGAGAACAAATCGTCGAGCTCAGAACAGAGAATTAACTTTGAGTTCGTCGATCGGATATCGACGATCGTCAAACTGAGTTCGAAGAATTTCAAACTATTCAAACTCTCTTCTGATATCTTCTAAGTCCGAGTCTTCTGAGATCCTCTGCTGGCTGGTCCAAGAAGCTAGAACTAAGAGGACTTACCCTAAACTCTAGGACTACTAGACATGACCCTGGCTATACAATGGTCGGTGAGACTCAGCCTAAATTAGTGAACCTAGCTCAAATCCAACTAGGGATCCAACAAAAGCATCTAAGAAACTCATCACAAAAAAACCGACGACTGAGTCAACCAGCGCGTCGATCCGAGGCAAGGGATAACAATCCTTAGGACATGATTTATTTAATAAAGAAAAATCAACACACATCCTCCACCGAGAATCTCCTTTTTTAACCATTACAACATTGGAGACCCAACCGGGGTATTGGATTTCAGATACGAACCCGACCTTTAGGAGCTTGTCCACATCCTCCCTAATAGGCTAGGGCAACTTGTCTGTTATGGACCTCTTCTTCTGCCGGATGGGGAGGGCTTCTGGATCCAGTTTGAGACAGTGGCAGGCAACGTCCACATCGATCCCCGACATTTCTTCCGCGTTCCACTCGAAGATGTCCACGTTTTTCTGGATGCATTCCTGCACCCTCCCCTGGTCCTCCGGGCTCCACCCCCTGCTGATGCGCACCATATCCACCCTGCCTCCCTGGGTAAGAACCTCCATCTCCACCACCTCCTCATCTATCTCCAGTCGGGACTGCTCTTACCACTCTCCAATGGCTCCCTCACCTGGCACCGGGACCTCCTCCTCTTTAGATTCCTCTATGACCATTATCTCAGTCTAATACTCCTGGACTCCTTCTTCCACCTCCATCTGGGTGCGTACCTCTTCCTCCACTTCCATCTCATCCACCTCTCCTTCGGCCTCCTACCTAGACAGCTCCTCCATCCTCCTCTCCAACTCCTCGGCTCTGCCTTGCTAAGAGATGGAGTTCACCGCGATGACATAGCACTCCCTTGCCACCATGGGGTCTCCCCAGACCTTGACCTGGATGCCCTCAGCGTTGAACTTCAAGCACTGATGGAAAGATGAGGGCACGCAGTGGAAGGCGCTGATGAGGGGCCTTCTAAAGATAACATTTTAACTATTGGGCACGTCCATGATGATGAACCTATAATTTCTAGGCTATGTAACGCCAAGGAACTCAAAAGAGCAACGGGCAGCACTTTGAGGCGAGTTTGAACCTTGGTAAGGGTCACACGGCCTGGGATACGGGCGTGTCCCAGTGTGTCCCAGGGACGTGTCATGCTTGGGATTGGAGACTAACTGAGTGGTCGACGAAAATGCAGGCGTCGAGTGTCGAGACAAGGAACACGACCTAAGAAACAGGTGTATCAGAGGTCGTGTCCTGCTCGGGCAATTTGCTGGTTTGTGATGAGGGAGTTATACGGCCTGGGACACGGGCATGTCCCAGTGCGTGTCTAGCACATGGAATGTGACACGGGCGTGTTACATGTTAGTGTCGTGCTCGGGACGTGTTTGGTCCCATGTCGTTTGAGGCACACGGCCCGTGATACGGGCGTGTCACTTGGGAAATAGGCGTATTCCAAGATGTATCACAGGCCGTGTCATTGTCAGGATTTTCTTGATTAACGGTGAAAGAGGAATACATACTTGGACACGGGCGTGTTGCAAGCCATGTTCGTCCCAGGAAGTTCATTTTAAGGACGAATCGTGGCCGTCCGTTTCCTTATTTTGGGATCTAATGGCTCAGGCTTACCCATCCTAGGGTTAAGTCCGGGAATCGGATTGAAAACCATCATTTCTTTTGGATTCATTCTCTTTCTAAGTTCTAGAGGGAGGGGAGAGTAAGGAGGAAGAAGGAAGAGAGATCTGGTCGTCTAAGGAGATTCAGAGCGCCAAATCGCAAGCCGAGTCCAGATCTACGGAGGTGAGATCATCGCGGTGCTTTCCAACCGTATAGATTTCCTTGGCGCCAAAGAGGAATCCTAGGGTAACAATTCTCTTCTTAAGCATGTGAAGCTCTCCTTCTTTTGCATAAGGAAACCTGCTCCCGCGAGTGTGCGGTGTTCCTTGGGGTAGATGTGAATAGTCCCCCTTATTTGCATGTAGAGTCCGAAATTGAGATACAGACATATGCATGCTGTGTGAAGCCTACCCGGACAAGTTGATCTCGATCAGTGATGTTTCATTGTGCATGATTAGCCGGAGAAGACTCCGTGCCTTTGGTTGTTTTCGGGTTTTATACGCGGTAGATTGCAACAGGGAGTCTTGGGGATTAATTCCAAGGTGAACCCTGAAAACTGTGCGAAAATGTTTTTCTGCCAACTTGATGGCCTGGGAGCCAGCCTTGAACATAATTGGGTTATGTGCATGTTTGATCGTTTTGGGACTCGGGTAAGCTTGACCCACGCATATGGCTTGACTTGACGTTGCGGTGTGAGCAACGGGTTAGGCGGAACCATACTCGCTCTGTGTCGTTCGGTTAAAGCGACCTAAGGTACGTGGTACTTACCATTGGCATAGATTGAGGGTCCTAGGCTTAGGCCAGAAAGACTAAAATGCTCCCGAGTATTTTCATCCAAGGGGCTGTGGTGAGACCGCGGTTTTGACCGGGTTCACCGTGTAAGTGCCCTGAGAGCACGGGGTGTGTGGTCGTGTGTGCCTGCACCAGTAATGTTGTGATTATTCGCTATAATGCTTATTATGCTAATAAGTGCAGGGAAGGAGCATCGTGTAACACCCCCATCCGTTGTATGGCATATAATAGAAGGTCCAGCTGGAACCCGACGCCATATACCATGGACAGTTAGAAGGGTTACATAAGAATATCAAAATTCAACTACAACTACTCGCCCTAACTCATAGCAATCTACCGGAAGCTTTTACACAGTTTGAAAGAACCTATAATTGGAACACAACTATCATGAATGTCCACTTACTACCATAGGAATGAAATAACAAATACACTGAAAGTACTTGGCATTATGGCCTTACAGGAGTTCACTTAACAAAGTAGTGTTTTACAAACATCGGCTCGCAGGCCGGCCACACATGACAAAATTAAAACAACAATTCGCTTTGGCCTTCGAGGGCCAGCTCGGCAGCATGGGCTTCAGCACGCTATTTGGTACCTGGCTCCGTAGCACCTGCAAGCAACAATACACCATACGGTGACAAACAAAGCAACGGTCAGCAAAAGCTGACCAAATTATAACGACCCTGCGCCTTACTCGGGACGGCGGTGCTCCTTCCCTGCATTTCATTATCCCAACTAAACAATAAAGTGCAAACATACTTCGCCACTGCTGTTGGCTCGCACGACCAAACACCCCGTGCACTTAGGGCACATAATCGGTGAATCTGGTCAATTCCGTGGCTTCACCACCATCCTTGGGATGGCAACATCGTGAGAACTTTAGTCTTTCTGACCACCGTCTAAGACTCCCGACTATGCCAACGGCCAGCTCCACTTTAGAGCCTATAGCACCAAACCGCATAGCCCAGGTCTATTTCCACCCGCCCGTTGCTCACTCCGCCTTGTCACTTTAAGACGTACGCGTGGGCCAAGCTTCAACCGGATCCTAATTCATTTCCAAACATCACATAACCCAGTTATGTTCAAGGCTGGCTCCCTGGCCGCCAAGTTAGCAGAATTACGTTTCCGTCCAATTTTCCGGGTGCACCTTTGAGTTAGTCCCCAAGGATCCCTGCTGCAATCTACCGCGTAGAAACCCGAAAACACAAAGAATGGAGTCTTCTCCAGCAATCCATACAATATGCAACATCACCGATCCAGACAACCACGTCCGAGAAGGCTTCACACACAATGCCTAAGTTCGTACTTCGATTCCGTACTCTACATGCAATATAAGGGGGACTATTCACATCTACCCCAAGGAACACCACACAATCACCACACACTCATGGGAGCGGGTTTCCTATGCAGAAAAGAAAAGGACTTCACATGTCTAAGTGGAGAATCATTACCCTTGACGTCTGCTTTGGCGCCATGAAAAAATATCCAGATGGAAGGCTTCGCAAGGGAATTCTCTCCACGGATCTGGTCTCGGTTCTCAATTTGGTGCTCCGACGCTCTGTCAGTTGCAAGATTCCTCCCTTCCTTCTTCATTGCTCTCTTCTCTCTCTAACTTCTTAGAAAGAGGGAATTCAAGAGGAAAATGAGGGATTAATCCTCTATTCTCGAACTTAACACAACAGGATCTCATCTGGGTCGTCAAATCGTATTTAAAGAAAACGAACGGCTCAGACTAGCCTAATGTTTCTTAATCCTTGGCCGAACACGACTTTGCACATGGCATTGCACACGGCCGTGTGCCTCGATCCAGCCACGATTATCGAGCACAGAAAAGAACATGAGTTGAGACACACCCATATCCCAACCTGACACGCCCGTGTCGGGTCTTCGACACGCCCGTGACCAGGGGCCGTGTCGCAAATATCCGTCGTGACAACCATCACGTCCCATAGTGGACACGGGTGGTGACACTCTCGTGTCATACTTTACACGCCCGTGTCAACCAGTACACGCCTGTGTCCCTCAGTCGACACAAGACTAAACTTTCCAGAGAAGTACACGGCTATGTGACACGCCCGTGTCCCAGGGCGTGTTCGAGCACTCAACGCTCGTCGACCTCAACTCGACGACCCAAGCACGACACGGCCATGTTACATGCCCGTATCACAGTCCGTGTTCACACTACCAAGACCCGAATATGGTTCAAACACCGCCCATTTCACTTTTGAGTTTCGGGGCATTACAAATCTCCCCCCTTAAAGAATTTCGTCCACTAAATTATGTAAAGGTACACAAAACAATTTAAATATTACCTTAGTGGAATAATTCGGGGTATTCTTCCAACATAGTCTGCTCTCGCTCCCAAGAAAGCTCCCCACGTCCGTAGTTTCCCAACGGACCTTAACTATTCGGATTTCCTTGTTGCAGAGCCGTTTGACTTCATAGTCTTCAATGCGATCTGGCTTGACCTTTGTTGTCAACCCATTATCAATCGGCACTTGATCGACCGCAATGACCTGCGAGGGCTCTTGTACCACCTTCCTCAATACCGATACGAGGAATACATCATGTAGCCCAATCAACTCCACTAACAACTTCAATCGGTACGCTACTTTGCCAATCCGCTCCAAGATCTCAAACGGTCCAAGGTATCTCGAACTCAGCTTTTTCAAGCGTCGAATCCACGAGACACCCTTGAACGGCTTGATTTTCAAATACACCCATTCGCCAACACTGAACTCCACATTCCTATGATTGACATTATAGTATTTTGCTTGCCTGTCCTGAGCTATCTTTAACCGTTCCTGAATCGTATGTACTATTGAAATGGCTTCTTTACTGCCTGATGTTTGTATAACTTTGACTCGCCTGTCTCCAACCAAGACAACGGCGTGTGACACCTTCTCCCATATAGGTCCTCGAAAGGCGCCATTCCAATACTTGCTTGATAACTATTATTGCATGCAAACTCTACCATATACAGGTGATCTTCCTGCTATTTTCTGAAATCCAAGATGGGCATGCGGAGCATGTCCTTTATCGTCCTGTTTACCCTTTCGGTCTGACCATCCGTCTGTGGATGAAAGGCTGTGCTGAAACTCAGCTTAGTTCCCAATAACTTATGCACCAACCTCCAGTCATTTGACATGAAGCCTCCGTCTCGTTCATTAAAAATACTGCGGGGCACACCATGCAACCGTATAATATTATCCACATAGAGCTTGGCTAACTTTTCCACTGGATCTTCCTTCCTATTTGGGATGAAGTGCGATACTTTTGTCAATCTATCTATGACCACCCAGATGGCGTCGTTTCCCTTTTGCGACCTTTGTAAACCATGAACAAAATCCATGGAAATGTCGTCGAACTTCCATTCCGGAATTGGTAAGGACTTCAAGAAACCTCCGGGCTTCTGGCACTCCGGCTTCACCAAGGCACAAGTTTGGCACTTTACCACATAAAGTGCTACATCCTTCTTCAACGCTGGCCACCAAAACAACTTCTTCATGTCCCTATACATCTTCGTGCTCCCCGAGTGGATTAAGTACTTGGTATGATGAGCCTCGTACATCAACTCCTCCCGAAGATTATCAGCACTAGGGACGCATAGCCGACCGTCCTTCCTTAGCAGTCCATCTTCAACCGCAAATTGGGAATTTGACCCATCTAATGATTCATCCAAGATCTGCTTCATACTGCTATCCTGAACCAAAGCCCGATGAGTCCTATTAGTTAGGTCATACTGCACCTCCGTCCAACACAATATTGCCTCGGCACTAGACTGCTTGTCAATACAGGAGATCTCCAATGCCTCAATATCACGGACCAAACTCTCATCATGCACTGCCAACCAGTTGGCTTACACAGGTGCCATATGACTCAACGCATCCACCACTGCATTTCCTTTCCCGGGCACATAATGTATTTCGAAAGTGTAGTCCCCCAGAAACTCCATCCACCACCACTACCTCATCTTCAGGTCCTTCTGATCTAGTTAATACTTCAAGCTCTTATGATCGGTGTAGATATCGACCTTCGCACCATACAGATAGTGCCTCCACAGCTTTAGAGAAAATATCACGGCCGTTAACTCCAAGTCATGGACCGGATAAGCTTAAGGATCACGACAGTTTAAGGTTTATGAGAGAAATTATTATAAGCTATCACGCTCCCATGCTGTAGCAGAACACAGCCCAAACCGCTGCCCGAAGCATCACTATAAATTTCAAACCCTTCGAACCCACTTGGCGAACGCAAAATAGGCGTCGTGACCAACCGCATCTTCAATTATTCAAAAGCCTGCGAGCACTCCAGCGTCCACACAAACTTTTCATCCTTCCTTGTCAACATTGTAAGTGGTAGTGCTATCCGCAAGAAGTTCTCTACGAAGCTTCTATAGTAGCTGGCAAGCCCCAGAAAGCTCCGGACTTCCGCCACCAAAGTCAACACTAGCCACTCCTGAATCGCTGCTATCTTTGCCGGATCCACCGCTATCCCTTCACCACTAACAATATGACCAAGGAACGCTATTGAGGATAACAAGAACTCACACTTGGAGAACTTGGCATACATCTGATTTCTCCTCAATGTCTCCAATACTGAATTCTGATGCTTGTAATTATCACCCTCATACTGAACATGTACTAATATGTCGTTGATAAAGGTTATAATGAACTGGTTCAGGTGCTCACTGAACGCCCTATTCATCGAATCCATAATCACGGACGTCGAATTTGTCAGCACAAGCCGCATAACGATGAACTTATAACGCCCATATCGTGTGCTGTTCGCCATTTTAGGAATGTCGTTTTACCTTAACGACATTTATAGTATCCGGATTTCAGATCCAACTTATGTACACAGTTGACCCAACAAGTTTATCGAACAGATGATCATTTCTTGGGATTGGATACTTATTCTTTTCCGTTAACTTAATCAACTTCTAGTAAACATTACAGGGTTGTAAGCTTCCATCCTCTTTTTAACAAGAGGATCGGTGTGCTCAATGACGATAAACTTGGATGCACAAAACCCTGTACCACAAGCTCTTGAAGTTGCACTTCAGTTCCGACATCTCACAACCTATAGCTTGCACCGATCTGACCAACTTACGGTTGAAATCAATGTACGCACGCTGCTCTGAGAGCCAGTCCATATCAAAGATTATGTCGAATTCTATAAACAGCAGTAGCAACGCTTGCAAGTCAAACTCCTGACTCCCTATCCGTAACTCCATACAACAGACTCTATTCGCGAGTATAGAGCACCTGTTAGGCAGCAATACTTTCGATTTGTCTCTTTCCATCGAAGAAGGAACTCTGATGCACGATACACATCCTTCAGACAAAAAGGAATGGGAAGTTCCCATGACGAATGGTGTTTTCACCGGACACTCAGAAGATCAATACAAATCCTATCACCACCAATCACAGGCTAAGAAGCATAAGGCAACAAGTATCTAAAGCTGACCTACCAAAAAAAATTAAACCATACCTGTCACCATGTCAACATGTTCCATGGCCTCCTAATGGCCAAAGTTGTACACTCTAGGTTGGGATGGAGTATATTGAGATGTAGTCGCCTCCAACCCCTTTCCCTTCTACTCGTAGGTTTCTCTAGGATTCTTCTCGGACTCCAGATGTCCGCTCTGACACTCTCGGGCAAAGTGTCCCAGCTTCCCACAGTAAAAGCATGCGTCCGGGTCTCGTCCAATAGTTGTTTCAGACGCACCAAAAGAAGGAACTAGACCCGAAATCCTAGCCTTCTTATACCGTCTACGGAAACGGGACTTTGAGGAGGTCAGCCCCTTGAACTCTGTCTTCTTTGAACTAGAGTCTTTCTTCTCTTGGACTTTCTTCATAATTTTCTCTGTCCTCGGATCGTCTCTACGACAATCTCGGGCAAAGTGACCAAACATTCCACATTTATAACAGTATTATGAAGCTTGACTAGTAGATACTTCATGCCTAACTTTACTCCTCTTATGGTATACAGACTTTGCGGGACCTGAGGAGTTTGGTAACTTGAACACAGACGTCTGGTTGATTCTGGCCAGATCTGCTTCCAAAGATCTAGCCGACTCCACTAACGCTGAGAATCCAAGTAGCTTTGGTCCTACGAGTAGCAGTCATAATTCATCGCACAGACCGTTGTAGAATCTATTAACTATAGTCTGCTCATTGTCCAACTCAAACACTGGGTAGCGCCTTATAATAAGAAATGCCTGCAAATAATCCTCAACTGAGTGCATACCCTGCACTAAGAGCATGTTCAACTTCTGATTCGAAGGTCTTATACATGCTAGTTGTTCTATCACAACACTCAGTGGTTAAGCCACCCCGGGGACAGGGGGCTGCACTTGCCCTCCAAGTTGTGCTTTAGACACAGCGAACACAACTTCAACTATCCCTCTTATGGTTTCAATAGAAAGAAGGGTCTCAGGCACGTTGTTAAGTGAGATACTCTTCGTGGAGTGCTGACCTTGCGACTGCCCCACACCACTCCTAGTCATCTATATAGCATAACCATCTATTAGGCGACATACAGATTACTAAAAGCAATCATTGGAACACTCAGGTTCCTCCTAACAAGTGTATTTTCATTCCTATATGGACATTCATGGATTATTTTATGTTATAATTTGGTCAGCTTTAGCTGACCATTGCTTTGTTTGCCACCGTACAGTGGAATGTTGCTTGTAGTTGTTGCGGAGCCAGGTACCAAATACCGTGCTGAAGCCCATGCTGCCGAGCTGGCCCTCAAATGCCAAAGCGAATTATTGTTTTACTTTTATTATGTGTGGCCGGCCTGCGAGCCGATGTATGTAAAACACTACTTTGTTAAGTGAACTCCTGTAAGGCCATAAGGCCAAGTACTTTTACTATATTTGTTATTTCATTCCTATGGTAGTAAGTGGACATTCATGATAGTTGTGTTCCAATTATGGGTTCTTTCAAACTGTGTAAAAGCTTCCGCTAGAATGCTCTGAGTTAGGGCGAGTAGTTTTAGCTGAATTTTGATATTCTTATGTAACCCTTCTGACTGTCTGTGGTATATGGCGTCGGGTTTCAGCTGGACCTTCTGTTATATGTCATACGACGGATGGGGGTGTTACAATTTGGTATCAAAGCAAGGTGTCAGAATTCTTTATTTTAATTTGTGGGCGAATTCTTTTAAGGGTAGGTTAGCACATGTATGTGTGTCATCGTTATAACATAAAAGAACCCATAATTGGAACACAACTATCATGAATGTCCACTTACTACCATAGGAATGAAATAACAAATATAGTAAAAGTACTTAGCCTTATGGCCTTACAGGAGTTCACTTAACAAAGTAGTGTTTTACATACATCGGCTCGCAGGCTGGCCACACATGACAAAAGTAAAACAACAATTCGCTTTGTCCTTCGTGGGCCAGCTCGGCAGCATGGGCTTCAGCACGCTATTTGGTACCTGTCTCTGTAGCACCTGCAAACAACATTCCACCGTACAGTGGAAAACAAAGCAACGGTCAGCTAAAGCTGACCAAATTATAACGACCCCGCCCCTTACTCGGGATGGCGGTGCTCCTTCCCTGCATTTCATTAGCCCAGCTAATCAATAAAGTGCGAACATAATTCGCCACAGGTGTAGGCTCGCACGGCCAAACATCCCATGCACTTAGGGCACCTTATCGGTGAATCTGGTCAATTCTGTGGCCTCACCACAATCCTCGAGATTGCAACATCGTGAGCATTTTAGTCTTTCTGACCACCGTATAAGACTCCCGACTATGCCAACGGCTAGTTCCACTTTAGGGCCTCTAGCACCGAACCGCATAGCACAGGTCCATTTCCACCCGCTGGTTACTCACTCCGCCTAGTCACATTAAGACGTATGCGCGGGCCAAGCTTCATTCGGATCCTAATTCATTTCCAAACATCACATAGCCCAGTTATGTTCAAGGCTGGCTCCCCGGCCGCCAAGTTAGCAGAATTACGTTTTTGCCCAATTTTCCAAGTGCGCCTTGGAGTTAGTCCCCAAGGATCCCTACTGCAATCTACCGCATAGAAACCCGAAAACACAAAGCACGGAGTCTTCTCCAGCAATCCATAAAATATGCAACATCACCGATCCAGAAAACTACATCCGGGTAGGCTTCACACGCAATACCTAAGTCCATACTTCGATTCCGGACTCTACATGCAAAACAAGGGGGACTATTCACATCTACCCAAAGGAACACCACGCACTCACCGCACACTCATGGGAGCGGGTTTCCTATGCAGAAAAGAAAAGGACTTCACATGTCCAAGTGGAGAATCATTACCCTTGAATTCTGCTTTAACTCCATGAAAAACTAGCCAGATGGAAGGCTTCGCAAGGGAATTCTTTCAAAGGATCTGGTCTCGGTTCTCATTTTGGTGCTCCCATGCTCCTCCGGCGGCCAGATTCCTCCCTTCCTTATTCCTTGCTCTCTTCTCTCTCTATCTTCTTAAAAAGAGGGAATTCAAGAGGAAAATGAGGGATTAATCCTCAATTCCCGAACTTAACACAGCAGGATCTCATCTGGACCGTCAGATCTTATTTAAAGAAAACAAACGGCTCAGACTAGCCTAAAGTTTCTTCATCCTAGGCCGAACACGGATTTGCACACGGCCATGTCCTAGTCTGCATGCCTCGATCCAGTCACGATTATCGAGCATAGAAAATAACACGGGTTGGGACACGCCTGTGTACCAACCTGACACGCCCGTGTCGGGTCCTCGACACGCCCGTGACCAGGGGCTGTGTCGCAAATAACCGCCATGCCAATCGTCACGTCCCATAGTGGACTCTAGTGGAGACATGCCTGTATCAGACTTGATGCTCCCATGTCAACCAGTAAACGCCCGTGTTCAGGTCTGTGTCCCTCAGTCGACATAAGTTTAAAATTTCCAGAGAAGTACACGGCCATGTGATACGCATGTGTCCCATGCCGTGTGCCTGACACGCCCAAGGACATGCCCGTGTCATAATATGTGTTCGAGCACTCAACTCTCGTCAACCTCAACTCGACGACCCGAGAACGATACGGCCATGTGACATGCCCGTGTCACAGGCCCTGTTCACCCTACCAAGGCCCGAACTTGGTTCAAACACCGCCTGTTTCACTTTTTAGTTTCGGGGCGTTACACATCACCGCCTCGAGTTTGGGGGCGGGATTGTTATAAATTGGTGAGCTTTAGCTAACCGTTACTTTTGTTTGCCACCATTGCGATGAATTGTTCTTGCATTTGCTGCAGAACCGAGTGGCATATAGCGGGCCAAAGCCCTTGTTGCTGAGCCGGCCCTTGAAGGCCTTCTTTTGTTTACTTGTTTAATTGATGTGTGACCAACCTGCGAGTTGAAGTATGGAAGACACTGTTTTAAATTTAGTGAACTCTTGTAAGGCCATAAGGTCAGTAATTTGTGTACTTTGTAATTCATTATTGTTTGGGTTCGATAGTGGACATTCATGCTTGTGGCTGGGTGTAACGACCCTAGCCGATCCAACGTGGCAGTGCCACGGCTCCGCTCTAGGCGTCGCTACCGGGCTGCAGCCCAAGCACCCCAACCCCTCTCCCTCCACAGGTGGGTTGTTGGTGGCCACAGCCTCCCTTTGATGAGCGAACTCGACAGTTAAGTTGGGCCGTACGGGGACTTCCCAGGAGGTCACCCATCCCAGTACTACTCTCGCCCAAGCACGCTTAACTATGGAGTTCTTTCAACCTTCATCACCAATTGAGCTGTTGTAACACCCCAAAAAGACCCCAAAAGACACAACATGAAGTTTGAGTAGCAGGTCAGGTTACACGGCCTGGGACACGGGCGTGTCCCAGGGCGTGTCGGGTGTACACGGCCTGGGACACGGGCGTGTCCCAGGGCGTGTTCGAATTATTTTGCGAATTTGGCCTATTCAAGTCAGAGCCGGACACGGCCTTGAACACGGCCTTGAACACGGGCGTGTCAGGCTGGACACGGGCGTGTCAGCTGCCGTGTTCCGACCCGTGTACTGGTTGCAGCTCGATGGAGCAGGAGACACGGGCGTGTCTCAGGTTTGACACGGGCGTGTCAGGTTCGACACGGGCGTGTCGATGACCCGTGTTATTCAGTCGGTTCAAACTGTGTGCCGCTTAGAGGGTACACGGCCTGTGACACGGGCGTTTCACAGGCCGTGTCGGCCAAAAAATGGGTTTTTGGGAAAATCTTGGTCGTTCTGTTTTCTCTCTTTTGATCCAAGGGTCCAGGTGGTTTCCTGGCTGGGTTATTACGTGAAGTAAGGATGAAGAGTCATTCTTCATTTGTCCTTAAGGAAGAGAGAAAGAGAGAGGAAGAGAGGAAGAAGGAGGAGGAGAGCAAGCCACCGGCGGAGCTCCCGTGGTTCGATTCGTGATCCGAAGCCGGCGTTGTGAAGGCAAGGCTGCTGTGGTTCTTTCTCACCGGCTAGTTTTCGATGGCACCGAAGAGATCGACAAGGGTAACGATCTCCCTCCTTGGGCATGTGAAGTCCTTCTTTTCTGCATTGCATAGGGAAAACCCTTCCCCGCGAGTGTGCGGTGGGTTGTGGTGTTCCTTGGGGTAGATATGTGAAGTCCCCCTTGTTAGAGTCCGGAATTGGAGTACGGATCTAGGCATGCTGTGTGAAGCCCATCTGGATGTAATCTGGATTGGTGATGCTTGTTTGCATATCGGAGAAGGCTCCGTGATAATGGCTTGTGATGCCTATGGCTTGTGATGCCTTGTTCCTACCTGTTGCTTGGTGCGGCAGGAAGTACTGGACGATGTCCAGGAAATGAAGAGGGTTGGAGGCAACTCTTGTGGCCATGCGTTGCCACTTTGTGAATGGTTGAGCCGTTGGGCTGCAACTCGATGAAAAGGCAGATTGCCGAACAGGAAAGGTGAAACCGACCCGCGCCTATAAAAAGCCATGGATACTTCCGTATTCGAGGTGGCTCGGCGACTTGAGCAACGGGGGGTGGCTGATCCGTACCTGCGTTAGGTCCGTCCGACTTGGAAGCCTGGTATAGGTTTTGTTGGAGCGCCTAATGAGAGTCTTAGGCCCGCGCGCCGGAAAGACTAGAAATGCTCAAATACCGTGTAGACGG
The DNA here is from genome assembly GCA_039513925.1 of Platanthera zijinensis. Lineage (NCBI taxonomy): Eukaryota > Viridiplantae > Streptophyta > Magnoliopsida > Asparagales > Orchidaceae > Platanthera > Platanthera zijinensis. The sequence continues at coordinate 69,351,731 of CM077089.1, read as the reverse complement.
TGGTGTTGACCCTGGTATTCCGGTACACCGAAAATGTGCCCTGAGTGCACGGACTGTCGGGCCGGGTGGCCGATGGTTGTGATGGCTTGAATGTGCCTGCGCGCACATAATTGCTATTTGATGATGCCATGCTTGCAGGGAAAGAATGCTCATGCCCCGAGAAAGGGGTAGGATTGTTATAATTGGGTCAGCTGAATGCTGACCGTTGCATTGTTTGCCACCGGTTGGGTGGTTTGTTCCCGTGCAGGTGCTGGAGAGCCAAGTGGGAAATGATGGGCTGAAGCCCTACTGCTGTTGCTGCTGCTGCTGCGGCTAGCCCTTGAAGGCTAAGCGAATGGCGTTGTTTTGTTTTCTCTTGTACTCATGTATGGCCGGCCTGCGCGCCGAAGTTTGTAAAACATGTTGTATGTACAGAGGAACTGTAAGGCCTTAAGGCCAAACTCTTGTGGTTGTGTACATTCCGTGGTATATATATAAATGTGGTTTTATATATTGGACATTCCGGTTGAGAGTTCAAAGTTGTAACTTAAAGCTTCCGCTAGAATGCTCTGAGTTAGGATTCGTATTTGGTTTGGTATTATCCTGTGACCTCACCGTCTGTTTGTGGCATATAGTGTGGGGCCCCGGCCGGACCTTCTACTATACGTCATCTAACGGATGGGGTCGTTACATTTTGGTATCAGCTTTTCTCGGTCTTCCTCTTTCGAATTCGTGGTCGAATTCTTTTGTGGGGTGGCGAGCACGTGTTTGTGTGACCTGCTGTAACGCTAATGAACTCTGGAATGTCCATTAAGGAATGTACAAAATCTTGTTTGAGTAATCTGCGCGTTCCTTTTTGTGTTGTTTTGCTTGCATACGTTCGCTAATGTGTGTCTTGTCCACCTATAGGTGACATGTAGTGGTGCTGGGCAGTCTGAGCCCCAGCGTTCTGATGAGAGTGCGGCACCAGCTGAGGTGCCCACACCTCCTCCATCTGCGGAAACTGTTCGCTTAGTGGCTGAGGCGCTATTTGCCATGATTCAGCCGACCGGGCAAGCGCAGCCGGCGGTAGTGCCAGTTCGTGTTGATGTAAGACCCGAGCCGGTTGAGGCTGTAGATCCACGAGCAGCTGACCGACAGTTGAAGCAATTCATGAGCTTCAGTCCTCCTACGTTTGCGGGAATGGGATCCCCAACGCAGGCGGAAGATTGGTTATCGCGTGTCAAGAGGATAATGACAGCGATCAGGGCGGAGGAAACTCTCAAGGTCACCTTAGCCACCTTCATGCTTGAAGGGGAGGCGCGGTTGTGGTGGGACGAGGTTGAGCTACATCATTTGGCGGGCAGGCAACTAACACAAGTGTCGATTGAGGAGTTCTCTCGACTATTTCTGGCGAAACATGTCCCAGCGGCGCAACGTATTGCTATGGAAAATGAGTTCCAACGGTTAAAGCAAGGGGAAGATAGTGTGGATATCTACTTGCACGAGTTTACCAGGTTGGGACGATATGCGGGAACAATCTTCGCGGACGACCAAAGGAAAACGAATCGGTTCTATGAAGGATTGCGGGATGAGTTGAGATTCCTGCATTCGAGTTCTGTGAGCCAAGGGTTTCAGGCGTTGGTTGATACTGCGTGCGCATTGGAGAAGGACATGAGGCGAGTGCAAGGGAATAAGGGCTTGGTTGCGTCAAAGCCAGAGTTTCAAGCACCTCGCCCAAGCAAGTCGTTTTACCAGAAGAAAGGGGGCAAGAGGTCCAAGCCATCTGGGCAAGTGACTACGACCGTTGTGTCGGGAGCGACATAAAGGCCGGATGCTCGTATGTGATATAACTGTGGTCGGGTGGGGCATATTGCTCGTGACTGTCGGGTTGTGCAGCCCAAAGGGGAAAAGAAGACGGGTGCGTCGTATGCTGAGAAGGGCAAAGCGGTGGTGGATTCCTCTGCTTCCCAGGCGCAGCCCCGAATCTATCAACTTGGCCAGCAGGAAGCGATTAAGCAAAGTGACGTCGTCACAGGTACGAGTTGAGTTAGTTTACTTGCTGTGCTTTTGGTTTTGGTTATGTTTAGCTTGTGCATGATGTGTGTGTGCTGCAGGCTTTATCCTGATTCGGAATAATTTAGCGAGAGCCCTGTTTGATACGGGTGCTTCGCATTCTTTTCTGTCTGAGGATTTCGTATCTCGCATTGGGGTACCAAGTCATGTGACGGTGGATAGTACAAGGGTGCTATTGCCGAATGGCTGTGTGATGGTTGCGGATAGGGCTTGCGATGTGGATGTGCGCATAGGAAGTCGGGATTTCGGTTTGAGTGCAGCTGTGCTACCGTTATCGGAGTTTGATGTGATCTTTGGTATGGACTGGCTCTCGGAGCAGCGTGCCTTTATTGATTGCAACTCTAAGGAGATTACACTGGGCCAGAATACCGGGCTTGTGACGAAGTTCGCTGGTATGCGAGGAGTTGGCGGGACTCTGTTGTCTGCACTCCAAGTCATCAATGCTGTTCAGAAGGGCGCGGAGTTATTCTTCACGCTAATTCAAGCTGTTGAGCCAAAGGCCAGTGTCGGTGAAGTGCAAGTTGTGTCAGAGTTTGCCGACGTGTTTCCTAAAGATCTTCCTGGGTTACCACCCCAGCGGGAGATTGACTTCTCTATTGAGTTGGTGCCAGGTGCGAAACCTGTGGCCCGCTCTCCATATCGCGTCGCGCCAAAAGAGATGGCTGAGTTGAAAGTCCAATTGCAAGAGTTGTTGGAGCAGGGTTATATACGCCCAAGTATGTCACCATGGAGCGCGCCTGTTCTCTTTGTGAAAAAGAAAGACGGTAGCTTACGGTTGTGTATTGACTACCGCGAGTTGAATAAGCTGACGGAGAAAAACAAATATCCGATTCCGAGGATTGATGACCTCTTTGATCAGCTGGCGGGATCAACGGTCTATTCCAAATTGGATTTGAAATCGGGATATTATCAGCTAAGGATTCGGGAAGGTGACATTTCCAAGACAGCGTTTGGAACACGCTACGGTCATTATGAGTTCACGGTAATGCCGTTTGGCCTATGTAATGCGCCTTCGGTATTTATGGACCTAATGCATCGAACGTTCCGAGAGTATTTGGATTTGTTTGTTATTGTATTTATCGATGACATATTAGTATACTCTCAGTCGGAAGAGGATCACGCAAACCAATTGCGGTTGGTCTTGCATACCCTGCGGAGGAACAAGCTTTTTGCCAAGTTCTCAAAGTGTGAGTTCTGGCTCTCTTCAGTAGCCTTTTTAGGCCATGTGGTAAGCGGAGAGGGTATCGCGGTGGATCCGTTGAAGATAAGTGCCATCCGAGATTGGCCAGTGATGTCTTCAGTGGCCGAGGTCAGGAGCTTCCTTGGACTTGCGGGCTACTATAGACGGTTTGTGGAAAACTTCTCACGGATTGCTTTACCTCTCACCACGCTGACGAGAAAAGATCAAAAGTTCATATGGACGCCGGAGTGCGCGCGAGCTTTTGAAGACTTGAAGAGTCGTTTGACCACGGCGCCTGTGTTGACATCGCCATGTGGTACCGATGGGTATGAGATCTATAGTGATGCATCTGGGAGCGGCTTAGGCTGCGTTCTTCTGCAGTTTGGGAAAGTGATTGCTTATGGCTCGCGTCAGTTGAAAGTGCATGAGCGGAATTACCCCGTCCATGATTTGGAGTTGGCGGCGGTAATCTTTGCGCTCAAGTTGTGGCGGCACTATCTATATGGCGTCAAAGTGGATATCTATACGGATCACAAGAGCCTAAAGTATTTGTTGGATCAGAAGGATCTGAATATGCGACAACGAAGATGGATGGAGTTCCTCGGGGACTACACCTTCGAGATTCACTATACTCCCGGGAAGGGAAATGTGGTCGCTGATGCTTTGAGTCGGAAGACTCCGGTACGGGCAAGCTGGTTGCAGAGGCATGATCAGCGTTTGATCCAAGAATTGGAAGCAATGGAGATATCGTGTGTTGACAAGGGTGCGTCAACCGATGCGTGCTTGAACTGGACGGAGGTGCAGTATGACCTTACGGACAGAGTTCGGCGAGTAACGGAGCTTGATGGAAGTCTCCAGCGCTATGCTAAAGATGGGCCGGAGGACCAATTCTCTTGGGATAATGGTTTGTTACGGAGAAATGGTCGAGTGTGCGTCCCAAGTGTGGGTAAATTGAGGGAAGAGTTGATGTACGAAGCCCACTTTGCAAAGTACTCAGTTCACCCAGGGAGCACAAAGATGTACAGGGATATGAAAAAGCTGTTCTGGTGGCCCGGACTAAAGAAAGATGTGGCTCGTTATGTGGCTGAATGCACTACCTGTGCGTTGGTGAAAGCAGAATGCCAGAAGCCTGGCGGGTTTCTGAAGTCGTTACCTATTCCGGAGTGGAAGTTCGACGATATTTCGATGGATTTCGTGCACGGGTTGCCGAGATCTCAACGCGGTCATGATTCAATCTGGGTGATTGTGGACCGGTTGACGAAAGTGGCGCACTTCCTTCCAAACAGAAGAGACGATTCAGTGGAAACCTTGGCCAAGCTGTGTGTGGAGCAGGTTGTTCGACTGCACGGTGTTCCTCGGAGCATCGTTAGTGATCGTGATGGGCGGTTTACATCGAATGATTGGCGGCTCGTTCATCAAATGTTGGGTACAAAATTGGCGTTTAGTACGGCCTTTCATCCCCAAACGGATGGCCAGACTGAACGAACCAACAGGACGATGGAGGACATGCTCCGCATGTGCGCCCTAGACTTTGGTAAGAGATGGGAAGAGTATATATTTCTCGTCGAATTTGCCTATAATAATAACTACCAAGCGAGTATTGGTATGGCACCATTTGAGGCGTTGTATGGTCGGAAATGCCGTACACCCTTAGCTTGGGCAGAAGCAGGCGAATCGAAGCTGAATGGGAAAAAGGAAGTCGAAGAAGCTACTTCGCTCATACGCTCTATTCGGGAGAGGCTATTGATAGCCCAAGATCGTCAAGCAAAGTACTACAATGCCAAGCACCGGAATGTGGAGTTCGCGGTGGGTGATTGGGTATATTTGAAGATCAAACCCTTCAAAGGTGTGTCCAGGATTCGGCGTTTGAAAAAGCTAAGTCCGAGGTATCTTGGTCCGTTTGAGGTGGTGGAGCGAGTTGGGGAAGCTGCTTATCGACTAGCACTTTCAGCGGACTTGGGTGGATTACATGATGTGTTTCACATCTCAGTCCTTCGTAAGGCAGTAAAGGATCCAGCTCAAGTAATGGAGAATGATCGGGTACCGGTCGAGTATGGGCTAACGACGAGGGTTAGACCCATTCGGATAGAGGATCGAGCCGAGAAACAGTTGCGGAACAAAGTGATCGGGATGGTCAAGGTCCGATGGGACAATTGTGGCCGTGAAGAGCTAACATGGGAGCGAGAGCAGACCATGCGAGCTGAGTTTCCCGAGTTATTTGTATAAACTGTAGACCGTGTACTTTTTGTTATAGCATTGCTGGTTTTTGTTTCCTTACCGTGCAAATTTTGGGACAAAATTTTGATAAGGGGGGGAGGGTTGTAACACCCCAAAAAGACCCCAAAAGACACAACATGAAGTTTGAGTAGCAGGTCAGGTTACACGGCCTGGGACACGGGCGTGTCCCAGGGCGTGTCGGGTGTACACGGCCTGGGACACGGGCGTGTCCCAGGGCGTGTTCGAATTATTTTGCGAATTTGGCCTATTCAAGTCAGAGCCGGACACGGCCTTGAACACGGCCTTGAACACGGGCGTGTCAGGCTGGACATGGGCGTGTCAGCTGCCGTGTTCCGACCCGTGTACTGGTTGCAGCTCGATGGAGCAGGAGACACGGGCGTGTCTCAGGTTTGACACGGGCGTGTCAGGTTCGACACGGGTGTGTCGATGACCCGTGTTGTTCAGTCGGTTCAAACTGTGTGCCGCTTAGAGGGTACACGGCCTGTGACACGGGCGTGTCACAGGCCGTGTCGGCCAAAAAATGGGTTTTTGGGAAAATCTTGGCCGTTCAGTTTTCTCTCTTTTGATCCAAGGGTCCAGGTGGTTTCCTGGCTGGGTTATTACGTGAAGTAAGGATGAAGAGTCATTCTTCATTTGTCCTTAAGGAAGAGAGAAAGAGAGAGGAAGAGAGGAAGAAGGAGGAGGAGAGCAAGCCACCGACGGAGCTCCCGTGGTTCGATTCGTGATCCGAAGCCGGCGTTGTGAAGGCAAGGCTGCTGCGGTTCTTTCTCACCGGCTAGTTTTCGATGGCACCGAAGAGATCGACAAGGGTAACGATCTCCCTCCTTGGACATGTGAAGTCCTTCTTTTCTGCATTGCATAGGGAAAACCCTTCCCCGCGAGTGTGCGGTGGGTTGTGGTGTTCCTTGGGGTAGATATGTGAAGTCCCCCTTGTTAGAGTCCGGAATTGGAGTACGGATCTAGGCATGCTGTGTGAAGCCCATCTGGATGTAATCTGGATTGGTGATGCTTGTTTGCATATCGGAGAAGGCTCCGTGATAATGGCTTGTGATGCTTATGGCTTGTGATGCCTTGTTCCTACCTGTTGCTTGGTGCGGCAGGAAGTACTGGACGATGTCCAGGAAATGAAGAGGGTTGGAGGCAACTCTTGTGGCCGTGCGTTGCCACTTTGTGAATGGTTGAGCCGTTGGGCTGCAACTCGATGAAAAGGCAGATTGCCGAACAGGAAAGGTGAAACCGACCCGCGCCTATAAAAAGCCATGGATACTTCCGTATTCGAGGTGGCTCGGCGACTTGAGCAACGGGGGGGTGGCTGATCCGTACCTGCGTTAGGTCCGTCCGACTTGGAAGCTTGGTATAGGTTTTGTTGGAGCGCCTAATGAGAGTCTTAGGCCCACGCGCCGGAAAGACTAGAAATGCTCAAATACCGTGTAGACGGCGGTGTTGACCCTGGTATTCCGGTACACCGAAAATGTGCCCTGAGTGCACGGACTGTCAGGCCGGGTGGCCGATGGTTGTGATGGCTTGAATGTGCCTGCGCGCACATAATTGCTATTTGATGATGCCATGCTTGCAGGGAAAGAATGCTCATGCCCCGAGAAAGGGGTAGGATTGTTATAATTGGGTCAGCTGAATGCTGACCGTTGCATTGTTTGCCACCGGTTGGGTGGTTTGTTCCCGTGCAGGTGCTGGAGAGCCAAGTGGGAAATGATGGGCTGAAGCCCTACTACTGTTGCTGCTGCTGCTGCGGCTAGCCCTTGAAGGCTAAGCGAATGGCGTTGTTTTGTTTTCTCTTGTACTCATGTATGGCCGGCCTGCGCGCCGAAGTTTGTAAAACATGCTGTATGTACAGAGGAACTGTAAGGCCTTAAGGCCAAACTCTTGTGGTTGTGTACATTCCGTGGTATATATATAAATGTGGTTTTATATATTGGACATTCCGGTTGAGAGTTCAAAGTTGTAACTTAAAGCTTCCGCTAGAATGCTCTGAGTTAGGATTCGTATTTGGTTTGGTATTATCCTGTGACCTCACCGTCTGTTTGTGGCATATAGTGTGGGGCCCCGGCCGGACCTTCTACTATACGTCATCTAACGGATGGGGTCGTTACACTGGGTTCTTATTTTGCAACTTAATAAATTGCTTCCGCTAGATGCTCTGTGTAGGTCATTACGATTGGAAGAATAGTTTCAATGAGTAACCCTTAAGTCTGTCTTTTGTATATGGCGTCGGGCCCCTGCCGAACCTACTGCTATATGATATGTGATAGATAGGGGTGTTATAGGCTGCCCCCAAGGTAACATGGAGTCCTACTCCTCCTTCTACCTCCTTCCTAACTCATGAGAACCCGAAGAGAGGCCCATCCGTGGCCAGCACCCTTTGGGCCACCACCTTAATCGCATCAAACGCCTTTTTGAAGATGATGTTGACCGAGCTCAAGTTATCGATGAGGATCTGAGAGATAGTAAAATTCTCGGCTGTAATGTGACATGCTCGTGTCCCATGCCGTGTGCCTGACACTCCCTGGGACACACCCGTGTCTCAGGCCGTGTTCGAGCACTCAATGCTCGTCGACCTCAACTCGACGACCCGAGCATGACACAGTCATGTAATACGCCCGTGTCACAGGCCCTGTTCACCCTACAAAGACCCGAACTTGGTTCAAACACCTCCCATTTCCCTTTTGAGTTTCAGGGCATTACACATTGCCGCCTCGAGTTTGGGGGCGGGATCATTATAATTTGGTCAGCTTTAGCTAACCGTTACTTTTGTTTTCCACCATTGCGGTGAATTGTTCTTGCAGGTGCTGCGGAGCTGAGTGGCATATAGCGGGCCAAAGCCCTTTTTGCTGAGCCGGCCCTTGAAGGCCTTATTTTGTTTACTTGTTTAATTCATGTTTTATTGGCCTGCGAGTTGAAGTATGGAAGAAACTATTTTAAATTTAGTGAACTCTTGTAAGGCCATAAGGCCGGTAATTTGTGTACTTTTTAATTCATTCCTGTTTGGGTTTGATAGTGGACATTCATGCTTGTGGCTGGGTTCAAATTTTGCAACTTAATAAATTGCTTCCGCTAGATGCTCTGTGTAGGTCGTTACGATTGGAAGAATGGTTTCAATGAGTAACCCTTCGGTCTATCTGTGGCATATAGCGTCGGGCCTCGGCCGGACCTACTTCTATATACTATGTGACAGATAGGGATATTACAGGCTGCCCCCAAGGTAACATGGAGTCCTACTCCTCCTTCTACCTCCTTCCTAACTCATGAGAACCCAAAGAGAGGCCCATCCGAGGCCAGCACCATTTGGGCCTCCACCTTAATCGCATTAAATGCCTTATTGAAGATGATGTTGACCGAGCTCCAGTTATCGATGAGGATCTGGGAGACAGTAAAATTCTCGACTGCAGTCTGGAAGACCAAGACATCGCAAAAAGGATCCTCATTATCCAACATGTCCTTCTCAGAGAATGTGATCTTCTCCTCCGGTGGTGGGTCTAGGGATGTGGAGGCAATGCTTCAGCGATACATAATATTGAGATTCTCCTTTCGAGCGGCTGCAATTCCCACCCGCCGTAGAACACTTTGATCCCTACTCGGTTGCCGACATCGGCCCTATCCTCACACCTGTCCTCCTTTCCCCTAGACATGACTTCTTCAATCCGCACCTCATGGCAGTCTTACTGCTACTACTGCTCCCTTGTTCCCCTCAACTCTAGGAACTCCGGGCACATGGACGTAGAATGGCCCTCCTACTGATGGAAATTGCAATAGGGAAACTCCACCGTGACTCCCTATCTTCTCCTCGGTAGTCCCCTCCTGCTCCTCCCAATGGCTATTGTCATAGCCGATGTTGATCGGGAAGGGGGTCTTTGGACCAGCCTCCAGCCCTGAGGGTTGAACTGACCTTGGCCCCCGTGGCATTGGTCTCTTATATGGAAACCTCTCATAGGTCCCTGATATTGGCACTCCTTCTGCCTCCAACCGATCCAATTATTCAGCTCCTGACGGCCCCACCTTGGCTACTTCTCCATCTGCCAAGGTTTAGCTCTCCTCAACTTCTGACCTCTACCACCTCCTGGAAAATTATCCTCCATCATGGCCCACCTGACCAACTTCCTGGCGAACTCTGGGTTCGACGACTTCCGTCGACCACCCTCACCGTCATCTACATCAACTCCTCAAAAGAGATGGGAGGGAGCCTCTTCAAATCCATCCGGAAGAAACCCTGCAACAGCCCCAAGGTAAAGGCCGCTATGAGGGTGTGCTCGGGCATCTCCTGCACCTGGAGGACCTCCTCTTGGAACCGGTCCACATAGCATCCCAGGGTCTCATTCACCCCATATTTGATGAGGAACAGGGACTCAGACTCTTTCTTCCTCTTCTTGGAAGTGGTGAAACTCAGCATGTACCCTCGGTGCGGGTCCTGGAAACAGTAGATGGAGCTGGCCGACAGCTTGTGGAACCAATCTCTTGCCTTCTCCTTGAGTTTGATGGCGAAGAGTCTGCCCTTGAACGCATCTAACATCTGTCAGATCGAGACCACTTCCTCAAACCAATGGATGTGCTTAACCGGGTCATCCTTCACGATGTAGTAGGACATATTTGTCACTCGAAACCCCTCTGGAAGTCGGGCGGATGAAACCAACTCATTGAAGGGGCTGCCTCCTCCTATCAGGCGAGCTGGGCGATCTCGCTCCTCCACATCGCCGAGTCGGCCCGCGCTCGCCGAGCTAGGGAATAGCACTCGCCCGGGGAGATCTCGCACACTCCCCTCCTCTACTACCTCCTTCCCAGCTCGCCTAGCCTGGGCATCCTCGTCTAGGTCTGGAGCAGAGGCAACTGGGACGACCGGCGTTGAACACTCGGCGCGTGCGCTGAGTGTGAACTTAAAAAGGATAATCACCTCCTGCCTGAGCTCCTCAAACATTCCGATTGTGGCGAGAGGGGGAGGGGTGGAGAGTTGGACCTTCAAGAATCTTGTCCTTCTCCTCCAGTCATCGAGCTCACAGAAGATTTTTGGTGCTGACAACGATCAACGCTCACCGCACCAAAATGTTGAAACCAAAAAATCGGTCTCTGTGGAGTTCGACCTTTGGGGAAGGGGTGATCGCACACTTACTTCTCTATCACAAGCTAAATGACCAAAAACTTAGTATAAGGAACAGACCCAAGGCCCCGGCACGGAGGTTCCACCACACACCCAGAAGATCTTAGAGCGCTTCCCCTCCTTAGCCAAGTGTTAAGCTAAGGATACCTTGGAAAGCGCAAGAAGACAACGGCACCAGTAAGCATGCCTTCTGAGGTACCCCCTTGGGTCTATTTATAGTTTTCTGAAAATAGTTTACCAACATTAAACCTCTACTATTCTGAAAGGCTATGGACAAGCCAACGAGAGTGGAAGGGTAAAAATACAACACAGATCACTGGGCGTGTGGAACTCAAAAACCTCCACTCATCGGTGGTGGCAAGTGCATGATGGAGCTAGAACTTGCCACCTCCTTCCGGCGCTGGGCTAGTGCAGGCCCATCCTACCCCACTCGCCCGCTGCTTACTAAGATCCTAGGGCGAGTGCGAGCCCACTAGCTCCACTCGCCCTACGCATGTTCCACCCCGCCTACGACTTGGACTTACTGACTTGGCCGATCTGGCTCCTGTCGATCCCACTTGCTGGATATGGGGTTGTACATGCTGAACTTAGCAAACGGGACATGCTATTTTAGCTTCTTCAAAATTAGGGACAGGTGCTCAGCATGTTCCACTTCCATCTTCGAATAGACATAAATGTCATCGATGAAGATGATAACAAAGATGTATAAATATGGCTCAAACACCCTATTAATCAAACTCATGAACGCAGAAGCGGTGTTTGTGAGTCCAAACGGTATCACTGTGAACTCATACAAACCATATCTTTAGATAAATGTTGTCTTCCGGATATCTTTCTCTTGTATTCTAAACTGATAGTACCCCGAGCGCAGATCCAATTTGGAAAACCAATGCTCTCCCACTATCTTATCGAACAACTCATTGATCCGGTGTAGAGGATAGGTGTTCCGCACCGTTAATCGATTGAGTTCCCGATAGTCTATGCATAACCGTAGTGATCCATCCTTTTTCTTAACAAACATTACATGGTCTCCCCAAGGTGATGAACTGGGGAGAATAAACCCTAATTCTACCAACTCCTGCAACTGAACTCTAAACTCGGTGAGTTCCTTTGGATCCATTCGGTAAGGGGTCCGAGAGATTAACTTGGCACCCGGTACTTGTTTAATCTTATAGTCCACTTCTCTATGTGGGGGTAGTCTTGACAGCTTCTCGGGAAACACCTCAGGGAAATCCCGTACTACCCGTACATCTTTCATACTTGGTGCCAACTCTTTTAATTCAAAACATATGATATATACTTCGTCCCCTTGCATATGGGCCTTAAGGGCCTGAATCAAAGCCAACAACATATAGGGTGCAAATTTGATACCTTAGAAAATGACCTCTGAGTCTCCATGCCTCAAGGTGATTTGCTTCGCCACACAATCTATTTTGGCATGGGACCAGTTCAACTACGACTTGCCCAGAATGTGATCAAATTCTGGGATTCCTAACACCATTGCAGGGGTTTAAAAAATCTTTCCCCTAATATGTACTTCCAGGTCATACTTGGCGGCTGACGTCATCTCGGAGACGTCTGGGAGGCATAATTCTCGTGTGATACCGGTGAAGTATTGCACTCCTTCTAGGTTTTTAACAAAGTTTGCCGAAACGAACGAGTAAGTGGCACCAGTGTCAAATTGAGTATAAGCTGTTCTCCACTAACCATTACAGTGCCTAAGTATCAATTATAAAGACTCAAAGCTAGAATCCTTGCACGACTTAGGCAATTGAAGTTAAATGTTTATAACATATTAACCAAATCATGACATACCTGCAATCACATCCCGAGGATTCCGCTCTTTCACCATATCTAACGCAAACATTTGCTCTCTAGCAGGTCCAGGATTCCCTCCTTTTGGTCCACGACCACGCACATGTCCCCGTCCTCATAGAGCTGCCAGAGAGAGAGAGCAGGGGAGCATCTCCACCTAGTTATGGGCAATAGCGTCGGATGTGGCCCGTATGATTGCATAGGAAGCAAACTCGCTCGTACTGCTACCTACGATGCAGGTATAGTTGTTGCGGTGGAGGAAGTGCTGGTTGCGGGGCCGGATGCTCCATTCTAAAATTATGATGAAAGAGACCTTCGCCTTTATTATTTCCTCTTCCTCTGTTGTCCTGCCTCCTTCTATAAATGGGGACTGCTTCCATTACTCCCTCGACAGGTCTCTTACCGCTAGCTTGGACTTCCAAATGATCTTCTTCGAACCTTTTCTCCATATCTATTATCTCTGCCAAGCTGGAGTTTGCTATGAACAAAAGGGTTTGCCTTAGGGGATCTCGCAAGCCTTTGTAAAACCTCTTTGCAAAACCATGATCATCCAACTCGTTAGCGTCAGCGAACCTAGCGAGGTGTTGAAAATCCCTTTGATATCCCGTCACGGACTTTGATCCTTACTTCAACTACAAAAATCTTTCTTCAAGCTCGTCTCGAGCGGTCGACAGAATCAAATGCTCCAAGAAAGCTCCAGAAAACTCATTCCAACTGATCTTCGTGTATACTCGGCCTTGGAAGGTAGAACCCATGAGGGACTTCCGCCACCTCTTCGCATGCATTTCCAAGACTGACACTGCTAAGTTCACAACAATATTGGCTGGACATCTGATTCCAGCCATCAACTCTTGCACAGTGTAGAGCCATTCTTCACTACGGATAGCCGACTTCGTCCCAAGATAAGCAGGCGGGGAGAGGGCTTGAAAGGTGCATAACTAGTTGGAGCCCGGGGCTTGTTGCTGTACTAGGGCCTGTTGAAACCTGAAAGTGTCTAGAATTTCCGTAAGTATCTATCCCAACTCCAACTGCTACAACTGGGTAGGGACGGAAGGGTCGAGAGTGCCCACTACTTGCTCTACACGTGCCGAGATCTACACGTAAACGTACAAACCTAAGGTCAGGTTGGCTTATCAGAGGTTAATAACTGGATATACATAGTGCGAATTACACATGGGCACACCACTACTTCCACTATATCAATTTGACCCCAAAATGACCAATCAAGCGGGGGTGGCACCATTGTTCGATGACTTCTTTGGTTGAGGATCGTTGCAAGCTAATACCATTTGTAAGACCCCCCACCTCCCGGAATATACGACACGGCCGAGGGGAGTCTTATGCACGGAACAACCGCCTTATGGTAGCCCCAACATACGAGTCGACCTGTACCACAAGACGCCTATCCTGCCGGCTAAGACCAGAATCATCAATACGAACCTAACATAAAGAATATAAATAGATGTTGAAGCCAAAAAGTTGTCTCAATGAGAGTTCGGACCTTGGGGTGTAGCTAACACCTACTTCTCCCCAACCTTGACCTCTGACTAATAACACAGAGCCTAGAACTGACCCTAAGCCTCAGCTGGGAGGTCCTTCCACTAACCTGAAAGGTCTCTGAGCACTTCCCCTCCAAAGCCAATTACTAGGCTAGGAGAATCTCAGAGGGCACTAGAGAATTTTAGGAATGATGAAAGCTTGCTTTCTGAGGAACTATATGGGTCTATTTATAGGTTTTCAGTATCTAGTCTGCCAAAAGAATAATTCTATTACCTTGAAATTACTGAAATACCCTAGGTTAGTCTGCTAATAGCCAAACTCCGCTTTTCTGAGGAGCTAAATACAGACCCAAGGGCATTCAAGTAATTTCACCCAAGGGTACCCAGGCAATTTCACCCCTGGGGTACCCCTGGGGGAAGCCTTTCCGCTGATCACGCGAGCTTCCTGCTTATCACGAGCGATATCCTTCCTGCCTACCCTGGGAGAGAGCCAATAGGTTAACTCTGAGCTCTGTTCGACGATTGCGGAGCTCAGCTCGACGAAAGCAGGGCTCAGCTCGACAAAAGCAGCGCTCAGCTCGATGAATTACGCGAGCGAGAGCCTTCCCGCCTACCGCAGGCAGGAGAAAAAAAGACAAAAAGGGGCGCTGAGTGAAAAGGCCTCACTTAGCGCCAAGGCCTGGAAGGCGCCGAGAGCGTTGAGTTGAAAGGCCTCGCTCAACGTCAGCTCCCCGGGCTTCCCGCTTCACCAGGAGTACCCCTTCACGCATGCCTTGGGGGAGAACCCCTTCCGCTTATTCTTCTTGTCTGACGTAATATACATAATGCTAGCCCAAGGCTAGCCCAATGGGCATTTAGGTCCCACCTAACGAATATGGGGTGGTACATAATCCCCGTACTTTGTGAGTTAGCCCTGCACTTGGAAAAACACGTCCAACCCCAAATATTTGCTGGTCACATGCCGAACGGGCAGAAATTCTTTTTTCAGTCCCTACCACGGTTCTATATATACACCGCCGAATCTATTCTCTGGCCATCCCTGTCGTTATTGTCATTTGTTTAAGCTCTCGCAAGGCTTTGAAGATGCATTCAAAACGTGCCGAAAATTGGCTCTCTCAAGAACTTCAGGCTTGCCTTGTCGCGGCCCAGGCACGGGCTCGCGCCAACTGCTCAAAGGTAGCTCCTTGGCTGATGGGCATGAGGTCGGCTACCGAGTCTTCTAAGAGGCCAGCCGACATGATCCCCCGCCCATAGAAGAAGAAAAAGGCAAAGTTTCTTAGGCGAGATCACTCCAAAGAGAACCGAGCCTCACCTACCCCGACCCTTAACCGTGACGAGAACCCCCTTCCCTACTGGAGGTACTCTTCTCGCGTCTCCCATTGGCGTGAACTTTTTTAATGAACTTTGTTGCGTACTAATGCATCACCCTTCTCGCAGGGGACGGTCCCAAAGGATATTGCTGACCCTCTTCTAGCGGATACCAAGATGACCCGCCTTCTCCATGAGGATCTTTCGTCGGTCTTGGGGGATACCCCTCCGACTACCCCAGCCGATCTCCCAAGCACTCCTAGTATTTTGTCTTTTTTGCTGATGTGGTTTCCGCTCTAAACGATATGTTTTTAACTTCCACTGACCTTCGTTCCCGCAGCGCCTGTTCTTGGGAACTTGAACCTCATTGACCGCAGGCCTAGGGATTCCGCATCGAGGATCCTGTCAACCTTGTGGCCAACCACGCTACCACGATCAGAGGGGTTGCCACTGAATCATTAGCACCAACATCAGAATGCCAGCCTCCGACAGGAGAGGGTGCCTTGGTCCCCCCACTAACGGAGGCCGAGACCTTGGAGCGTAGGACATTCCATCCCGGGCGGGGCAAGCCGCTACACTTGTTATTTGGGAAGAGGCCTCAGGGGCGGCCTGGCCTTTCTCTCCAACCGTCGGCATAAATCCCTCGTCGTATGCCAGGTATGTGAGAACCTACCATTTTCTCTTTCGCTCCTCCTGGAATCTGATGAACTATCCTCCAGGTCCCATGTTGCAAGAGGCGGAGGATGAAGTAGAAGAAGATGATGAGGAAGACGAAGAAGAAATTGGGGAAGACTCACCCCTCCCCTCCTCTGGCAAGATGGAGGACTTTCTTCAGGCCTCCTAGAGTAGTAGGACGCGGAGATAGAGGATTGCGGAAGTCTTGTCAAAGCTCGTGCGGTGGCAGCGAGCCAACTCTACGACGTTGAAGGGAATCCACAGGATGATGGAACGGCAGCTGGCGATTGTCGAGCGGGACTACACCTAACTCTTCGGTGAGACGGAGCAATAGGACATGCTTACCGCTGAGACCTCCCCAGGAAGATATATCGCACGGATTCGTGGCCAGCTTTGTCTGGCCAACCTGGAGCAGACCCCCCTGACGACCTTCTTCAATCCACGAGTGCCCCCAAGGACGGGGATACAATGTCTGGGTCGCTGGTAATGGGGACAGTATTGAGCCTCATAGGTCTTGCCTCTTCTTTACCCTACCTCACAACCTACCCTTCTCGCTTTATACCCCTTGCGCCGAGCGGCGACGAATAATTATTCATATTTATTACTGCCACTATTTCGCAGCTCCCGCCAAGCGAGAGCCCTTTCATGTTTATTCTTCATTTTCCTATTGCGCTTCATGTTCTCGTATTTGATGTTTTACGAATGCTTGATCCTTGCGCCCTGCCTATCACATATCGCCTGCCGTCAAAGTTTACTTTTACCCCGGGCTGTTCCCAAAGGTTCTCGCTTTTTTGTAGGTTTGGGAACAGCCCGCAAGACATGTTGGAAAACGAAGAGTCAGAACGTCGGGCCTTATTACCCGTACCATCGCCGTTTTTTACGAAAAAAACTCAAGACTATTGAATTCTCTATAAATAGGCCGATCCACCAATCGCATTTTTTCTCTGCATTTACTTCTTTGACTCCAAAACTTCGTCTTCCTCCGGATCGCTCTTGTCGATCACTGCAGCTCCAAGTCTCTCGCCTTTCTGCCCTTTTATCCTCTCTCGTCTTCTTTTTAAGTTTCATGGCGAGAGCGAAGGCCGCTCCAAATGTGCGCAAACCTTCCTGGACCACAATTTCCCCCCTGCCGGCTTACGCAGGAGGAATTCCTCATGATCACCGAAAATTTCATCCTGTCGGGGTTTGTCGCGCGAAACCCTGGGAACGACGACAGGGTTAACCTCGCGCCGGAAAGGGAGCTCGCCATCCCCTTAGAGAACTTCGAGGTAGGCTTCCACCTCCCCCTCTGTCAATAGGTGCGCCAGGCCCTGCGCTATTATGGGGTGGTGCCGACCCAACTCAACCCTAACTCCATCGCCCTCTTGGTGGCTTTCGCCTGCTATATGCGGGCGGAAAGGATCGAGTTTAGCCTTCCCATTTTTTGGTAGCTGTTCAATTTCCAGGCCAAGGGAGGTGTTGGGTACACTGGAAACTGTGTACCATATTTGGAGAAGCCTCACTTAACTCAATGATATACATTAATGTATATTTGATGGGATGTTGAGTTTCAATGTGCAGGATAAAGAAATGCAAGAAAATATTCTAAGTACAAGTGTCGACACTTGTGAGGGAAATGTGTCGACACCAGAAGCCAGATTGTGTCGACACACAGGACTTGTATCGACACACAGAAATTCTGTCAACGGCAGTTATGTTGACACACGGGACTTTTGTCGACACATAGAAGTTCAGACTATAAGCAATTGTGTCAACACCCAGGACTTGTGTCTACAAACACTCAAGAAATCTGTCAACACCATCTATGTCGAGACTAGAAGAATTTATGTCGACACACAGGACATGTGTCGATACACACTCAAAAAATCTATCAATATAAGCTAAGTCGATACTAGAAGCAGTTGTGTCGACACACAGGACTTGCGTCAACACACAATCAAGAAATCTGTCAACAGAAGCTATGTCGAGACTAGAAGCAGTTGTGTCAACACACATGACTTGTATCGACACACACTCAACACATCCAACAGAAGCTGTTTTGAGAAGATAAAGAATTACTATGTCGACATATTAGGAGCTGTGTCGACATCATCAAGACTTGTGTCGACACATGGTCTATTTGTGTTGACACATTTGAAGTGTTATCTAGACAAGTCTCCGTTATGATAGAAGTTCAAGGAGGGGTCAGGTATCAAGACTGAAGTCCTGAAAGCTATTAAAAGTAATAAAGTTTGGCACATCTGTCAGAGCTGTCAGAACGCTGTTATGAAGCGGATCAACCGATAACCTTGGATGGGTTCTATATAAAGACCTATTCTATCACAAACATCAGATAGTAAATAAAAAAGAGTGATCGGTGAACTAAGAGGCAATCACAGCAGAAGTAAAGTAAGAAGAAGGTAGATCCTGAACAAGTCTGCAAGAGGAGTTGATATCTACTTCTGAATATAAGAAGGAAGCTGGATTGAGGATCATCTCCAACTTCATTTGAAGATCAACCTTACTTCAGATTCAAGAAGCTTTAAAGAAGCTAAAACAGGTTGGATCTTAAGAAGTCAGTTCAATCAAGAACTTATCAAGAAAGTCTTCACCTCATTCTCTTTCTATCTGGGTGAAGTGTTTATTATTTTAAACAATCAATTTTTCTGTAAGATCTCTTGTAGATCTGAGTGTAGGAGAGTTATCACTCTGAGTTGTAAGCCTAAACATATAAAGGCTGAGGTAGGGCTGAGTGCTTGAGGTAGGATCTTGGTGATCTGAGTTATAGGCCTGGTGGTTAAGGCTGAGGTAGGGCTGAGTGCCTGAGGTAGGGTCTTGGTGATCTAAGTTGTAGTACTTGTGGTTAAGACTGAGGTAGGGATGTTGCCTGAGGTAGGATTCTTGGGGAAATCTGAGTTGTAGGACTTGAAGAAGTCTTAGCTGTAGGAACCAGTTGGGTTCTAAGTTGTAAGATCTGAGAATCTGAGATAGTGGAAGGTAGTTTGGCCGAATCCAGTACTCTTTTGGATAGGTGAAGGGAGAGAGTGGACGTACCCATAAATTGGGGAAACACTATAAACCATTGTGTATTGTGCTGTGAATTTTCTTTGATTGTAATTCTTTGTGCTTTGATGGTTGTGTTGTGTTAAACATTTTTAATTACCTAAGTTGTTAAAAAGGATTTGAACCTATTCACCTCCCCCCCTCTAAGTGTTTAGGCTCTATAAACCAAATATTTCAAGTGGTATCAGAGGGAGGTTGACTCAAATATAGACCTAACAGTCCGTGTAGATCTCCAAGGCAATTAACT
Source organism: Platanthera zijinensis (assembly GCA_039513925.1). NCBI lineage: Eukaryota > Viridiplantae > Streptophyta > Magnoliopsida > Asparagales > Orchidaceae > Platanthera > Platanthera zijinensis. Next base: position 69,332,589 of record CM077089.1, on the reverse strand, counting down.
GTTAGCCAGAATGGGTTCAAGTGAAAATCAGAAGGAACTTGGACCCATGAAACTTTCTATCTATAAGAAAGAAAACTATGGCATATGGAAAGAGAGGGTCAGATTGTTCATGGAAGCATCTGATCCAAGAATATACATCACAGTTCTAGAAGGACCTTTCATTCCTATGAACATATAAGTTCTTGATGCAAATCTCAAAACTCCAAAGAGTTATTCTGAAATGACTAAGGAAGAAATCACCCTAGCAACCTTAGACAAGAGAGCACAAAACATTATTGTGAGTGCCATAGATGATTCTACATTCCAGAATCTGGTACATTGCAAAACCTCCGAGGAGATGTGGGACACTTTGATTGTCTATATGGAGGGAACTGAAGAAGTAAGAGAGGATAGAAAGTCAATGCTAAATCAAGAATATGAGAGCTTTAGACAAACCAAGATAGATAACATAGCTGAATGTTATAAGAAATTCTTTAGAATTGTAAATGAGCTAATGACCTATTAAAGAGTCTTTAGCACATATGAACTGAATGACAAGTTTCTCCAGTCACTAACCATGGACTAGGATACAAAAATATGCGCCATTACAGTGGTGGCCAATCTTGTTGATACACCTCCACCAACCCTGTTTGAAAAACTGTTATCTTATGAGATGCAGCTCACTGCCAGAATGGAGGAGAAAAGCAATAGGCCTTAATACAAAGAAAAGTAAGTATCCTTCAAGGCTGAAGCCATAAGAAAGGGTAGGAGAAAGTCTCCTTCTCCACCCAAGAGAATTGCTGAGGTTGAATCAAAAAATCCTGACATCAACACTTCAGACAGCCATAACCTTGATGAAGACTTTGCTGCCTTTACAAGGCAGTTTCAAAGGTTCATGAAGAAGAAGAAATGGAGAAAAAAGCCATCTTCATATCTCTCCAAGGATGAGTATTATAAGAAGAAGAAAACTTCTAAGGATGACATGTATGGCTCTAATCCAAGTAAACAAACTTCTTCTAAAATTGTTTGCTATTATTGCAACAGGTTAGGACATATCATATCTGATTGCCCTGATAAAAGAAAGGAATCTAAGGACAAGAAGAAGCTTCAAAATAAGGGCAAGAGGGAGAGATCCCTTGTTTCCCAGAAGCAGAAGAGTTGGACTGACTCTTCATCATCAGAATCTGGAGAAGAGGATGAAACAGAAGCCTATATTGGATTGTTCACTACAAAAGAAGATTCTGTAGAAACTGTATTAGTGTAAATGCTGGATTCTATAAATGGGAGTGAAGATCATTATTGTAGAGGGCTGATGGCTTTGTCTGAGGAAGATTAGTGCCGGGATCAGCCTTGTCCCAATAAGGTATACAATCCACCATCAGTCTCTGATTATTATACTGGATTAGAATCAGAAGCATCAACATCAAGAGATGAGGATTGTTCCTGATCTGAATGGGACACCCATCAACTAATTAATGAGTATGGTGGTCTGTTGCAAGCTCTTAAGAGAAGCAGAATCCTTGTCAAAGAGCAGGCTATGGAAATTGCTTCTCCTAAATTGGCTGCATCAGATTCAGTAAAAGTGCTGGATTTGAAGCTGAATGAAGTTGCCAAACTAAAAAACATGACTGTAATTTAGATTGGTACATTTACCTTCAAAAATGATCACATCAAGAGTCTGGAAGTCAGACTTCAAAGAGAGAAGGACCTTGTGGCTAAATTCTCAAATCCAAAGCCAGTCTTACCCTTATTAGACAACTTTATCTCCCAAAAGGGTAAGACAGGATTAGGCTTCAAGGAAAGAACTAGGGCAGCTAATTCCAAAAGAAAAGGCAAAGCCCCAGTTCAGCAACTATCCTTCAAACCCCCTATTTCTTTCAAAAAAGTAATGCAGCCTACTAACAGGTATGATCATGATATCACTCATGGTCACTGTAAGTATGGTAATGTGAATAGCAAGGGAGCAAATGCTAATAGTGTAGCCCATGAGCAAACACACCAGGTTATTAAAGAATCCTTAGTGTTTATTGCTCCAGCACCTGCACTTAAAAGGACAGCTGACATCAATATTATTAAGCCTGGACTTAAGAAAAGGTATAATAGATTTGAGTGCTGGTGTTGTGGCAAGGTGGGCTACTATGCCATTAATTTTTGGTATAATGCTAGTATTCTGAAAAAGCCCAACTTACCTGTCAGAAAGGCTGCAGGTAAGCATGTCAAATATCAAGCTGACCTGGACTTAGGTCCCAATAACAATTGGGGTTCTAAGGATAGGTAATTTTATTTGATGCAGGTGAGTCCAAGTGGCCATACCCCTATATGGTAATTGGACAGTGGATGTTCCAGGCACATGACTTGAACAAGAAGTATGCTAAAGGATTACTCTCCCATAGAAAATGGACCTATTGTGATCATTGGTGGATCTGAAAAGAGATTCATCAAAGGATTTGGTAACAATTCCAATAACTCCATCACTATCACTCAAGTGGCTTATGTTAAAGGTCTGAAACATAACCTAATTAGCATAAGCCAACAAAGTGATCTTGGTTATGACACTTCTGTCCTCAAGAGTGTGTGCCAAATAAGAAGGTCAAGTGATCAAGACATCATTATGACAGGCACTAGGAAAGGAAATGTCTACTGTATTAACTTTGATTGTGAGAATAAGATCTGTCCTATTTATCTAGTTGTAGATGAGAAAGCATCTAATATTGTCTAATGGAACAAGAGTCTAGCTCACCTAAACTACAAGTCAATAGGCCAACTCTTTAGTATAGAATTAGTGAGGAATGGTCCTCAGGTCAAGTGCATTAAAGAGGGTGTATGTTCAGCTTGCCAAAAGGGCAAAAAGACCAGGACCTCTTTCCATGGACAAGATATCAAAGATTCTGTGAGATGTCTTTACATCCTGCAAATGGATTTATTTGGTCCTATACCAGTTCATAGTCTAGGTAGGAAAGCTTACACATTTGTAATTGTGGATGACTATTCTAGATTTACATGGGTTTTCTTCTTGAGGCGGAAATCTGAAACTCCTACTGTCTTCCCGAATTTTGTTAAGCAAATTCAGAATGAACTTAATAATTCAGTGGTCAAAATCAGAAGTGACCATGGGACTGAATTTCAGTCTGAATGCATGACAAGGTTCTCTGGAGAACTTGAGATTCATCAGGAGTTCTCCTCACGTAGAGCTCCCCAGCAAAATGGGGTTGCTGAAAGAAAGAATAGGACTCTTATTGAGACAAGTAGAACACTACTAAGTGACACTACTCTCCCAAAATATTTCTGGGCTGAGGCATTAAATACTGCATATCATGTTCTTAATAGAGCATCCATCAATAAAAGTCACAAGAAGACACCCTATGAGATTATGAAAGGCAGAAAACCAAACATGTCCTATATTAGAATCTTTGGTAGCAATTGTTATGTTCTAAATAATGGCAAGCACTATCAAACTAAGTTTGCTGCCAAATCCCTAGAAGGGATATTTGTTTGGTACAACAATAACAGTGGGGCATAAAGAATCTATAACTTGACTACACAAGTTGTAGAAGAATCTGTCCATGTAGTCTTTGATTAGTCTAAGTTAATTAACTGTGAGCTGTCTAGCACTTCTGTTAGTCCTACAGGTTTGAAGGAAATGATGGACAAGCTAACAATTAGTGAAGACCAACCTGCAAGGCAGGATGAAGAAAATGATGGATGCTGTCCAGGGGGAGTACAAGACTCACTGGATGAAGAAGAATACAATGAAGTAAATCTAGATGAGGACAATGAAGAAGACCAAGAGGTGGAAAAATTTCCTCCAGTAAGAAGACATTTGAAGGATCATACAACACACAAATCATTGGTGATCCAAGACATGGAGTTCTGACCAGAAGCAAGAGCATGAACAAAGTTCTATGTTCAAGCTTCTTGTCCCAGATGGAACCTAAGAAGTTTGAAGAGGCTATACAAGACACAAATTGGATTGATGCCATGCAGGAAAGGTTGAATCAATTCAGAAGATGTAAAGTCTGGGAGTTAGTTCCTAAATCAAAGATCCATAATGTCATAGGAACTAAGTGGATCTATTGGAACAAGTTAGATGAAAATGTCAATATAATCAAGAACAAAGCAAGACTGGTAGCAAAGGGCTACCGACAGGAAGAAGGAATAGACTTTGATCAGACATTTGACCCAGTGGCAAGGACGGAAGCAATAAGACTATTCCTTGCTTATGTAGTTTATCAAGGGTTCAAAGTATTTCAAATGGATGTAAAGTCAGCATTTTTGAATGGTGACTTAAAAGAGGAAGTTTATGTTGAACAACCTTCAGGTTTTTTAGATTCTCTTTATCCCAACTATATATATTGTCACAGCCCGCACTTTCTCGACGAATAAATCTTATCAGAGCAAGAGAAAATACATGTTGTAATGCCATGTAGTGCAGGGGATAACTGCACACGTTCAGGCAAAACACCAGACTCTACATCTTTACAAAAAATCATAAATTATTATGAGAGAAAATTAGTTAAATTTGACGGTTGTATCCCTCGGCACAGTGGATAAGCTAGTCCACAATTAAAATATATAGATATGTAGTGGAAAGTACTTTGGTTTGGTTAATTTGACATCCTAAATGAGCATAAGTATCCCTGAGGGACGACTCATGGTATGCACGGCTCTAAATTTAATATAGTAATAAAAATAGTCTTTACGTTACTTGGGAAAGTAGCGCTTTAGTTTTATAAACATGACGTGCATGAGGTACATGTAGTAATGCTTTTAGGGTTTAAAATACCTAACATACAACCTAGCATAAATCATTCCCAGAAAGCAAGTGAACATCCTCCAAATAGGCAAAAATAGCAGTTTTAGTTCATACCCAGCAACATAAGTAAGCCACCAGTAGGCTTCAACAACTTGACACGAACCCACTGGTGAGTATGCATGTATATACAGAAAGGAAGAAGAACTACCTCACCAGATGAGGAACAACAACCTCAGCTACCCAGGAGGCCACAAGCAAGCTCCACAAGAGCACTTGTCGTCTAACTGGCTACAACCTTAACCTGTGGTATTTAAAAAAAAAGGAACACCTCAGTAAGTAAAAAAAAATCAAAGGGAGTGGAGCATTAGATTCGTGAGCATGAAAAAAAAGGGTTTACCAGCCCTCCAACAAAACGTTATCAGTAGAAGAAAAGGCACGACAGTAAGAAGAAGCACTGTCCAAAGAGCAGTAAAAGTACACCAAGTGTGAACATAAATAGCAACATGCTCTGCTAAGCCCCTGCAGCAGCACAAGGTCATACCTATGTCAAAAGAAATAGCCACTAAAAAGGAAAGGAACTAACAGTCCTAATCTTTGTCAATTACTGGCCGTAGTGAAAACCTTGGGTCGGAGTGGGAGACACATCCCTCACCAACAACCAGACCCAAAAACACTCTAGGGTGAAAACAACCAGTGGCAGCTACAGGGTCCACACACTCAACCATACTAGCCCAACACGGCTTAGGTGGTGTTGTCCACAACTCAGCACACATGATTCACCCCTTATAGAACCCACCAAACCATACCACCTGCCATAATCCACGACTCAGCATGCAAAAACTAGCCGAACACCCAACACCCCCCAAAGGAAAAAGCCATACTAACCGTCCTAAAGGGAAACAAAACACAAGGCAAAAGCATCGAGTTCACTTGATGCGGCACTGAGTGGGTTACTAAACACCAAGCACTAACCACGGCATTGAGTGGGATCACCCACTCAATGCAAGGAACATAGCCGCAACAAGCCTAGCCATGGCATTAAGTGGGTTCACCACACTCAATGCCAAACAGCTTCGGCGTTGAGTGAGGTCCACCCACTCAATGCCAAGTATCCTAACCGCAGTAATAAGTTTTGGCATTGAGTGAGCCTACCACACCCAATTCCAAAACAGCCACGGCATTCAGTGAGCTTGACTAACTCAACGCCAAATGACTTAACCGTAAAAACAGGCTTTGGCATTGAGTGAGTCCACCACACTCAACGCAAATACAGCCAAGGCGTTGAGTGAGGTCGACTCACTCAACGCCAAATGACTTAACCGCAAAAACAAGCTTTGGCATTGAGTGAGTCCACCAAACTCAATGCCTAAATAGCCACGGCGTTTAGTGAGGTCGACTCACTCAACGCCAAATGACATAGTCGTAAAAACGACCATGGAGTTGAGTGAGTGCACCACACTCAACTCCAGAAGCCTAACAGTCTAGGCGTTAAGTGAGGTACACTCACTCAACGCTTTTGACTTAGCCACAAAAATGACCATGGCGTTGAGTGAGTTCACCACACTCAACGCCAGAAGCCTAACAGTCTAAGCGTTGAGTGAGGTACACTCACTCAACGCTTTTTACTTAGCCTAAAAATCCTAAAACCTGGAGCTAGCCGACCCCAGCCCACTCAATGCCTACTAACCAGAGAGCTGGAAAATAACTCCATCTCTCTCTCCTACCACTTCTACCCGGCCACAACAACCTAACAAACTGGACTAAAGCTTAACATAGCAAAACCCTAACTCCAGCTACTATCTTGACACCAAGCAGAGAATAAAATGAGAGAAAAATAATTAATTCTGGGCAAGATTGACAGTAAACCTGCTCGGGACAAAGACTGCAGCAACCCTAGCTTCTAGGAGAGAAAAAAAATGAGCTGATATAACAAAAGAAATTGAAAAAAAAACAAGATTGGCAAGGGCAAAGAGAGCCACTTGCCTCAACCTCAAGGAAACACCAGTTGCCTTCCAAAATTCGGCTCCGACGGCAAGATCAGCCACCTAGGAAGCAAACCTGAAGCTTTAGGGAAGAAGAAGAAGAAGAAACCACCGGAACCCTAGCTCTCATAGACAGCCCGAAAAGCTAAATTGCATACCTAGGAAGCATGATCTCGGCGAGAGCAGCATAAATCTGTTGTTACCCGAGCGAAACAAGCCCTAAATCCTCAGCTATCCGGCGGTCAAAGCTACAGCTCCTCCGCCTCCCGCTTGCTTCCTTCCGCTGGAAGCTAACAAGCTGAAGCTAGCTCGGGAAATTGGGAAGAAGAGAACAGTTGGAGCCTTATAATAAGACCTCCACTCACTCAAACAAGATAATAAAAAAATAATAAGCATAAGCAAACAATCGGCCACTAGTTGCCTCTCTTTAAACCATCGCCTTTAGCTAAGCATATAAAATATTATACATATAAAAACATATAAATCTATGCTTATAAAATCAGCCACCAAAATAGCTATCGGCACCTAAGCCTAACACAACGTATATATACATGCATATACATATATACCTGGCTAAACAAACTAGCCTAAAAATAGGGCAGCAGCCCTACCAAGCTCAGCCACCCAAGGTCATGCACAGCAATAGCAACTACCACTAGCTAAACAAGCAAACATTGAAATGACGCGAAAATAAACGATCTCGGAATTCGACAAAACTCGCACCGTAGCTAAACACCAAAGATACGAAAACAACGACGAAGTCGAAAACAACATTCGACGATCAAACACTCTGGCTAAAACCTCCCAAGCCAAAGTACAAGCATTCCCTGAGAGGCTCAGCCGAGTCACCAAAACAGACTCCGGCTAGCTGGGGAATCATGCAAACAGGCTACAAACAGGACACTCAAGGAACCTAAAGAGCTAAGACCACGCTCTAACAATGATAAAAGGCCAGAAACACATCATTGTAATGCCAACAACGATCAAACAAAACACAGAAAAATCCGTGGCATTACAGCCACTACCCTTAAAAGAAAGTTTCGTCTCGACACTTTACTTATAACACTTCTATCAAGAATGGAAAAGAAATAGCTAAGCCAGAGCTATAAAATAAAGCACAAAACATACCAGGCACAAGTTAGGGACACAGATGAGGGTTAGCCTTTCTCATCGCCGACTCTAGCTCCCAAGTCGCGCTTTCCACATCCTTGTTACTCCATATAATCTTAACCATACGAATGGTTTTCCTTCGCAACACGCTATCCTGAGCATCCAAAATGCGGACAAGCATTTCCACATAAGAAAGATTCGGCTCCAATTGAGGTACAGAATCCAAAACCTATCTGCCACTCTGCACACATTTCCGCAACTGACTGACATGAAAGACATCATGCATGCTAGTAAAATTTGCGGGCAACTCCAACCTATAAGCTGATACACCAACCCGCTCAATAATCTTAAATGGCCCCACGTACCTCGGGTCCAACTTCCTGTTCTTGCAAAACCTCTTGATCCCAACCATCGGGGAAACCTATAGAAATAGCAAGTCCCCCACAGCAAAAACCAAATTAGATCTATGCCGGTTGGCATTCTTCTCATATTGCTCCTGGGCTATCCGGAGCTTCTCCCGAATCATCTTCACAGCAGTTTCCATCTCTTCGAGCGCATCCGGACCCAATAGCGGTCCCTCGCCAACCTTAGCCCAAAACAAGGGAGTCCTGCAGCGCTTCCCATACAATGCTTCAAAAGGCGCCATTTGCAAGCTTTATTGATAACTGTTATTATAAGCAAATTCCATAAGCTGCAAACACTCATCCCACGCTCCTCCGTGGTCTAGAATATAGCATCGGATCATTTCCTCCACTATCTGATTGACTCGCTCTGTCTGGCCATTAGTCTACCGGTGGTAAGACGTAGAATATCTCAAATCTGTACCCCAAACCCTCTTGCAGGCTCTTCCAGAAGTGAGATGTAAACCGGGAGTATCGGTCGGAAATAGTGCTTATTGGCACACCGTGCAACCGGATGACCTCATTAAAATACAGCTCAGTTATCTTCCTTATCGGATAGTCGATCTTAAACGGTACGAAGTGAGCACACTTCGTCAATCTGTCCACGATCACCCAAACTGAATCATGCCCCCTAGGTGATCTCGGTAAGCCTGTAATGAAATTCATCGAGATGCTCTCCCACTTCCAAGTCGGAATCTCCAAGGGAGTCAGCTTGCCACCAGGCCTTCCATGATCGGCTTTCACACGCTTGCAAGTGTGTCACTCAGAGACAAATCTGGTTATGTCTCCCTTCATCCCATACCACCAGGCAATCTACTTTAGATCATGATACATCTTAGTAGATCCTTGATGGTAGGCAACACTAGATACATGGGCTTCCCTACACACCATCACCCGGATATATCCTACGGAGGGGATGAAAAAACTGCCACGGTACCCGCATCATCAAAAGAAAAATCTGGCAATTCACCTTTCTCAGCTCGAAGATACAAATGCAGAAGATCTTGATCATCCTTCTGATATAGACTCATAAGCGTAATCCAGGAAGGCTATGCTACTACCAAACTATTCTACAAGTCACAGCTCCCCACAGAAATATCCATCAAAAGAAACCCTTCCACTAAAAGCTCGGCTGAGAGGTTAAAAATCTTCCCCGTCCTCTGACTCACGGCATCAGCCACCACATTACCCTTGCTCGGATGTTACTGGATCTTAACATCGTAATCGGCCACATACTCCAACTATCGCTGCGGGCGCAGATTCAATTCCTTCTGGGTAAATACGTACTTTAAGATCTTGTGATCAGTTAAAATCTTGCACTGCGTGCCATAAAGCAGATATCTCCACAAATTCAGCGCATAAATCACGGCTGCAAACTCGAGGTCATGCGTAGGGTAGTTCATCTCATGAGTATTCAGCTGTCTCGACCTGTACGCAATCACTTTCCCGACTTGCATCAACACGCATCTAAGCCCAACATACGACACATCCACATAAATATCATAATCCAAGCCTTTCGTGGGCAGGTTAAAAACGGGATCAATGCATAATCCGTTCTTGAGCTCTAGGAAGGCTTCCTCGCACTTCTCGCTCCAAACAAACGCAGCATTCTTCTGAGTCAATCTAGTCAAAGGTGCAGCTAGTGTTAAGAAACCATCCACAAATCTCCTGTAGTAGCCATCCAACCCCAAGAAGCTCCTAATCTCCTTGGGAGTGCCCGACCTACTCTAATCCATCACAGCAACAATCTTTTTTGTGTCAACTAAAATCCCACTCTTATTTACCACATGGCCAAGAAATTAAACCTGAGGCAACCAAAACTCGCACTTGCTCAACTTGGAGAATAACTTGTGTCCCTCAATAACAATAAAACTAAACGCAGATGCTGGTAATGCTCCTCTGTATTATAGGAATAAATCAGAACATCGTTAATAAACATGACCACGAACTTATCCAGGAAATCCTTGAACACTCGGTTCATCAAATCCATAAAAGCGGAGGGCACATTGGTCAAACCAAACGACATGACCAAAAAATAAAAATGCCTAAACAGGGATCGAAAAGCTATCCGTGGAATGTCTGACTCACGGATCCTGAGTTGATGGTAGCAAGAACGAAGATCAATCTTGGAGAAAACTATGCTACCGCGCAACTGATAAAACAAATCGTCAATCCTTTGAAAAACTCTCTATAGTCGATGCAAAGCCTCATCGACCCATCTTTCTTCTTTACAAACAGAACAGGGGCACCCCAAGGCGACGAGCTCGGCCTGATAAAAACCTTCGCTAACAGCTCATCCAGCTGGATACGCAACTCCTCTAGCTCTCGCGGGACCATCTGGTACGGCACCTTCGCAATAGGACGCGTACCCAGCTCCAAATCTATAACAAATTCGACATCTCTATTGGGTGGAAGACTGGGAAGATCGTTAGGAAACACATCAGAGAATTCACACACCACATGAATCTCCTCCAAATGCTGCACACTAACAACTGTCCCTACTAGAGATACCAAACAGGCAAAGCAGCCAGAATCAAGCAACTTTTGAACACATACCACAGAAATGACTGGAACATCCTAGTGTGGATCAGCATAAACACTCCCAGGCTGACCGTTGTCCTTAACAAAGTCCAAGCGCTGACCCTTGCACTGTATAACTGCATCATAACTGGACAACCAGTCCATGCCTAAGATAACATCGAAGTCTTCCAGGTTGATAACTTTCAAATCTGCCTTCGCGAGAAAATCTCCCAACAAAATCGGATAATCCCAAATACCCTGATCTGAAATCACGGAATAACTGGAAGGAAACTTGATGCAAAATGCATCACTAACTCGCTCTAGACCCAAACGATAGCGTTCCACAAAGGCTCTAGCCACAAAGGAGTGGGTAGCACCAGAGTCAAAGAGAACACGTGCCCAGCGGTTCCTCACCTTAAATCTTCCTATAAGATGGCATACACAACTAAGAAAAACAAATACTAAAGCTATACTAGAAACAAAACATTTAGGCTAGGGAGAAATCTAACTTGAAATAACCTGAGCCGAAGTCTACGCTTCCTCTGAAGAAATTACATTCAGCTTTCCCTTTCCTTTGTCCACTCGCTGAGGCAGTGGCAATGCCTAGAGTGGCACTGGCTGGAACACCGGCTGGAGCTGGGGGCACTGAGCCTTGATGTGCCCTTGTTGAGCGCAAAGAAAACAACCTTTTACCTTACTCATATCCTTTCCCCAATAATGGGCATCATCATGCCCTTGCCGCTTATAAGTAAAACAGAATAAATCTTTCCTGGGAGCACCTTGAATCGCATGCACCTGCTCCTTATTTTGAGCTCCCAGCCTCTTAAAACATCTCTCGAAGGGGTGTCCTGACCAGCCACAAAAACTACAAACCTCCTTGCTCTTCTTTCTGCCAGCATCGGGTACCGACGGGCTCTTTCCTACACCCGATTTCCTCTTATCTTTTCTCATTTGCTGCCCTCTTTCCTTTGCATTCTAAATTTCCTCAATTTTCAAAGAAGATTCAACCACTCCCGCATAGCTCGTTGATCCATAAGCACATGCAAACTTCTGCACATCACTTCTCAGGCCACCAAGAAAATGCTTAACTCGATCTGCCTCGGAGCTTACCAAGCTAGGGGCAAACCAACTCAGTTTGCTGAACTCAATCTCATACTCACTAACTGAGAGCTGCCTCTGCTTCAAATGTAGGAAATCATTTATCAGGCGGTCGCGCTCGACTGAAGGAAGAAACTTACTTAACAACAGTTACTTGAAGGTTTCCCAAGAGAATCCCTCTTTCAAGCTCTCCTTCTCTCTCAGCAACTAACTCTTCGCCAATCCCTTAAGCTGATTGGCGGCAATCATCACCCTCTGATCGGGGGTAACTTTAGAATAGGAGAACATCTCCTCGTTGGCTATGAGCCAATCATCCAAAACCATAAAGTCTGCCTTCCCATCATAAGTAGGTGGTCCAAGTCGCTGGAAGTGTGATATGAATGTCATCTTCGGGGGCAGCACAACAGGAGGTACTAGGGGAGCAGGAGGAACAGGGACAGCTACGCCTACAACAGGGTCCGACACTCTTGGAGGCTGTCCTTCCACAACTGCTAATAGGGTCTGGATACTAGTCTGCATACCCACAACCTGCCTAGACAAGGCTTCATTACTCTGTCACAGACTTTCAATCAACGCCTTGCTATGCGCCCCAGAAGACTCACCCTCAGATTGGGGATTCGATCTCGTCAAAGGACGCCTCACCATCCTATAATCGTATTAGAATGACTTAGAACCTAGCCCAACTGCTAGAACAAAACTACCTGGTACAAACAAACATACTTAAATATGAACTCTAACTGCTAAACTTGCTCTAGGATTTTTACAATGACGATGTTATGCTTAACCTAGGATGGTTCATCACCACCATTCTAACTCATGTGCTTAGACCATGAATGCATGAATTTGTATTCCTTTGACTTAAAACTATGTGTGTACATATGTCATCATGCAAATCTTTAGCTTGGCACATTGTGCTTATGAAATGTTATGTTATGCATGTTGTGATATGCATTCTAAAAAAGGCCTTAATGCATGCCATGGGTGGCGTACACATGAAAATGTTATGCATCCCATACTACATAACATTTCTATGTAACGAAAAAAGAAAACGTGGTAGCCGCATTCATGTGGTGAGGTTATACATCCCATACTACATAACCCTCACTTGTTTCCTCCTATGGTGGATCCATATACAAACACATATTATGCATCCCATACTACATAATATGCCCCGTATACTTCTATTCATGCTTATGAGTGTAGTGTTCGTTCTTCAGCCAAGACTTACTGATGACATATCAGTGTGTGTATGATATGACGCTAAACCTCTAATTCTAACAAGGGAAAGGTTGCCTGACCAATTGTCAAGCAACTTCCCTCTGATACCAACTGTCATAACCCGCACTTTCTCAACGAATAAATCTTATCAGAGAAAGAGAAAATACGTGTTGTGATGCCATGTAGTGTAGGGGATAACTCCACTGATGACTTGTTTTAGTCATCGTTTTTGGGATAATTTAGTAGCCTAAATGCATAAGTTTATTTATATTTTATGCTTGCCATTTCATGTTTTAATGTCTTTTTATAAATTCCTAGTTATATTATAGTTATTTTATATTTTGATATAAAAATCTATATAGTCTTATTATATGTATTATGTTACTATATATATTATGTTATGTTTAGTAATTATAATTAATGTTATGTTATATGTAATGTTTTAATTTTAACGTTTTAATGTTTTTATATTATGTTGTTTTAATTTTGTTATTCATAACATAACTAGTCCATGTTTATTTTGTCTTTTTTTGTAGGTTCATGAGCCATTGGAGCAGCTCGGCCACTTATGGTGCAGCCCACATCATGATGCAGCCCCCCAACATGCTAACCAACCACTATTGGAGTAGCCCACCGAGCCTACCCGAGCCCAACAAGAGCAACCAAGCAGCCCATTTGCATTTGATGAAGCCCCAGTAGTCCCCCAAACATCAAACCCGACCACATGCATGAAATTCTTCATGCATGTGGCCGGCCCGCCCTCTCTCTCCTCCTCCTTTATTATTTTCTCCTTTTTATTTCGTATTCACCCCTTCTTTTCCTTCCCCTCATGCTCTCTCCTCATTAATTAAATGACATGCATGCATTTCCAATCCACATGGCCGGCCCCTCTCTTTTCCCCTTTCTACACACTTCCATTCATCCCCCTTTCTACTAAACATTTCCTATTTCCATAAATTACATGCATTGAATCCTCCCATTCCTTTTCCCCAATTAAATGAAATGCATGAACTTTGCTTCCCCTACATGGCCGGCCACACCCGTGTCCCCTCATTTTTGCCTTCATTCTAGAATCTTCCCTCTTCACCGATAAAAGGAACCTCATCCCTCTAGTTTTTGTCAAGTAGTTTTTGTTTGAAGTAGTTTTAGTTGGAAGGAGTTTTCGTAGAGATAACTAGTTCAAGTGAGAGTTCTCCTCTTTCTTTGTTGCTAAGTAGATTTCTTCTTAATGTAATCCTTTGTTTTGGTAGCATAATCTTGTCTCTCTTTTTATTATTATTGTGTACCCCCTTTTTCTATTAATGCAAATGAAATCTTTTTCTTTTTCTTTCATGGTTTCCCTTTCTATTATGCTTAGCTAATTTTATTTTGTTCCCAATCGCGATTAACTTTGCGATGAAATAACGCATCTTTTATTTTATGTTTGCAATTATATTTTTCTATTTTTTATCCGACCTTGAATTATTTCGTATCGACTCCGTATTTCTGGTATACAGTAGTAGATTCCGATCTCATATTTGAGTAGCCGAGAGGCTCGTGAATGTGAAAGATCACTCAAGGAAGGAAGGAGTTCAACGCAACCCTAGAGATAGGATGACATAAATCCTCCGGATTGGAGTCAAATCCAATAGTGCGGGTCACTTCGTTAATGCGACTTTAAGCCATTTTGACTTGTAAAGAGATTTCGGTCAAAATGTCTATAAGTTAGGGGATTTAATGCTCTAGCGAGATTACTTCCTAATATCGGATCCGTCACAGTCTTAATAGTATTGCAAATGCTAAACTAATTTATTTCGTTATTTTATTTCAAAGTGAATTGTCGATCGAACACTCTTTTACAATAGTTTATTTCTCTTTTAATTAAGCTTAGTTCATTTTAATTTTCAAACTCATCAATCGTTCGGTAGGATAATAGAATCGTTGTGAGTAATAGTACTTGCCTGCCCCGAGTTTTTATACGACCTTGATATATTTTTATCAGTATACTATAAAATGATAGGTACACTTGCCTATTCGGATTGTGGTCCGTGAGATGATTTTTACGCATCATGTTTTTGGCACCGTTGCTAGGGAAATTTTTGGCAATATTACGAAAGCATCGAGTTTATTACTTCTACTAATTATTTTTTTAAAAAAAATATTATTTTAATTTTTCTACTTGCTAAAAAAATTAAAATATATATATTTTTTTCTCTTTGGAAACAGTTTTTTTTAATGGAATCATCATATTTTTTCACTTTCTGCGGGTCGCCCGACCTCTTTTATTCTGAATGTCTTTCGGGAACCCCTCCTTTTGATTTTAATTTTTCTGGGAAAGGTCAAAATGGCCAATTTGACCCTTACTCCAATTTTTATCCTACTTGGGAGATGGGGAACCCGTCTTATTTTTCTTATGATTTTGCCCCGCAAAGCGCCGCACCTCTAAATTTTCATTCAATCGATAATGAGTATTTTGAGTTGCAAACTTCTCTTGATAATATTAATTCGCATTTAAAAACCATTCTCGATTATTTTTCTCGTGAGGCTGCTTCATTTTCTTCGTCTTCTTCTCCGTCTCCTCCAATTTCTTCATGTAATGAGTCACCGGATATCCTGGCTTGTCTTTTTCCTCTCGAGGAGGATAACTATTCAGATATTCCGGATTGTTTCCTTCCTCCTTTGGAAGACACTTCTATGGATATTATGGTGAGCTTCTTACCCGTTGATGATGACGAGACGTCTCCTATTTCTCCTTTTGAAGATGTTTGTGATTCCATTTCGCTTCAATTTTCAACTGTTCCAAATTTTTCTATTTTTAGCGAACCTTTTTCTTCTTCTTCTTTTATTTTAGATGATTCTCCTTTAGTTCTCTCAACCCCTTCTTCTCTCGAAATTTCACAAGATTCTCCTTCTCCTTGTGAAATTTCCGTTGATGAAATTTCTTTTTCTAATTCTTTTATTCCTCTTTCCTTTTCTTCTTCTTTTTCTTCTTCTTCTTTTGACGACCCTTTCTTTCCAATTTTTCATACGGCAGAGTTCTTCTATAACTCCGTCCGTTCATTTTTGGGCGTCATTCCCTTGAAGATTCCACCGCATGTCGGGGCGATTCTTCAATTTTAATTTTTTTGATTTACTCCCCTAAGCGCATACTTAAGGAGTTACCTCTTCACTTTAGTTTTTATTTTCCATTTAGCTAACCAATAACGTCGGGCTCAGACAACATTAAACAAAGAGCGCTCTTGGGAGGCACCCCTTGCTTATCCTTTTTGTTTTCTTTTTCTTTTTATTTTGCAGGAATAAAACCTCCGGCGGTTCGTTTGGCTCCATCCTTTCCTCTCTTCTTTAGGCCTGAGCTGGTGTCCAGCTCAAGCATGGGGGAGCGAAAACTGCATTCAGCCTTACGAATCCGGGGAAGTCGTTTTCTTTTTATTTATTTACTTTATTGCATCCCCCCTCCCATTTCTTCTTCCTTGTTTTAATTTTTCATTGAGGGCAATGCAAAATTAAAACATGGGGGAGGGTTTGGTTATTTTCTTTCTTTCTTCTTTTCAAAAAAAAATGTTTAGTATAGTTTTATTAAGTTTCTTTAGTACTGCTTTTATTTAGCCTTATCAAAAACCAAAAAAAATAGAAAAATCAAAAATTCCAAAAAAAAGATTATATTTCAAAAACCCAAAAAAGTGAAAAATGTCAAAAAAAATCAAAAAAATAATAAACCTCATGCTTAGCTTTTTGTTATTTTCAGAAATTTAGTTTGAGTATGTTTATAAGCATTTTTACTATTTGCTAATCTTTTTTTCATTATATTTAGTTAAATCTAATATTTAGTGATTTAGTTTTGAGGATAATCTTATGATTTTAATTTGCTTAGAGTAATTTATTTAGCACTTTTTCTTTTTTTATTTTAAATAGTTTCAATTATGTAGTATTTTTGCTTAACAATTTGGATTCTAATGATTATTACCTCGTGCTTTTAGATTCTTAGGAAATCTCAATCTACTAGTAGTTGCTCTCTAGTATTTTAGTTTATTTTCTAAAAATCTTGTTTAACCTCTTATGCTTACCCAATTCTCTTTTGCTTTCTTTTATTGTTAGATCATATGTCATGGGAATAAGGAGATGTTAGTTCCTTATTCTCTGGTACACATTTGCAACCCTGATGAAGAGAGGAATTAAAAGTTCATATATGTCAGGGGAAGTTATAGGATGTTAGTCTATCATTTTTTGGTATTACATATATATTTTAAAAGAAAATTGTGTGGGGTGTGGTGAAAAAAAAATAATGATGATCACCTCCAATCAAAGACCTCTTCATGTTAATTTTTCTCCCTAAATCCCTTAGCCAATATTATTATCTTAGTTTTAAAATTAAAATATTGGGAGAGCATAAGTAGTAGGTTGCATTTTTTCCTTAAGTTTCTTTCAAGTTTTGGTTTTTATAATTTCAATCTAACCTTGTTTGCACTTTACTAAATTTTGAGTTCTAGTTAAATTATAAGAGAATTTTTGGCTAAACATTTCTCTCTTTTCACTTTAATTTCATAATTTAGGACTTGATTCATAAATCCATAAATTTTTATTTTTGTCTAGATTTTGGTGTAAATAAATTTTTAGTTTAATTAAAAATTTTATAATGTCCTATAAATATTTCTCTTAATTTTGCTCTAGAATAGCAAAAGCCTAAGCATGGGGGAGTTTGATGACTTATTTTAGTCATCGTTTTTGGGATAATTTAGTAGCCTAAATGCCTAAGTTTATTTATATTTTATGCTTGTCATTTCATGTTTTAATGTCTTTTTATAAATTCCTAGATTTATTATAGTTATTTTATGTTTTGATATAAAAATCTATATAGTCTTATTATGTATTATGTTACTATATATATTATGTTATGTTTAGTAATTATAATTAATGTTATGTTATATGTAATGTTTTAATGTTTTTATATTATGTTTTTTTAATTTTGATATTCATAACATAACTAATCCATGTTTATTTTGCCTTTTTTTATAGGTTCATGAGCCATTGGAGCAGCCCAACCACTTATGGTGCAGCCCACATCATGATGCAGCCCCCAACATGCTACCCGACCACTATTGGAGCAGCCCACCTAGCCTACCAGAGCCCAACAAGAGAAACCAAACTGCCCATTTGCATTTGATGAAGCCCAAGTAGTCCCCAAAACATCAAACCCGACCACATGCATGCAATTCTTCATGCATGTGGTCGGTCCCCCTCTCTCTCCTCCTTTATTATTTTCTCCTTTTTATTTCACATTCACCCCTACTTTCCCTCTCCCTCATACTCTATCCTCATTAATTAAATGACATGCATGCATTTCCAATCCACTTGGTCGGCCCCTCTCTTTTCCCCTTTCTACACACTTCCATTCATCCCCCTTTCTACTAAACATTTCCTATTTCCATAAATTACATGCATTGAATCCTCCCATTCTCTTTCCCCCATTAAATGAAATGCATGAACTTTCCTTCCCCTATATTGCTGGCCACACCCTTGTCCCCTCATTTTTGCCTTCATTCTAGAATCTTCCCTCTTCACCTATAAAAGGAACCTCATCCCTCTAGTTTTTGTCAAGTAGTTTTTGTTTGAAGTAGTTTTAGTTGGAAGGAGTTTTCGTAGAGATAACTAGTTCAAGTGAGAGTTCTCTTCTTTCTTTATTGTTAAGTAGATATCTTCTTAATGTAATCCTTTATTTTGGTAGCATAATCTTGTCTCTCTTTTTATTATTATTGTGTACCCCCTTTTTCTATTAATGCAAATGAAATCTTTTTCTTTTTCTTTAATGGTTTCCCTTTCTATTATGCTTAGCTAATTTTATTTTGTGCCCGATCGCAATGAAATAACGCATCTTATATTTTATGTTTGCAATTGTATTTTTCTATTTTTGATCCGACCTTGAATTATTTCGTATCGACTCCGTATTTCTAGTATACGGTAGTAGATTCCGATCTCATATTTGAGTAGCCAAGAGGCTCGTGAATGTGAAAGATCACTCAAGGAAGGAAGGAGTTGAATGCAACCATAAAGATAGGATGACGTAAATCCTCCGGATTGGAGTCAAATCCAATATTACGGGTCACTTGGGTAATGCGGCTTTAGGGCATTTTGACTTGTAAAGAGATTTCGGTCAAAACGTCTATAAGTTTGGGGATTTAATGCTCTAGCAAGATTACTTCCTAATATCGGATCCGTCACGGTATTAATAGTATTACAAATGCTAAACTAATTTATTTCGTTATTTTATTTCAAAGTGAATCGTCGATCGAGCACTCTTTTGCAATAGTTTATTTCTCTTTTAATTAAGCTTAGTTCGTTTTAATTTTCAAACTCATCAATCGTTCGGTAGGATAATAGAATCGTTGTGAGTAATAGTACTTGCCTGCACCAAGTTTTTATATGACCTTGATGTATTTTTATCACTATACTATAAAACGATAGGTACACTTGCCTATTCGAATTCTAGTCTGTGAGACGTTTTTTACGTAATATCCACACATTCAGGCAAAACACCAGACTCTACATCTTTACAGAAAATCATAAATTATTATGAGAGAAAATCAGTTAAATTTGACGGTCGTATCCCTCGACACAGTGGATCAGCTTGTCCACAATTAAAATATATAGATACACAGCTAAAAGTACTTTGGTTAGGTTGATTTGACATCCTAAATGAGCATAAGTGTCCCCGAGGGACGACTCATGGTATGCACTGCTCTAAATTTAATATAGTAATAAAAATAGTCTTTACGTTACTTAGGAAAGTAGCGTTTTAGTTTTATAAACATGATGTGCATGAGGTACATATAGTAATGCTTTTAGGGTTTAAAATACCTAACATGCAACCTAGCATAAATCATTCCCAGAAATCAAGTGAACATCCTCCAAATAGGCAAAAATAGCAGTTTCAGCTCATACCCAGCAACATAAGTAAGCCACCAGTGGGCGTCAACAACCTTACACGAACCCACTGGTGAGTATGCATGTCTATACAGAAAGGAAGGAGAACTACCTCACCAGATGAGGAACAACAACCTCAGCTACCCAGGAGGCCACAAGCAAGCTCCACAAGAGCACTAGCCGTCAAACTGGCTACAACCTGAACCTGAGGCATTCAAAAAAAAAGGAACACCTCAGCAAGTAAAAGAAAATCAAAGGGAGTGTAGCATTAGATTCGTGAGCAAGAAAAAAAAGGGGTTTACCAACCCTGCGACAAAATGTTATCAGGAAGAAAAGGCACGACAGTAAGAAGAAACACTATCCAAAGAGCAGTAAAAGTACACCAAGTGTGAACATAAATAGCAACATGCTCTACTAAGCCCCTACAGCAGCACCAAGGCATACCTATGCCAAAAGAAATAGCCACTAAAAAGGAAAGGAACTAACAGTCCTAATATTTGTGAATTACTGGCCGTGGTGAAAACCTTTGGTCGGAGTGGGCGGCACATCCCTCACCAACAACCAGACCCAAAAACATTCCAGGGTGAAAACAACCAGTGGCAGCTACAGGGTCCACACACTCAACCATACCAGCCCAACACGGCCTAGGTGGTGGTGGCCACAACTCAGCACGCACGATTCACCCGTTACAGAGCACACAAAACCACACAACCTGCCATAATCCACGAGTCGGCATGCAAAACTAGCCGAACACCCAACACCCCAATAAGGAAAAAGCCATACTTACAGTCCTAAAGGGAAACACAACCCAAGGTAAAAGCGTCGAGTTCACTTGACGTGGCGCTGAGTGGGTTACTCAATACCAAGCACTAACCACGGCGTTGAGTGGGGTCACCCACTTAATGTAAGGAACATAGCTGCAACAAGCCTAGCCATGGCGTTGAGTGGGTCCACCACACTCAACGCCAAACAGATTCGGTGTTGAGTGAGGTCCACCCAATCAACACCAAGTAACCTAACCGCAGCAACAGGTTTTGGCATTGAGTAAGACTACCACACCCAACGCCAAAACAACTACGGAGTTGAGTGAGGTCAACTCACTCAACGCCAAATAACTTAACTGTAAAAACAGGCTTTGGCGTTGAGTGAGTCCACCACACTCAACGCCAAAACAGCCATGACGTTGAGTGAGGTCAACTCACTCAACGCCAAATGACTTAACCGCAAAAACAGGCTTTGGCATTGAGTGAGTCCACCACACTCAACGCCAAAACAGCCACGACGGTGAGTGAGGTCGACTCACTCAATGCAAAAAATGACTTAGCCGCAAAAACGACCATGGCGTTGAGTGAGTGCACCACACTAAACACCAAAAGCCAAACAGTCTAGGCATTGAGTGAGGTACACTCACTCAATGCTTTTGACTTAGTCGTAAAAACGACCATGGCATTGAGTTAGTGCACCGCACTCAATGCCAGACGGCTAACAGTCTAGGAGTTAAGTGAGGTACACTCACTCTACGCTTTTGACTTAGCCTAAAAATTCTAAAACCTGGAGCTAGCCGACCCCAGCCCACTCAATGCCTACTAGCGAGAGAGCTGGAAAATAACTCCAACTCTCTCTCCTACCCCTTCTACCCTGCCACAACAACCTAACAAACTGGACTAAAGCTTAACAAAGCAAAACCCTACTCGAGCTACTATCTGGACACCAAGCAGAGAACAGAAAGAGAGAAAAATAATTAATTCTGGACAAGATTGATAGTAAACCTGCTCGGGACAAAGACTGCAGCAACCTAGCTTCTAGGAGAAAAAAGAATGAGCTGATATAACAAAAGAAATTGGAAAAAAAACAAGATTGGCAAGGGCAAAGAGAGCCACTTGCCTCGACCTCCAGGAAACAGCATTTGCCTTCAAAAATTCCGCTCTGGCGGCAAGATCGGCCACCTAGGAAGAAAACTTGAAGCTTTAGGGAAGAAGAAGAAGAAACCACCAGAACCCTAGCTCCCATAGACAGACCGAAACGCTAAATTACATACCTAGGAAGCAAGATCTGGGCGAGAGCAGCACAAATCTGATGTTACCCGAGCGAAACAAGCCCTAAATCCTAAGTTATCCGGTGGTCAAAGCTGCAGCTCCTCCGCCTCCCGCTTGCTTCCTTCCGCTGGAAGCTAACAAACTGAAGCTAGCTCAGGAAACGGGGAAGAAGAGAATAGATGGAGCCTTATAATAAGACCTCCACTCACTCAAACAAGCTAATAAAAATATAAGCATAAGCAAACAATCGGCCACTAGCTGCCTCTCCTTAAACCGCCACCTTTAGCTAAGCATATAAAATATTATACATATAAAAATATATGCATATACAAACATATAAATATAAGCTTATAAAATCAGCCACCAAAATAGCTATCGACACCCAAGCCTAACACAATGTATATATACATGTATATACATATATACCTGGCTAAACAAACTAGACTAAAAACAGGGCACCAGCCCTACCAAGCTCGACCACCCAAGGCTATGCACAGCAATAACAACTACCACTAGCTAAACAAGCAAACGTCGAAACAACGCGAAAACAAACGATCTTGGATTTCGACAAAACTCGCACCGTAACTAAACATCTAAGCTACCAAAACAACGGCGAAGCCGAAAACAACATCCGATGATCAAACACAAGGGCTAACACTTCCCAAGCTAAAGTACAAGCATTCCCTGAGAGGCTAAGTCGAGTCACCAAAACAGACTCTGGCTAGTTGGGGAATCTTGCAAACAAGCTACAAACAGGCCACTCAAGGAACCTAAAGAGCTAAGATCACGCTCTAACAATGGCAAAAAGCCAGAAACGCGTCATCGTAATGCCAATAACGATCAAACAAAACACAAAAAACTGGGGGCATTACATATATAGGCTTAAGAAAGCTCTATATAAATTGAAATAAGCCTCTAGGGCTTGGTATGAAACACTGTCTGCTTTCCTTATTAAGAATAAATTCTCAAGAGGGAACATTGACAAGACTCTATTCTTTAGGGAACCCAAAGGTAAGATCATCCTAGTCCAGATATATGTTGATGACATTATCTTTGGTTCTACTGAAAATAACCTTGGTAGTAAGTTTGCGAAACTTATGCATGTGAAGTTTGAGATGAGCAGCATGGGTGAGCTTAAATTCTTCTTGGGACTCAAAGTTAGACAGACTAATGATGGATTGTCCATATCTCAGTCTAAGTTCACCAAGGAGTTAATTAAGAAATATGGCATGAAGTCAGCCTCCACAATGAAAACTCCAATGTGGACAAGTATGCTTATAGGCAAGGATGAAGCAGGAAAACCTATTGATGAGTCTTTGTTTAGAGGGATAATTGGCTCCCTACTTTACTTGATTGCTAGTAGACCTAACATTATGTATGCCACATGTGTACGTGCTAAGTACCAAGCTTGCCTAAAGGAATCTCATTAATCTGCTATTAAGAGAATCTTAAGATATCTTAAGGGCACACCTAATCCATGTCTTTGGTACCCTAAGAATAGATATTTCTTGCTAACAGGTTTTTCAGATGCAGACTTTACAGGCTGCAAAGAAGATAGGAAAAGCACCACAGGCACATGTCAGTTTCTAGGTGGAAGGATGGTGTCATGGAGCAGCAAAAAGCAGACAAGTGTAGCTATTTCCACTACTGAATCAGAGTATATAGCTGCAGGCAGTTGCTGTGCTCAGTTGTTGTGGATAAAACATCAACTTGAAGAATATAACATCAAGGTAAGTAGAATTCCATTATATTGGGATTCTACTAGTGCTATATCTATTGCTAAGAATCCAATTTCACATAACAGAACTAAGCATATAGAAATCAAGTTTCACTTCATCAGAGAACATGTTGAAAAAGAAGACATAAGTCTAGAATTTATCAACACTAACAATAAAATTACTGATATATTTACAAAACCTCTGGATGAAAGTAAATTCAATTATTTTAAAATTGAATTAGGTATGTTGAACCTAGAATGAGATATTAGGTCAGCACAAAATTTCTCAAGAAATTTGGCTAAGTTAGAATGTTTGTATCGACACAAGCAAATTGTGTCGACACTATCATAAGTTTGTGTCGACACAACTCTATCGAGACCTTATACTAGTAGATTTTTGTGTCGACACACAAAAATCATTGTTGACACATCGACATTTCAACACCCTCAATACTCTGTCAAGACATAAGTAGTCTATGTTGACACAGACAAAAGTATGTCGAC
Source organism: Platanthera zijinensis (assembly GCA_039513925.1). NCBI lineage: Eukaryota > Viridiplantae > Streptophyta > Magnoliopsida > Asparagales > Orchidaceae > Platanthera > Platanthera zijinensis. Next base: position 69,308,374 of record CM077089.1, on the reverse strand, counting down.
ACATTGACATGATGACACCTACAAAGCTCTATCGAGACCTAGGTCGTTTATGTCAACACATGTAAAATTTTGTCGACTAGTAAAATCCCTAGTCAGGCGCATCTTTTGACCTTCCTTTTATAAGTATACTATAAATAGGAGAAGACAAATCTGGCCGACTGTGCTTTCAGAACTCTCGACTCTAGACTTTGTGTCGACAAGAAATTCTCCCGTCAACTCTCTTCTCTCTGATTCACTCATGGCGCCACAACAGGAAGACAAGGCCAACAAGGGATATGAACTAGTACACAAGGCATTCGAGACTACCTCCCCAGAAATCAAGGACATGATTACCCTAATCACTAAAAATGGATTGGAATACTTGGTCTCAGAACCTACAAGGATCCGGAAGAAGGAGGTTCTTGAAATTTACTCGTCAGCAACAATGGATTCTAAGGGAAAGAAGATAAAGTCCACTGTAAATTGTACTACAAAAAAACTCTCACTGAAGAATATAAGAAAGTCAATTCAGCTTCCCAAGATTAAGGAAAAAGATGATATCGCATCATAAATGACATGGGATGCACTCCAATGGTGTTGAATTGATCCCACTACCAAGATTGGATCTTCAATGACCCGGAAGGGAATGAATTCCCAGGGTAAGTTCCTGTCCGAGATAATAGGCAAGGTTATTCTATGCAAAACAGGAGGACATGATAGGAATTCTGCCTATATGTTCAAACTCATGACCAGAGTTATATACAAGATGAAAACAGACTGGTCTGCTCTAATATTTGACATGATCAAAGAAAGTGCCAAGTAGCCCAATCTGGGTAGAATACTAAACCTGTTTCTGGCTTCTACCATTCCAGAAGTGATGAATCAAACTCCAGGAACCAAGATTAATCACATGAGGAGAATGGATCTGATAATACTATCTAGATGGGATAAAGTTTTGACAAAAGATGTTTCTACCCAACAAAAACAAGTGAAGAAGGATTAGAAAAAGAAAACTACCACCCAGGCAAAAGAATCTTCTAGTGATTCTGAAGAGCAGGTTGACTTCAGCTTAGATGAAGAGCAACCAAGAAAATCACCTACACCAACACCAGCTAAAGAGGCTCAAGCCCAAGGGGAGAGCATTCAACTACCAGAAAATAAGATGGTCTTCACTCCAGGGGGAGACAACACTGAGATTATAATTGTTCAAGAACCTTAACAGTCACAGCTGCCAGCCCAAGGGGGAGGTATAGCTGAAGTTGCACTGGATAGTGAGAATGAACCTGATACTGTTATGGATATAGTCTCATAAATCAATAATACTGCAACAGTCATCACTGAGAAAGATGCACAGGATGTGCATATGTCAGTCCCAGATCAAGCTGAGCAACACCACTCCTCCAATTTAGAGAAAACCCTAGAAGAGAATCTTGATGTCCAGGGAGAACCATTTGTGGAAAAAGAGAACATTATACCTCCTATTCAGATGCAGCAAGAGGTAACTCTGAAAGAGTTATTTTCTGACTTCCAAGAAGTAAGGACTGAGGGGGAGCTGCCAAGGACTAAGGGGGATATGCCACTAAATGCCTCAAGTCCTAAGGAAATTGTGGCTTTAGAAAGTTCATCAAATTATTTTGATCATGAAGAAGCTTCCAGGGCCAAGAAAAGGAAGCTGGTGTCACTCAGGAAGAGGAGCACGGGCTATAAGAAAGCCTTGCAAACTATCCCTCAAACATCTGCTCCAGGAATAGACTTCAGTTCACTTTTGGTGAAACTGCAGGTGAAAATGGATGAGTAAAGACTTGCTCTGAAGGAATATATGGATGAGTCACACAAAGAAATGCAGTTCCAGCTGGCCCAAGATGTCAAGTCAAACAGGTTTGAAGTAAATTTGCATAAGAAGGAGATGACAGATTGCTTCCATAAGGGAGGTAATGTTGTAGTATACTTGGCCACACAAGAATAGGACATGAAAACTAAAATAGCTGACATTGCAGATAAACAAGGATATATTCTAGAAAATCAATTCAGAATGAATGAAAATCTCACAGACTCACATGGTGCTATTCTCACAAAAATGGGAGGTATTGCTACTGATGTGAAAACTAAAGTATCTAACCAGATCAAAGAAAATCTAGCTGCTGTCCATATAGCAATTCAACCATCTGAAAAGGCTATTTATGATCAACTGCAGAATTTCAGACTCAACTACAAAGAGGGCATAGATTTTCTGGCTAATTAGGTAAGGTTTCAGAAGGATGATCTAAGAGATCATGTGGCCAGAGAAGTCATAAAGGAGGAGAGAGTGATAGTCAAAGCAAGCTCAGATCATGACAAATAGGTATCCAATACAATCAGAGCTACTCTTGGATATACACCCCTTTGTGATGATGATAATATTGCTGAATCTGGTATTCAACCTGCTTACCTTGAAGGGGTTCAGCAGGAAGTTGCCCAAGTCATCTATCCTCCATCTGATTTTGAAGAAGTACAGAAAGCAGTACATCAATTGTATAGCCCTCCACAGGAGGCACACAATGTTATTATTGCAAAAGATAAAATGTTTGAAGGTGCTTTACAAAGAGAGCAAGAAGCACAAAAAGCTAGGGATGCTCAAAAAGAAGCTCAACTATCTAAGAAAATATTCAGAGAGTAGGCTGAATTAAAGGCTGATTTTGAACAATGGAGTTCAACCTCCAGAAATATCATTCTTACTGCTTGGAAAGCTATGAAAGTTAATATGCATGATAGAGGAAAATGGTGCTCTGATCGAGAATGGAGTAAGTATCAAGAAAGGCCAAATGCAATACATCAGTTCAGAAGGGATATCAAAGCTGGGAAGTTACCTGCTAACTCTGTGGAGCCTAGCAAGTACTTCCCAAAGCCTTATCATTACTTTGAAAGGCAGAAGATTAAGGCCGAAGAGCTCAAAAAGAATGATCTGAAAGGGAAGAAGCCAGCTGATGACACAGAATCTAAGGTGCAAGCGAAGATTCAATCTGGCAAAAGAATAGTTATCAAGTAGCCTGATCAATCTTAGGGATAGATAGGCTAGTTTTAGAACTGTATAATTTTTTGTACTAAAAAGTCTTGTAAATCAAAAACTAATTCCTGATTAATGAATTTTATCATATTCTGTGATGATATTTCATGTTGTTTCTGCATTATGAGTTACCCTGTCTGTGTAATGATTATATTCTTCTTAATCTTTGTTTTATTATAAGTGGTGTATATTATTGACTAAGGGTTATGACTTCTCAAAATAGGGGAGATTGTTGGGTACACTGGAAACTATGTACAAGATTTGGAGAAGCCTCACTTAACTCAATGATATATATCAATGTGTATTTGATGGGATGTTAAGTTTCAATGTGCAGGATAAAGAAATGCAGGAAAATATTCTAAGTACAAGTGTCGACACTTTTAAGGGAAATGTGTCGACACCAAAAGCCAGATTGTGTTGACAAAAAGAAATTCCGTCAGTGGCAGTTATGTCGACATACGGGGCTTGTGTCGACACACGAAAGTTCAGACTAGAAGCAATTATGTTGACACACAGGGCTTGTGTCTGCACACACTAAAGAAATCTATCAACACCAGTTATGTCGAGACTAGAAGCAGTTGTGTCGACACACAGGACATGTGTCGACACACACTCAAGAAATCTATCAACAGAAGCTATGTAGAGACTAGAAGCAGTTGTGTCGACACACAGGACTTGTGTCGACACACACTCAAGATATCTATCAATAGAAGCTTTGTCGAGACTAGAAGCAGTTGTGTCGACACACAGGAATTGTGTCGACACACACTCAACACATCCAACAGAAGCTGTGTCGAGAAGATAAAGAATGACTGTGTCGACATATTCAGAGCTGTGTTGACATCATTAGGACTTGTGTCGATACATGGTCTATTTGTGTTAACATATTTGAAGTGTTATCCAGACAAGTCTCTACTGTGATAAGAGTTCCAGGAGTGGTCAGGTATCAAGACTGAAGTCCTGACAGTTGTCATAAGTAACAAAGCTGTCATATCTGTCAGAGCTGTCAGAAGGTCTTTCTGTATCGGATCAAACAGTAACCATGGATAATTTCTATATAAAGACCTATTCTATCACAAACAGCAGATAGTAAATAGAAAAGAGTGATCGGTGAACTAAAAGACAAATACAGAAGAAGTAAAGTAAGAAGAAGGAAGATCCTGAACAAGTCTGCAAGAGGAGTTCAGATCTAATTCTGAATACAAGAAGGAAGCTGTATTGAAGATCATCTCCAACTTTATTTGAAGATCAACCTTACTTTATTAAGATTCAAGAAGCTTTAAAAAAGCTAAGAAAGGTTTTATCTTAAGAAGTCAGTTCAATCAAGAACTTATCAAGAAAGTCTTCATCCCATTCTCTTTCTATCTGGGTGAAGAGTTTATTATTTTAAACAATCAATTTTTCTGTAAGATCTCTTGTAGATCTGAGTGTAGGAGAGTTGTCTCTCTGAGTTGTTAGCCTAAATATATAAAGGCTGAGGAAGGGCTGAGTGCCTGAGGTAGGATCTTGGTAATCTGAGTTGTAGGCTTGGTGGTTAAGGCTGAGGTAGGGCTGAGTGCCTGAGGTAGGATCTTGGTGATCTGAGTTGTAGGCCTAGTGGTTAAGGCTGAGGTAGGGTTGTTGCCTAAGGTAGGATTCTTGGGAAGAATGTGAGTTGTAAGACTTGAAGAAGTCTGAGCTGTAGGAACCATTTGGGTTCTGAGTTGTAAGATCTCAGGATCTGAGATAGTGGAAGGTAGTTTGGCTGAATCCAGTACTCTACTGAATAGGTGAAGGGGGAGAGTGGACGTACCCATAAATTGGGGAATCACTATAAACCATTGTGTGTTGTGCTGTGAATTTTTTGTGATTGTTATTCTTTGTGCTATGATTGTTGTGCTGTGTTTAACATTTTAAATTGCCTAAGTTGTTAAAAAGGATTTGAACCTAATCACCCCCCCTCTAGGTGTTTAGGCTCTATAAACCAAATATTTCAGGAGGGTTAGTCTTCCTTTTCGAGAAGTCGGTGAAGACGGCGAGTCTCTCCAATAAACATCATCATTGGGCGGAGAGTTTCATCTTCGTATCCGGGCCCTTCATTAACATCCCTCTCATGCCCATTCAGTATGACGAAACGACCTACAATCCTCCCGCTCTAGGGGAGCGAGAGGGCACCCTTGTGGAGTTCTTTGGATCGAAGGCTTTTGATGTCCCCTTCCTCCGGCAAGACATGGATTCCCTCCTTCTGATACCTCCCGGCAAAGGTATTATTTCGGTCTAACCCTGCAACCTTTCATTTCGAGGTATAAGGCAAATTAGCTATTAGTTTCGCAAGTGAGCGAGAAATTCCCCTCCACCAACCTTTTGATGAGACCCAGGAGCTCGCCGACCCCTTAGCTCTTGCCAAGTTTTCCACTGCCGCTTGTCGGGAGGAGCCGAGACCTTCTTCCCAAGTGAGTGCCCAGAAGCGTAAGCACAGCTCCCCATATGCTCCCCCTCTCAAAAAACCAAATCCATCAGTAGTAGACAAGGGCAAGTCCATTATACCTGCATCCTCCGAGACCCCTGCCCAAGCCCGTTGATTGCAGGCGTGACGGGTGTCGCTGAGCTGGTCGCCGAGACCTCGACCGAGTTCCCATCCAAGCCGATGCAGAAAGGGCACCGAAACTTTGGCTTTGGCGAGAAGTTCCTGGATGCAGAGGGTAAGCCCTTGATCCAGTGGGACTATACCTCTAACCGCATTGCAGTCTCCACACTCCTCCCCTCCTGGAGGGAGAGGGACATGATCATTGGAGATGCCTTCGCGTTAGGGTATGGGCTCTACGGTCAGGAGGATGCCGCCACGCTCGACCAGACGACTACCCGGGTCCTCATCTACGACGCCGCCCAGTAGCAACTTCGCGTGGTCCATCTCTTGCATATGGCTGGGCGCCATACCATCACCATCGATTACAACCTTACCAATATGCTCAAGGGAAGGGATGCTGCAGTAGCTGAAGTGTCCACCCTTAAGGCCAACTTGGTGGCTGCCCAAAAACTTCTCTCCCTTTGCCCGGCCGATGAGGTAGCGGGACCCTTCAATATCTCTCGCCCTCTTAGTGCATAATTTTTTTTTAACCAGGTCTTCTTACAGGACTCCGCGCAAGCCCAGCTACGCCGTGCCAGGGTGGCCGGCCTAGAATACGAGAACCGGCTGTTGAAGGTTGAGATGAAGCGTCTGTAGGAGGCCTTGGCCCTTGCCCAACCATCGCTAGATGAGAGGCTCAAGCACCGCCACTACTCGGCATACGAGATCGACGTGATAGTTCAGGAGAATGCGTAAGCCATCGCAAAGATGTTTATCGAAGTACTGCAGGAATCAATTATTTTGAATGAAGGTGGAGAAACCCTCACGACACGAGAGACCTTGCCCTAGCTGTTTGACCTAATTCCCAAGCCCGTTGGAGAGGACGATTCCCCGATCAGAGATGCTATTTGTGACGTGGTGAGGCTCGACCTAGATAACGAGTCTGGAGGCAGCTCTTCAACCGATACCTCTAGTAGGGACCCCAGCGAAGCCCCTAGTGGGACCTCCAGCGGAATCACCAGCAGCCCTACCCAATAGCCTCTCGTTTTTGCCTTTTCATTGTTATCTTCTCCTCATTTTTGGAAACTTATTTTTGTAAACTTATTTTTGTAAACTTTTGTGAAGGGAGAGATTCCCCAACTTTTATATTGAATTGGAAGATCTGTCTTTTGGTGGAATGTTTATTTCCATTGCGCGAACCCTAGGGTCTTAGATGATGACCGCCGCCCGTTTGAAGAGTGGGCTAAGTAAAACCTACCAGAAGTAACCTGCCGAGAGTCTTGCCAAAAGGGCCGTATAGGGAACCCTGTCGAGAGGGGCCTGCTAGGACCCCTGGCGAGAGGGTTATGGTGAGAGCCCAGCCGAGAGGGTTATACCGAGATCCCTATCGAGAGGGGTCTGGGTTATCCCATCCTTACTTAGGACTGGTGTTAGATGTTTGGAAACTTGTTGTTAAGAGCTTTGTAACACCAACATGATTTCAACAACCCTATCTGCTTGATGTGAGCCTGGTCATCGGGTCCACCTGGGACCTACTTAAACAAAAATCTCTTTCCCCTTCTCCCCCAAGCGAGCCTACGACCCTGCCAGCTTGTGAAAACCTTACTACAGGTCTATTTGGGGTCTTATAAGATCCCATAATCCCTTCTCCCCTTCCTTTCCCCCCAAGCAAGCCTACGACCATGCCAGCTAGTGAGAGCCTTGTAGCGGGTCTACTCGGGGCCGAGTGCGCCTTCCAGCCCTGCCAGCTAATGAGATCCTGAGCAACGGGATCCTCTCGAGGTCTTCCCTTACACCCCCAAGCGAGCCTACGGACCTACCAGCTAGTGATAGCCTAGACAACGGGTTTACCCAGGGCCGAGTGCGCCTTCAATCCCTGCCAGCTCATGAGATCCTGAGTAGCGGGAACCTCTCGGGGTCTTCCCTTACCCCCTAGGCGAGCCAATGGACCTGCCTGCTAGTGAGAGCCTTGATAACGGGTATACTCGGGGCCGTGTGTGCCTTCCAGCCCCTCCAGCTAATAAGAGCATGAGCAGCAGGATCCTCTCGGGGTCTTGCAAATTTCTATCTCCCTTTCCTTTCCCCCCAAGTGAGCCTATGTCCCTGCCAGCTAGTGAGAGCCTGGCAGCGGGTCTACTCGGGGTCGAGTGCGCTTTCCAGCCCTACCAGCTAATGAGAACCTGAACAACGGGATCCTCTCGGGGTATTCCCTTACCCCCATGAGAGCCTACAGACCTGCCAACTAGTGAGAGCCTGGACAACGGGTCTACCCATGGCCAAGTGCGCCTTCCAGCCCTGCCAGTTAATGAGTGCCTGAGCAGTGGGATCCTCTTGGGGTCTTGCAAATTTCTATCTCCCTTTCCTTGCCCCCCAAGCAAGCCTATGACCCTGCCAGCTAGTGAGGGCCTGACAGCAGGTCTATTCATGGCCGAGTGCGCGTTCCAGCCCTGTCAGCGAATGAGGGCCTGAGCAGCGGAATCCTCCTGGGGTCTTCCCTTACCCCCCAGACGAGCCTACGGACCTGCCAGCTAGTGAGAGCCTAGAGAGTGAGTCTACTCGGGGCCGAGTGTGCCTTCCAAACCTGCCATCTAATGAGAGCCTGAGCAGCGGGATCCTTTCGGGGTCTTGCAAATTACCACAACCTCTTCTTCAGCCACCGAGCGATCCTACGACCCTACAAGCTTGATGGGAGCCTGAACAGTAGGTGTACTCGGTGCCGTTTGGAACCACAAACACTTCATAACCTGTGAAGAAACAATCTTTAGAATAACTATCGCAATAAAACATACAATCTTACCCATGATAAGAGTAAAGCCCCCGATTTTTTCTGCGATTATTTAATTCTCGTTTGGCGTTACGTCGACGCATTTTTTTTGCTTGTGCCATCTGTGGAGTGTGGTCTTAACTCCTTAGAACTGAGTGTCCTATCTTGTAGCCTATTGGCAAAATCCCCCTAGCAAGCCGGGTCGTTTTGGGTGACCCGGTGTGGCCTCTCGGGGGATGCCTGTGTTTTGGCTTCGGGTGGGAATAACTCGAGTTCTGTTCGTCGAAAGTTAATTTTGACTTTGCCGTTGCGTTCATAGCATGGAAATTTAGCTACGGTGCGAATTTCGTCGAATTCCGAGGATGTTCGTTTTTCGCCTTGTTTTGTATTTTATGAAAAATAATACTATTTAATAAATATTATATTAATTATTACTTTGGAAAGGTGCGGGTGCTTGGCGGTTATATTGTATATCATTATATAATATTTAATTAATTAACTATTAAGGTTAATCGGGTACTATATATAGGATGAGAATAGGATTAAAAGATAAAACCGCTTCTGTTCACTTTCTTCCTCCGCCCGCCTGCGCCTGTTCGCGAAACGGAGAAACCGCCGGAACCGCTACCTTCGGATGCCGATTTCGAGAGTGTTAGTGGACGGAATTCGATTCCAAAAGCGGATTTGGACTGCTCGCGCTTAGACCTTCACTCCTACGGTGAGTTTTTCTGGAATCGCAACATTTCTAAAGGTTGCAAATTCTCGGTTTAACCATGTTTTCCGCCGAAAATGTCCAGTTTGCTCGGCTTAGTACCTTGTCGCCGGATCCGTGAGGAGGAGGAGCCGGCCAAGTTTCTTCTGGAAATCGAGGAAAGTGGTGTTCTTGCCCTTGCCTAGTAGTGTTTTCTTTCTCTCTTTGTTCTTGCGGCCGTAGAAAAGCTTTTCTAGATTTTTGTTATGTTAGTAAAGCCATGTTAGCCCTAAGTTAGAAACCCAATTCTTTGCTTGAAATTGGGTATAAACTTCCTACTGTAAGCCTTCCTGTATGGTTTTTACCTAAAGCAGCCGAGGTACTATGTTTTCCTTTTACCGTTACAAACAAATCGTTTGGTTCTCGGGCCGAGAAATGAAGTAAAGGCTAGGATTAATTTTTTTTCCTGTGCCGTAGCTGTAGCTGGGTAGGAGTTAGAAGCTTTAACTCGAAAATTTTGCTAAGTCCTCATTATAATCTGAGAAATGTTATTAGCTGTTAGATTAATATTACTACAGTAATAAGCTTGCTGGTATCATGTTGGAGTAAAGTTAAGGCTCGGCGTTGAGTGTGGTGCACACACTCAGCGCCTGGGCTGTTAGGCTCAGTGTTGATTGTGGTACACACACTCAATGCATGGGCTATTCGGGTGTGGCATTGAGTGTGGTGCACACACTGAAAGCCATAGCCTTGTTGGTCTATTATTTTGCGGCTAAGTATGGTGGCGTTGAGTGAGTCGGCCTCACTCAACGCCATGGATGTCTAGGCGTTGAGTGAGGCGGTCTCACTCAATGCCACAGCCAATCCGCGCGGTTATGTCGGGTGGCGTTGAGTGAGTGGGCCTCACTCAATGCTAAGGCGATTTAGGCGTCGAGTGAGGTTGAATCACTCAACGCTGCAGCCCTTTCTAGCGGTTAAGTATTTTGGCGTTGAGTGAGTCGACCTCACTCAACGCCAAACCCATTTTGGCATTGAGAGAGGTGGACTCACTCAATGTCACAGTTAGTTTTTGCAGCTAAGTGCTAAGGCGTTGAGTGAGTGAACCTCACTCAACGCCGTAGCTATTTTAGCGTTGAGTGAGGTTAGCTCACTCAACGCCACAGCCAGTGTAGTAGAGATCGTTGAGTGAGTGAACCTCACTCAATGCCGTAGCTGTTTTGGCATTGAGTGAGGTTAGCTCACTCATCGCCACAGCCAGTGTTGCAGAAAGCGTGGAGTGAGTGAACCTCACTCAATGCCGTAGCTGTTTTGGCGTTGAGTGAGGTTAGCTCACTCAACGCCACATCCAGTGTAGCAGAGGGCGTTGAGTGAGTGAACCTCACTCAACGCCATAGTTGTTTTGGCGTTGAGTGAGGTTAGCTCACTCAACGCCACAGCCAGTATTGCATAAGGCGTTGAGCGAGTGAACCTCTCTCAACGCCATAGCTATTTTGTCATTCAGTGAGGTTAGCTCACTCAACGCCACAACCAGTGTTGCAGAAGGCGTTGAGTGAGTGAACCTCACTCAACGCCATAGCTGTTTTGGCATTGAGTGAAGCTAACTTACTCAATGCCACCGTCTGTTTAGGCATTGAGTGAGTGGGGCTCACTCAATGTCATGCCGTGTTGAGCCATCTCAACGCTTTTCCCTTACCTTGATTTTCTCTCCCGAGTGAATTCCTTGATTTTGAGGTTCTTTGTCGGCTATATTTTTCCATAGGCCGAATCGTGGGTTGTGGTAGTAGTGGTGTTTGAAGCTCTTAATGGGGGTGGTGTTGTGTAATTTAGCAGTGGCCACCCTTTTATTTTATCTTGCTCCAGGTATGGGCTGGGCAAGGGGGGGGGGGGGGAGGTCCCTAGTACTTTCACATGTTGACCCTTGAGCTTTGTTTCTTAGAAATGTTGGTTGGGGGACTGAGTTTGCTTCCAACCCGGATCCGCGTTGTTTTTCTACTGTCATCTCTCACAATTTAGGGTGTTAGACGTCTCTTCCTTTGTAGAGTGCAACATTTTGGGCTCATGGTAGCCTTGTAAACTCTACAGGACTTTTAGGCAGGGTTGTTGCTGCTTCTTCGCACATAGTGCTTTTCCCTTTTTTCTTGCCTTGGATAGTGGTGCTTGTTACGGTTTACTTACTCTTCTTGCTTATCATTTAGATTTAAATTTCTGTACAGCTTATTTATTTTTGCTTACTGAGGTATTCTTTTCTTCTTTGAATGCCTCAGGTTCTGGTTAGTAGCCGATTAGGCGGCTAGTTGTGATGTGCTGTTGCTGGTGGTCTCTCGTACTGTGGAGATCAGTTCTTTGGTCTTGTGAGGTATTTTTGTGCTTCTTTCTTACAGACATACATACTTGCCAGTGGGTTCGTGTCAGTTTGTTGGCGCCCACTGGTAGTTTTACCTTGATACTAGATATGCTATCTTTTTGTTGCTACCTTTTCTAAAGATAGTCTACTTGCTCTTGGGATGATTTATGCTAGGTTGCTAGTTACTTTTAAACCTAAAAACACTATTATAAGTATATCTCATGATCAGCAAGTTTTATAAAACTCAACCACTATTTTCCTAATAACATAAAAAGATCGTTTTCCTATATATAGTATAAATTAAATGTAGGGTCTTGCATTGTATAAGTTGTCTTCCGGGGACACTTATGCACACTTTTAGGATGTCAAACCTGAATAAAGTATTTTCCTCAGCGTATAAGTATAGTTTTTAAACTATGGACTAGATGATCCACAGAGCCGAGGGATACGGCCTTTAAAATGTAACCGATTTTCTAATCATTAAACTTATGAATTTTCATAGTCTAGTAAGATGGTGTTCGCCTGAGCGTCGACAGTTATCCCCTGCTTGACGTGGCATCACGATGCGTGTTTTCTCATACTCTAATGCTTCTTAAATTTGGATAAAATGCGGGTTGTGACAATAAGGGTAGAAATGTTTCAAGTTGTCTCTACTCCATGTGTTACTCATGGATACCCCTTCCACATTCTGGAGGTGGTATCCCCCTGACAGGGTCCTTCCCAATTGGGGTTGAGCTTACCCACGGATACCGACCTTCCAGAGCCATTGACCTTCTTCAAGACCAGGTCCCCCTCCTTAAACAGCTTTATCCTGACATGCTTGTCGAATTATTTGGCCATCCTTCATTTAATCTCTTCTTGTCTGACGGTGGTCATGTCGTGGAGCTCCTTGATCATGTCCAGCAAGAACCGTAGCTCCCCTTCATTCTCTTCCCTCCTAGCCTCATCTACTTCGCTGGCAGCCGTAACTCGTGGGGATAGAACCTAAAACTCCACATGCAAGACCACCTCATAACCATGCAATAGCTTGAAGGGGGTCTCTCTGGTGGCCGTGTTTGGGGTCATCTGCAGGACCCACAATACTGAGGGGAGTTGCTCCACCCAGCTACCCCTCAAGTTCTCTACCTTCTTTTTGAGTAGGTTCACTATTATTTGGTTTTCCGCCTCTACCTGACCATTGCTCCTTGGGTGGTGGATGGAGGAAAACCTGAGGTCGATCCCCAACTGGGTACAGAAGCCGATAAACTCCTCGCTTGCGAATTGCGGCCCATTGTCTGTGACAATGGCCTGAGGCAACCCGTGCCTACAGAAGATCTCTCAACAAACAAAGTTTTTGATGACCTAGGAGGCAACCTTGGCCAATGTCTTGACTTACAAACACTTTGAAAAGTAGTCGATCATGATCAAAAGGAACCTTCTCTGCCCGCTGGCTGGTTGAAATGGCCCGACCAAATCCATTCCCAAGATTGCGAAGGGCCATGACGTTGTGATGCTACTGAGCCTTTGAGTGGGCAAGAGTTGGATGGGGCATAAAGCTGACACTTTTGACGCCTCTTTGCAAACTCTGTCGCATCCTTCCTCAGGGAGGGCCAGAAGTATCCTTGCCTGAACACCCTTACCTCCAACGTCATTCCCCCTAAATGACTACCACACTTGCTGGAGTGTACTTCTTCCTGAATCCATAGGATCTCTTCCTCCGCCACTCATCGCGCCAAAAGGACCGATATAATCTTCTGATTTAATCCCCCTTCATGCATAAGGTAATGAGCCGCTTTGTGTCGAAAGCCCTTTACTTCCTTGACCCCTTCGGGGAGGCCTCCTATAGTGAAGAAGGTCACAAAGGGATCCCCCCATGAGGGTCATCTATCCACTTCCATCAGCTCCCCTTCCTCAACCACTAGATAAAATAGCTTAGTCAATGTCCCCCCTCCGGGTCCAAACTTGGACAGTCGGTCTGCTTCCTCATTCTCTTACCTAGGGAAGTGTCTATTTGAGAATGCTCGGAACCCACCGATGATCACCCTAACTTTGGACAAGTACTTCTAGAGCGTGGACTCTCGAGCTTCATATTCTCCCCTGATCTGCGACGCCACCACCAGTGAATCTATTTGCACTTCTATGTCGTGAACCTCTAGTTTATTAGCCAACCATAACCCGGCTATGAGAGCCTCATACTTAACCTGATTGTTTGTGACTGGGAAGTATAACGCCACTACTTTCTCTATGGTGACCCCCTGCGGCTTACAATTACTGGCCCTCCCCCTAGGGAGTGCTTCCCCGATGCTCCGTCAATGAACATATTCCACGCCTCCTTTGGCAGTGCTTCCTCCCCCTCCAGTTCCATGATGTAATCAGCCAAGAAGTCAGCCACTGCCCGCGTCTTGATGGAGAGCCTTGGCACGAAGGAGATATCAAACTCGCTGAGTTCAATGGACCACTTGGCCAACCTCCCTGAGTGTTCCACCCCTTCAAAGATCTTACGCAATGGATGATCGGTCACCACCTTGATTGAGTGAGCTTGGAAATATGGCCTGAGCTTCCTGGCTAAGATGATCAGAGCGAAAGGCAACTTCTCTATGATGGGGTAACGAAGATCCGCCTTCTTCAAGATTCTGTTGACGTAGTAGATGGGAAGCTGTTCTTCCCTTCATCCCTTACTAAAACAGAGCTCACCGCCTCCGCTCCTACCCCAAGGTACAAGGCTAGGTCCTCTACCTCCTTCGGGCTCTATAGGAGCGGTGCTTGGGATAGTTGAGCCTTCAAGACCCAAAATGCCTCCTCACATTCCTCCGTCCACTCAAGCATTTTGTTCCCCCGATGCATTTTTGTTTGGAATTGTGCCCTGTAATGTTACTCAAGATTTGTAGAAGCATCACCAATCATGCTAAGGGTCATATTGTATTTGATGTGTGCTTAAGTTCATGCATGCTGGTTGTCCTTGATTGGACAGGTGAACAAAAAGAGTAAGCTGGAAGTTACATAATTTTACTAATGCAAAAACATCGAGACAACTGAGATAGCTGAGAAGGATGTCTCAGCATAACCGCATAGACAGCTGAGAATCTCAATGCAAAGCGTTGAGAGAAGTGTTGGTCTAAGCCCAACTACTGAGATAAGAGATAGTCTCAGCTGTGAAGAAGAAAGCGTTGAGACAGTTGAGAAGAAACCGCTGAGACAGAAGATATTCTCAGCTGTGAAGAAGAAACTGCTGGGACAGTTAAGAAGAAACCGCTAAGACAAAGCCAGTAGAAATTACTTAAGTCCAGAAGCATTGAGTGAAGCAGGTTCACTCAATGCCTCTAATTAAGAGCCAAGTCAACATGTGTTGTGTGACTTAACTTCAATCAACGCTTAATGAGTTCTGGAATTTCTCTAAGTACAGAAAGTTATGACCACTGATGACATCACCGAAAGTCAACAATGTCAAAGTACTTCAGCACCGTTGCGGGAAAGCTACAGCAAAATCGGATGACCATTGTTGACATCACCAAAAGTCAACAAAGTCAAAGTTTTTCATGAGCCGTTGTGGGAAAGCTACAGTTGCACCGGAAGCTACTGTTTGTCCTTTTCTGAGGGAGGTGGTGCTCACCATCCTTGGCTTGGCACACATTTAAATAGTGTCGTTGATTCAAATCCATAGATATAAAAAGCAGAGAGAAAAGGGGATTAGGGTTTCGGAAAACAGACGCGGCTGGACTTCATCTTCTCCAATGAGCTTGAAAGCCAAGTCCAGCAGAGCAAGCCTGAAAGCAAAGAAAAGATAGCTGAAGCTCTTCCAGTTTAGCAAGTTTGTTCTATTGGGGACAAGGTGACTGATTCATCTAATCAAATAGGAGAGATAGCTATGTGAAGGGCCGTCAGCCTTCAACAGCAGGTAGCTATTATTTAGTGTAGTCGAGAAGCAGTTAGTTGTAGAAGAAGACTAATTCCTTCTACAACAAGGGGGATGGACTGATATCTGCTCAGTCCAGCAAAGTAGACTCTGATATTTATCTTTAAGTCAGTTTTTTTATTTATTTTAATTTCTGATAAATTTCCTGTAGGATTCAGGTAGTCTGAATCTGAGCTGTAGGCCCTTTTATACCTGAGTTATAGGTGACTAAATAGTCCCTGAGGTAGGTGTCCTGCTGGGGTACTGTGGTAGGATCT
Organism: Platanthera zijinensis; assembly: GCA_039513925.1. Taxonomy (NCBI): domain Eukaryota; kingdom Viridiplantae; phylum Streptophyta; class Magnoliopsida; order Asparagales; family Orchidaceae; genus Platanthera; species Platanthera zijinensis. Next base: position 69,292,859 of record CM077089.1, on the reverse strand, counting down.
AAGTCTGGATCTGAGAGTAGGGCTGTCCTCCCATCCTGAGTAGTAGGGCCTAGTGCCTTAGGTAGGTGATTGTTGAGTCACCGAGCTGTAGGTGACAAGTGTGTCACTGAGTTGTAGGTCTTGGAGGAGACTGAGTGTAGGTGACAAGTTTGTCCCTGAGCTGTAGGTGCCTGGAAGGGCACTAAGGTTGGTACCTGAAAGGGTACTGAGTTATAGGAGTGTTTTAGCACTTTGAGAGTAGGGCCTTGTGCCTGAAGTTGTAGGGATGAAAAGCCTGAGCTGTAGGCCTTAGAGATAAGGCTGAGATAAGTGGTTTGAGGACCACATAGTTGTAGGAGCACTGCAGTACTCTGAGGTAGGAACCTTTGTGGTTCTAAGGTAGGGTTCTGAAGAGAACCTGAGTGAAAGGATGAGGGCCTAAGGTGTAAGCTCTGAGGAGTATTTGGAGGAGTGTGTGCCTTGTCTAACATAAGTTAGAAAGGTGGGAGGGAAAGTGGATGTACCCATTTGGGGAACCACTATAAATACATGTGTGATTTGCTTTGTTTCTTGTTCTTCTTTTATATTGCAGGTACTAACGACAAACTTTATATCACTTAGTAAGAAAACAACAAAAAGACTTTAGAAAGTTAAAAGACCTATTCACCCTCCTCTAGGTGACTAACTAACCTTAAGCTAATAACTTTCAAGTGGTATCCGAGGGAGATTACTCAAAAAGGATCTAACAATCTGAGTATACCTCCAAGGTTAGCTATAAGACATTAGTATGGGACTTGGTGTAAACTATAAGGAGCTGGGGGCCATAAAGCTTCCAATATGTAGAAATGAAGGCTTTGGCCTCTAGAAGGAAATGGTTAGGTTATTCATGGAAGCTGCCGACCCTATGATATACATTACAGTCAAAGAAGGACCCTTCATCCCTATGAAGACCTCAGTTCTGGATGCCAATGTCCGGACACCTAAATCTTATGATGAAATGAACAAAGATGAGCTCCTACTTGCGTCCATGGACAAGAGAGCTCAAACCATTATTACAAGTGCAATAGATGATTCAATCTTCCAAAATCTGGTGTACTGCAAGACCTCTAAGGAGATGTAGGACACCCTAGTTATGTTCATGGAAGGCTCAGAGGAGGTGAGGGATGATAGAAAATCTATGCTCAACCAGGAGTATGAGGCCTTCAGATAAGGAAAGTCTTATGGAAATCTTGATATCATTGAGAGATTTTTCAGAATCGTTAATGTACTGAGAACATATGGAAGGGTCTTCAGTACCTATGAGCTGAATGAGAAATTTCTCAGGTCCCTCACAATGGACTTGGACACAAAGATTTGAGCTATTAGGGAAATGGCTAAGCTGGCAGACACTCCTCTACCAACTCTCTTTGGGAAGCTACTGTCATATGAAATACAGTTGGCTGCTAGACAAGAAGAGGAGAAGGGCAATCAATCCAAGACCAAGGATAAGATAGTGGCCCTCAAGGCAGAAGCCCCAAGAAGGAATAGAAGAAAGACTCCTTCTCCACCAAGGAAAGAAGCTAAGTCCAGCTCAGAATTGTCTATGGCGAGTTCTTCAAACAACCACATGTCTGATGAAGAGCTTGCAGCCTACTCTAGGAAATTTCAGAAGTTCATGAAGAAGAAGCACTGGAATAGCAGACCCTCTTCATTGTAAGACCCCCCTCCCGGAACACAACACACGGCACGAGGGGAGTCTTATGCCCGAAATAGCCGCCTTGCGGTAGCACTAACACACGGGTTAGCCTTTACCATAAGATGCCTATTCTGCCGGCTACAATCCATATCACATATACTATGCCAACCCAACCATAACAGAAAAGTAAAGCAGTTCAATTCACAGCTAAGTTTAAGTCCAAAAGAGCGGAAGATAACAAGCACAACAGGCTTGTACAAAAGAACAAGAGTCTAGAAATGTTTTGCCAAATGGCTACATGAAAACACTCACGACTGTCACTGACGGTGCCGACGGCACTACCACCTCAGGTCCTATCGTCTGGGCCTGGCTGTCCTGCTGCATAGTCCTTTGCTGCTCTACCTGCGGGGTTTCCTCCTAAAAAGGAAGTCGTAGCAACCGTTAGTCATAAGACTAAGTGGCTTCACATCCGCTCCCCCGGCGACTCCTCGGCACCGGGCGGAGAAAGGAACAAAGGTACAATATATATATATATATAAGCAAGTAAACAAGCAGGTGACTGTAAATATGGTGGAGTACAAACTACGCTACACAACTAGCAGTTCTACAAATATCAATAATATATGACAGCAGGTATAATTAATCAGAATAGTAACTTAACTTATAAGAGTGCCCATACAAACTTATAAGTTAAGGATCGGCTTAACAGTATAGTAACTCATCGTATAAGAGTGCCCATACAAACTTATACGATGAGGATCTTGTGTATGTAATGAATGACATGATATGAATGTTATGCTATGACCGAATCATGCACACGCACATGCAAGTTGCTATGTCGACACAGACTTGAAGTTCCCACTTTTCGAGCAGGTAGCTAACCTCTCAGGCGTCGTCCGTCGTGGCCAGACAGCGACAGTGGAGCGGGCGTCTCCACTACTAGGTGGTATCACACTACCTATCCTAGGCCCCTGTACGCCTCAACGCTAAGAACACAACAACGGAGCTCACATGCGTACTACGGCTCAGAAGGGGTCTTGGGTAAATGTGCACCAAGAACACATCCCAACCTGGCCTTTGATTTCGAACCGGATGGAACCTCGGAAACGCACGAGGTGCAAGCCCAACCGTTCTCATGGCGCGGAGGAGATCTCGGGTTATGGACACCAAGTATCTAACCCTACCGCCCAAGGTCTACCCATTGGCTCCCATCGGTGTGACGACTGGCAAACCCGTAGACCTGCCACAGTCATTATCTCAATATCGCGACACGATGAATCGTCGCACATCACATGCCCCAAAACAACTCACTCGATGCTACCCGTAGGGAGACTACAACTCTAAGCATCGGTTGTTAATAAACCCCTTGGGCTCGGATTACGGTTACAAAATACTCTTCACATAGTGTTCATCATGTTCACGCCCACCTATTCAATGAATTCACCTCATCACTGCGCATAATAGATATGTTCAACACCAAATTGTATAAATATATTCTATACCAATCTCAACTCCTAAAATCTAGCCTTCCCATCCAATCCATTTCTCTACCATTGCATGATTATTCCTTATTACACAACCAAATGAGTAACCATACTAAATCATAGTAACAACAACATTATAGATACATGGGAGCAAGATAACAAATGAGCAAATCACAATCATTGCAAGAGTGCTAGCATTATAAATTAACAAGTGCATTAACATAGGATAGCCCGATACTAAAACTGGGATTCCCGGAGCTACAGGAATCCGGTCACAATGCACAACCCCTTGTTGGAAAGGTATTCGCGAGGGCTACGACTTTTGTGTTGAGTCGATCGCTCAGATCTAGTCGCAACATACCAGAAATTCAACTCGAATACGTACAGGAAACAGTTTCCTGTACAGGAATTTTCCCGAACGTAGCGGACTCGAACCAGCTTTCCCGTGGCTACGGGTATCGCATGGAAACGTGCAACCACTCGTTGGAAAGGTAATTTCAAGGGCTACGACTTTCGTGTTGAGTCGATCACCCAGATTTGGCCAGAACAGCTCCGAAATTGGCCACGAAGGTCTTCGCATGCAGAAATCAGATTTCTGCACGCATCTTAAGGCGAGATGAACGGCATCCGTTCATCTTCTTCCTTGCAACGACCTCGCCTAAACTTCTCCAGAAATCACACCCAACCTTATTTCTCCTTTCAAAGCCAAACCCTCAACGAAAACCCCTCTCATCTCCACTTTGAATGATGAGAAGGTTGAGGGAGACTAAGCCTAGAAAACCTAGGCATGGCTTATCCTAAGAACTCTCCTCCTCACCATCAAGACTCTATGGAGTCGATGTCTCTCCTAAAATAACTATAGATCTAGCACCAAGGGAGAGGGGAGGAAGCTCACCTCAAGTCCAGCGGTACCACCATGGCCGGCCATGAGCCTCGCACTCCTTCGCGATGGCATTGTTTTTCCCTTGACGGTGGCGGCGTTTTGATTCCTCCAAGGATGGATCCGGCAAGCTCTTCCTCCTCCAGCCAAGAGAACTCCCTCAGAATTTTCGGGGCTGAAGAAAGGGGATGAAATGCTAGGGTTTCCAACT